>CM077344.1:10743362-11321268 GCA_039655645.1 Ammopiptanthus mongolicus | reverse complement strand
TAATAAGAATATTCATCCAAGAGCTTGGAATAGTTAGCAAGTGGAAATGCTTGGTAGATATGGATTAAGTTGATATATTGGAAAATTATGTGATGTTGGATGTAATAAGAATATTCATCCAAGTCTACAGGTTAGCTGGAACGTATTTATTTAGAAGGGAGCGTAATTAATGTGGGCTTAGGAATAAGAAACACTTAATGAAACCCATCTTTTAAGTGCTGGAAAGTACAACTGTTATTTCCTGGAACCACATGTTGTAGCATATCGTAGCATATTTGACCCTGATTAATGAATTATGAGGGATTTGTACCCCTACCTGTTTTATCTATTTTATTTCATCTCATCACCTTAAGCATTTTACAACATATTTCCATCCTTTATTATTGCACTAATCCTTCCAAATATTTGTCACTACTTGTCACCTTGGATCTTAGCCAAACAAATTAATTAGTTTGAAACCTAGAGTTAAACATCAACAATCCTCGTGGGAACGATATCTACTTACACTTTATTACTTGTTACGGTTATGTACACTTGCACATAACACAATAGCACACAACACCGACCCAACACCTATTGAGGCCTAAAGCAAACTCTAAGTTGAACCTTTTTGAAGTTAAATAAGGGAGAAGAGAGCAGAGACAAAGAAACCTTTTTGAGGTAAAAAATTGAGTTAGTAATATTAATTAAAAAACATTTTTTTAGGCCTAAAGCCTTAACTTTGATAGCTTGGGCCTTGGGTCGGTCCTGATAATTGTTATTTGAACAATTATTTTATTTAGTATAATCATTTTAAAAAAAAAGAACATTACTTTTGCAGGAACCTAGAAAGAATTCTTGAAACTAATAGTGATCAATATAACAGAAATAAAGGAGCCAAAAAAGAAACTTTCAATGTCAAGTGTTTTTTTACTCAAGCTTAATCACAATCATATGGGAGGAAAGGGATTAAGCCTAGGCACGGGGCACAAATCAAAGTGAGCCCTTGAAAGGGTTATCCCTGGTTTCTCTTCCATGTCAACAGTCGGATTGCCTCCACTAACCTTCCATTCAAATCACTAAATCATAGCAGCAAGGTTGGTCTGCACAACCTTCAAAGCAAGTGAGGTTCCAGGACACCCTCTTCTTCCACTCCCCAGTGGAATCAAGTGAAGATGTTGTCCCCTCACATCTAGCTGGCTTTTCCCCCTTCCATCTTCACTAATAAATCTCTCCGGTCTGAACTCAAGTGGCTTCTCTCAGTGATTGGGGTCCCTACCAATAGCCCACACATTAACAAACAACTGAGTCTTTGTTGGAATCTCATAGCCCCGGATGGTAGAGTTTTCAGATGATTCTCTAACAATCAATGGACCTGTGGGGTGAATCCTCAATGTTTCTTTGACTATAGCTTGCAAAGAAAATGTGTTTTTAGCGACCAAATTTAGCTACTGAAACACATCTGTCGCAATTAGCTACCAAATTAGCTATTGATTTTGAGCAATTTAAAAAACGGTTTTTGTTTCATTTCGCTACGGCATTAGCGACCGAAATTATGGGTAGCAAAGAAATCGGTAGCTATTTCCATCGCTAAACATATAATTTTGAAAGTCAGACTTGTTGACCCTTTAGCTACCGAATTTGCAACCAACTAGGTATTATTTTTTAGTTTGCAACCGCTAACGTGTCGGTAGCTAATAACTTAGAAGGTTAGAGACGGTATTAGCAACTGAATTAGTTCGGTAGCTAATTAAAAAACCTAAATCGCGCCCCTTCCCCCATTTTTCACTCTCACTCCTTATTCTCTTTCTCTCTTCAAAACCGAAATCAGCCCATCCCCGCCGTCACTCTCCCTCGGTGCCTGATAATCTGCTAGCTTATCATGTTTTATCTATTGTTTTAGAGTGGATTTCAATAATTAAGTTAAGTTGAATGCTTGATTTTACCCAAATTAGACTTTGTTTGTTTATTTTGTTGTTTAGATTTTATTTATTTATTTTATCCATTTTAATTAGATTTTAATTAGTCTTTCCTCATATTTTGAATTTTGTGATTTTTAGGAAACTATTAAGCATGAAGAAGAAAGAAGAAGAAGCAATGCAATTCAATTTGGAATAAAAAGCCTAAATGCACCTTGGCCCACGTGGAAGCACTTAAGATTTTCAATTAATGGAAGTGAAGGTAAAATGGAGAATTGAAGAAAAGTTCCAGGTGCAGCAAATGTGAAATGCAATTCAAAGGATGAAAATCAATTGTTTTAGCAATTGCTATGCAAGGCCCACGTTCAAAATAAAGGCCACAGGAGATCAACTTTAAACGAGATTGGCCGTTGCACAATTGCTTCAGGGCTGCCAACGTGAATTGCAATTGGAAGTTTCAAATTGGAATTGAGATAAAAGATTGCACTTGAAATTGAAAAGAAGATATGCAGGTTGAATTAGAGATTGAAGGAGACAAAGTGACTTCAATTGGTTTTAATCAGATAAGGCAAATTCAATTAAAGATTGAAGGAGATAACAAATCAGTTTGCACATTGCTTATAAGAAGTGCCTCAGTGCCGTACAAAAAGAGATTCACAATTTCTGAGAACTCTTCATAGTTTTAGTTTTTATTTTTTCTTCTTCTTCTTTTATTTTAGTTATGAACTAAACCCTTTTTCTAGGGTGACGATGTAACCGCGCCATGACAGTTTGGTTATTTATTTCAGTTTTTCTTAATTTATTCTTCTTCTCTATTTGTGTTTTATTTCTGTTCTTAATGCTTCTAATTGCTTGATCACCAATTAGATGATAGGCTAATCATAATGAGACCGAGAGGAGATTTATGTGTCAAGGGTATTGAGATAAAACCATAGGGTTAATGCGGATAGAGATATACCATAAGAGCCTTATGCAACTGTTATAGAGAATCATAGATCTTAATAAATTCTTTGATAAATAATCATCATAGAGATATAGTTGATTAGATATCAATGGGTAAATTTTAGTGTGCTCTAACCCAGACATTAAAATAAATTAGGATTCTTGGTTGACATTAGAAGTTGATTAAGAGATTAGGAATAATTGATATAACTGAACCAAACTAAGTGGGATTAGGATTCCTTGTCTATGAGGAATCTATATTCATAGCGTTGGTGAAATCGGATCCCTAGAATTTTCTTTCATTGTTTGTTCATCATTTTATTTTATTTTTCTAATCAATCAATTCAAAAATCCAAAAATATTTATTTGCTTTTAGTATTTCTTTATTTTCCTTTCAAAGCAATTTATTCAAGTCTTAATAGTTGTTGATTTTGCGAAGTGGTACTTGGTCTCCTATTCCTTGTGTTCGATACTCGGTTTCTCACCGTTTCATTATTACTTGCTTCGATCTGGTACACTTGCCGGAGCCCATCAAGCTTTTGGCGCCGTTGCCGGGGATTGGCAATATCAATATCATTAGTAACAAAGGAGACAACTACTTTAGACTCTTTTTTTTATTTTGTATATATTTGATTTTTTCTTTTGAGTTTTGTTTGTGCTAGGTGGATGCAACACATGGACCATTATTACTATCCAAATCATGAATATCAAATTGATTGGATTGTGCTTGATTGTATCGTTGATAAGCATGTAAAGATATACTCCAGGGAGGAATGGAAATCATATTTGTCATCTTTTCTACCACCACCACCACACTTTAACCTGAATCCTGATGTGGTAAAATTTCTTTGGGAGATAGATGCTAAACTTGTGATCCAGAGCATAGAGCGTAACAAGGCGGAAATAAGTGACATGATTCAAGGGTTTGAAATGTGAGCTGGGGAACATTCTAAAGAGTTAGTAGCGCAACTAAGTGACACGATGCAGAAGTTAGAAGTGCAAGCTAGGGAATATTCCGAACTGTTAGCAGCAAAGCCACATGAAACACAAATTGTGGAGAATGTGGTTGTGGGTATGGACATAAATGAAGATGAAGTGGTGGTGGAAGATGACTCAAGAAGAGAAGACCATAAAATGGAGATCAATGAGGAATTATATCTCATTAATCCTTTGCAAAGGACAAATAAGAAGAAGATTCATTTGGAAAACACTCATATCACCATGCTTATCAAGGATCCCAGAAATTCTGATTTGGACAAGTACATTGGTTTATATGCATGCATGGATGCTACAAAGTGGGCTCAAGAAAGTAAGGTTCTAATGCTTCATGGAGCCGTAGTTCTCAAGCCTTTCCTCCTACAATCACCATGCTTCAAGACATGGGATCCGGGAGGAAGCTCTTATATGTTGAGCATCACTTGGCTCTCCTTCCAAAAACAATGGGATCCGGGTGGAAGGTCTTATGTTTTGAGCATACCTTGGTCTTTCTACCACAAGCTATGGGATCCGGATTGTTTCTAAACCTTTCTCTTTATTTGTTGGATTGGCCGGTTACTACCGAAGGTTTATTGAAGGATTTTCCAAGATTGTGTCACCGTTGACTCAACTTACGAGGAAAGATCAACCTTTTGTTTGGATTGACCAATGTGAAGTGAGCTTTCAAAGGATTAAGGAGCTTTTGACAACTTCACCAGTGTTGATACTTACAGAACCGAGTGAACCTTATGAAGTATACTATGATGCTTCACATTAAGGTCTAGGTTGTGTGCTGATGCAACACCGCAAGGTGGTGGCGTATGCATCAAGGCAGTTAAAGATTCATGAGAAGAATTACCCCACACATGACCTAGAATTAGTTGCAGTGGTTTTTGCACTAAAAATATGGAGACATCATTTGTATGGTGCAAAGTTCAACGTCTTTAGTAACCACAAGAGTTTAAAATATCTGTTCGATCAGAAGGAGCTCAATATGAGGCAAAGACGATGGATGGAGTTTTTAAAGGATTACGACTTCAAGTTGCAATACCATCCAAGGAAGGCGAACGTCGTAGCAGATGCTTTGAGCAGGAAAGCCATTCATATTTCAACTATGATGGTGAGAGAATTGAAACTGATTGAAGAAGTCCGTGATCTCAATTTGGGATTGGAGATAAGTCCTAAGAAGCTAAGCTTTGGAATGCTTAAGATCTCCAATGCATTAATGGAAGAGATACGTGAACAACAAGCTACTGATGAATCTCTTCAAGAGAAAAAAATGTTGGTGGAACAAGGGAAAGCTAGTGAGTTTAGATTGGGAACAGACGGGATTTTAAAGTGTAATGGACGAGTCTGTGTACCCAACAACCCAGAGATGAGAAAGATGATTCTAGAGGAATCCCATAAAAGTGGATTAAGCATTCATCCTGGTGCGACCAAGATGTATCAAGATATGAAGCAGAGATTCTGGTGGCCAGGCATGAAGAAACAAGTTGCAGAATACGTTGCATCGTGTCTGACTTGTCAGAAGGCAAAAGTAGAACATCAAAGACCTGGAGGGATGCTGCAATCCCTAGATGTACCGGAATGGAAGTGGGAGAGTATCTCTATGGATTTCGTGGTAAGTTTACCCCGAACACCAAGGAATTTTGATTCGATTTGGGTAATCGTGGATAGGTTAACGAAATCAGCACATTTCTTACCTGTCTAGACGAATTATATAGTAGCAAAACTATCTGAGGTGTATATAAGAGAAGTGATTAGATTGCATGGAATACCCTCAAGTATTGTTTCGGATCGAGACTCGAAGTTTATATCGCGTTTTTGGGAAAGCTTACACCAAGCTTTAGGAACCAAGTTACGTTTGAGTTCAACATATCATCCTCAGACGGATGAACAAACAGAAAGAACGATTCAATCGTTAGAAGATTTGCTAAGAGCTTGTGTTTTGGATAATTGAGGAAGTTGGGACGAACTGTTATCTCTTATTGAATTCACGTATAATAACAGTTATCACTCAAGCATAGGGATGGCACCCTATGAGGCTCTATATGGGAGGAAATTTCAAACTCCTCTTTGTTGGTATCATGATGGAGAGAGATACAATTCTAGGACCTGAGGTTGTGCAACATACGACTCATAAAGTCAAACAGATTCATGAAAGGATGAGGACATCTCAGAGCAGGCAGAAGAGTTGCTCGGATAAGCGAAGATGACCTCTCGAATTTCAAGAAGGCGATCATGTGTTTCTGAGAGTCAATCCAACGATTGGGGTAGGCCGGGTAATGAAATCCAGAAAACTCACTCCTAAATTCATTGGACCATACCAAATTCTTCGTCGTATTGGTCCAGTAGCGTACCAAATTGCTTTACCTCCTTATCTTTCAAACCTACACAATGTTTTTCATGTTTCACAATTAAGGAAGTATATTCCTGATCCATCTCATGTAATTACCCTTGAAAGAGAACCTGTCTTATGAGACTACACCTGTAAGGATCGAGGACAAGAGAGTCAGACAACTGAGGGGAAAACAAATCTCTTTAGTCAAGGTTATTTGGGATGATACAACTGGAGAAGCAACTTGGGAAACTGAGGACAAGATCAGAGAGCAATATCCTTATCTGTTCACAGGTACGTAATTTCGAGGACGAAATTATTTTAAGGGGGATAGTAATGTAACACCCCGATTTTTCGTGCTTTCTAAGGATGATAGACTCAATTAATGAGTTTATTTTTTTTTTTATCTATGCTTTAGAAAATGATTTTGGGAATACTAAAATCATATTCATGTTTCATAAAATCGTAGGAGCCTACGGTTAAGTTTTGGGCCGAAAACTCAAACGAAACCCGATCTATGTTCTTCGGATGATAGTGTTTTTCTACTATCAGGACCTCTTTTTGACTAACGAACGAGACCATTAGTCTTAAAATTCAATCCTCTATCTTTTTCATAAAATGTGTCCTGACGTCCAAAAATATAAATAATATTTTATATTCGGGCCGATAATTGATCGGGGAGACGATTCGAGCTGTCTTAGGGTTTTTCGAGACCCACGATCAGATGTTTTTCATGCCAGAACTGTGTCAAATTATTTGAGGATTCATACCAGTGTTGTGATGATTTCAAATATCGGGACGTGAATTGACCAAATTGCACTTGGTTAATTTTCATTACTAGTTACCTTTTTCATTTCTTAACTCTTAAGTTTCTAACTTAAGAAAATATCTCACATTTCACCTTATCCTCCCTCACTCTCTCGGCAGCTCTCTTTCTCCCTCACACCCACTTTCTCTTCTTTCTATTTTCTTCTTCAAGACTCCTTTTTTGGAGACCTTAAGTTGGTTTTTTATTGAAGCAATCTTCATCATCCTTGGAGTAGATCATCATAGGAGGTAGTATTCCATCTCTATCTCTCCCAATCTCTCCTTTCTCTCCTCAAATTTTCATGATCAAAGGTGTTAGGGATTTGTCCCTAAAATCTTCAAAAATCCATGAAAAATTGGAGGAAAATCGTATCTGTACCAAACCAATTTCTATGGCCTAGGTTCATGATATACTTGTATGATCCAAGAGCTTAGAGTCAAGAAATCTCCCTAGCTATATTTTGTATGAGGGGGCCGAAACCCCCTATGTGTGTAGGGTAGGGTTTTGGTTGGTTTTTAATGTTTTGAACTGATATCTAGGGTTATCACACTTAGTTAGGGTGTTATCCAAGAAATGAGAAATTTTGGAGCTCCCAAGCTATTTTTAGTGTAATAGGGCCGAACCTTAGGGGTGGTGCAGTAGGAGAAATCTTTGTTTTTTTTGAGTTAATGCCTTTATGGATTGTGTGTATGTAGTGATCGGCAGCTAGCTGGGCCAGTTGCCAAGTGGATCGGGTGTTCGCAACTTACCTTAAGACTACAAGAGGTAAGGGGATAAACCTGAGGAACTCCATTTCCGACAGCTATATGCTGCATCGGTGTTTGTATTGTAACTAAATATTCTGTATCCGATTGTTGATTGATTGTTTGGTTTACTGCTGTTGATTTGAGTATGCATGATATAACTGCTGACATATTTGAATACATGCTATAATTGTTGAATAATTATATGGATGTATCGTGTGCCCTGTTGTGGGATTTAAGGCATTAGAGGACCTAATTTTGATTAGGATCCGACATCGTGTAACTTAAAAGCTTTAAAAGTCTGAAATATTAAATTGAGGAAATAAATATGTTTTTATGGTTTCTCAGTTTAATTTAAGAGAAAATAAATGAATTATCTCTTTTGAAATAAAATATAATGAACAGCTGCTTTTAAGGAAAATCAACTTAAAAGAGCAAACTTGTGAAAATGTGGTTTTTAATAACGAAAAACAATGTTTTTAAATTAAATAGGATGTTAGAAACCTTTATTAGTTTTTAAATTAATAAAGTTAATCGTTTGAGCAAAAGCGTTTTAATAAACGTGATTTACAAAATTTATTGGTTTTATCCAAGAAAAAGGATTTTTACAAGCTTTGGTTTAAGGTTTGTGATCTATCGAAAAACAACGAAAGAAAAAGGAAAGGTCTTTAGACCAAGTTTTGTTTTATGGAAAACCGGTCCCGATGACTTTGTGTAAGTATCGGAGATTTGGGTTTTTGGTTTTTGAGTTTTCAAGAAAAGTGGTTTTAAAGCTTAGAAACTAGAAACTGAGACGTCGGGGTTCTAGGATTCTGCAGAAACACGTGGATCAAGGATCCGTGTTAGGTGTAATCCTATCAGCTTAGGGACGATCTTTGTGGTCCTGTAGGCTTGAGGATGTTTTTATAATCTTGAATCCAAAATTCTTGACTGGTGCATCGGTTAGGGATGTTTGGATTTGAGTTGTTTTGGACTAAATGTCCTGTTTTGAGAAATTGTTTTTGAGGCTTACAGAGTCTAAAACATTATGGTGGTTGTTAGCGTTGATGCTACAACGAGGACATATTGATGCGACAAAGATCAATTATCGGGAACTAAATAGTTTCTCATGCATTTGTGTGTTGGGCAGACGTGCCTAGAAACGGGGGACCTTGATAGGCAAGGGGAACCTGAGATGACTTAATGTCATTATGTAACATTGTGCCTTGATGGACAATGATGTCATACGTGCCAGGGAGAGCGTATTGTGCCCAGTGAAGAGGGCAATATAGTATGACTTATACATCGTAAGTACCACTGACATGCGCGTCCATGTATTATTTCCTGGAAGATTACATGCTCACGTTTTGCCTAATTTTAATTCTGGCGTTTGTCATTGTTTCCTGCGGGGCAATGACGTTGAGTCTGATCAACTCGTGTTTATGGTGATGGGGTTTCCGGAAATCTAGATTGAATATTTAGTTGAGATATATGGAAGTGTCATGCATACGTTTAGAGAATAACGTTGATTGTGGGGTACAAAGCCCTTGTGCCTTTACTGCTGTTAGTACTTGATTATATATATATATATATATATATATATATATATATATATATATATATATATATATATATATATATATATATGCTGTACGATGTGATGCATGATGATTTGAGTCAGTTATATTATATGAATCTGTTGTTTGGATTGGGCATATAGTTGTCGTTTTTGGATTCATATATTGGTTTCTCACCCTTGCATGTTTCTGGACTACTCTGTTCCTGGTATATATATATTATGTACAGATGAGCTTAGGGAGCGAGGGGTTGGCGCACACGGGAGTCCGCTCCCCTACCTTCAAGCTTAGAGAGGACCCTACCGCTTGGGTCATACATCCCGGGGCTACCAGTGCGGCATATACAGGCCCAGTCTGCACTCTGAGAGGGAACCTGGAGGTGGGACCTCACGAGAGAGTACACACAGTGGAGACAGTCCAGATTCCTTTGCCGCCTGCCTGGCTGATGCTACAATTTTTGATAGATCACGGGGAGCTGCATCACCACATCCCAGTCGCCCCAGCAGCAGCCTCCCTTATCCCCTCCACCTCTGGTTGCCTTGGTACCCATGGGGCAAGAAGGGGAGGATGAAGAGGAGGAGGATCCCGAGGAGGAGGAGCTCATTGTGACTCCTGAGTACCATCCTCTGGAAAATGGGGATGCTCCGGCTGAGGGAGCCGGAGATGTGGGGATGGTCAACGGGGATGTATCTTCCCCTGACCACTCTTCTGACGGACCAGTTGGACCCTCCTTTGGGGGACTGTCCAATGGTTTCCACTGGGTTGACCAGCTTAGGAGTGTAGACCTTTCTTTTGAGGCAGCGATTTTTGAGTAGCCTGTTAACGGTTACTGATGGCCATAGGTTTTAGAGATATGGTTCCAGACTGTCGCTACCTAGTTCCTAGCTTTTTAGAAGTTTATCTTTTATAGTTCTTTTGTACAGGGGCATGTTGTCCATAGCTTTAGTTGATGTGTATATATATACTTATTTATGAGTACTCTGTTTATTATTCTGCGTTGTAGTTTCATGGGTATTAAAAAAGAAAAAAATTTATCACGATTTTCAGGACTTACTATGATATATTAAGTGTATCATTTTCCGAAAGTAAAACCAGCAAGTTTTATTTATCGTTTAATTGGTGTTTTGGGTTATAAAAAGTGGCACCGATTTTGAGGGTGTCACATTAGTGGTATCAGAGCTGGTCGAGTCTTTCGGGAATCTTTGGGGAATAGGTCTGTTGTGTTGATGTTGTGTGATCTCTGACGAAGATCTGATTGGATTACTTCCAAGAAGTAATGTGAGTTGTTAACTGCTTTACTGCTTTGATTTCTGGTTGCCGTTTGACTGAGTTCGATCTTGTAGGTCAGATATGGAACTAGAAATTGGAGCTGAGGCAGGACGTGGATGTGGACGTGGACGTGGATGTGGACGTGGACGTGGTCGCAGTAGGGGAGCTGGTGTTCAAGCTGAGGAAGTTGCTGGAGCAACTGGAATGGATTTTGTTGCTTAGGCAATGGCAAACATGGCTGCAGCTATTGCTGTCCAGACTGTAACCATGAACGCCCACAACGCTCAAAAGCAAATCCGTGCTGACCAGGCCGCTGAGGGCCGAAGCTTGACCACTTTCAGACGTCAGAATCCCCCACAGTTTGCTAGAGACGTGGACTAAGATAAAGCTGATCTGTGGATTCATGAAATCGAGAAAATTTTCGAGTTGATATGTAGTCCGGAAGAAGTGAAGGTATCATATGCCACATTCCTACTGATAGGAGATGCGGAATATTGGTGGAAGGGAACAAAGCAATTGCTAGAGGCCAATCATGAAGTGATTTCGTGGGCACTATTCAAGGATCGTTTCTTGGGAAAATATTTCCCTCAAAGTGCAAGAGCGGAGAAGGAATAGGAATTCTTGCGACTGCAACAGAGAGACATGTCAGTCAGGGAATACGCGGCCAAGTTTGAGTCGTTGGCTATGTACTTCCGATTTTTCCAGAATAATCCTGAGGAAGATTGGAAATGCGAAGCTTTTGAGAGAGGACTGCGGTATGAGATCAAAGAATCGGTGCTGCCACAAGGAATCAGGAATTTCCAAGCATTTGTCGAGAAGAGTAGACAGATAGAACTGATGAAGCGTGGGAGGGATAATAGAGGAGGCGTCGGAGGATGTTGCACTAATATTATATGTTGAGCAAGTAATGAAGGATTCATGGAGAGGATGTAAACCCATTTTCATAAGGACAGAGAATGTGGAAGAAGCTTTTATATGTGGATGAATATAGCTTATAATCATTATAGTTGATAAGAGATATTGTTTTAACTCTTAATTTGGATTTTATTGGGACAAGGAAGCCATGTCTCCATTTGTTCACAAAAGGGATCTTTTATGGTTGATTCGGTGATATTTATGCTTAAATTAAATATGATTTATTGGTTGTATTTTGGGTGGGTGGATGAACTATGCATTTCGTTTTACTAGTATATTTTTAGCATGACTTCTTTTCTTTTGATCACTTACAAGAAGATATAACATTGGATGCATAAGCTACCGGCCCTATTTTTTTAATTTAATTTGTGCCTCTTTGACTAGAAGTTTGTTTGAATTAAATAATGGATTGGTATCATTCTCTTTTACTGCTGAATGCCCTTTTGATGAACATGTTGAAATGCCCTGCTCTTGATTTGGATTGTGCTCACGATTTAATACAGTGAGGCCTTTGATATATATATATATATATATATATATGGTGTTTTATTTTTTTTTTACGGTTGTTGTTCCTTCTGTTTAGTGCTTGCTGTTTTCTTTTAAAAATAAAATTCTGGTTTACTGTTTTCTGCTTTTTGGCTTGCTGTGTCTGCTAATGAAAATTATGGTTGCTGTTTCCTATTAAAATTAAAATTGTGGTTTTCTATTTTTTTTTTTTTTTGTTTCTGGTTTATATTTTCTAATCCATGTTGTTGTTCTTAATAAACCTTTTAATTGGTGGTTGCTTTAAAAAATAAACAAAAGAGAGAAAGAGAGAGAGATTTAGTTCTTATTTACTTATTCATACTTGTTCTTAACTTTCATGTTGCAACTAATTTTAAGGTTACTGTTATAGTTTTAAGCTTGGGAATACTTGCTAATTATTTTAGCTTTAAAAGTGCCTTCATGATTGTAGACCTGAATGGTGATAAATGAATGATAATAAAAGCTTAAAGCAAGAAAAACGTTGTTGCTGATCTTACTTGGGCATTTCCTTTGTACTAAAAATTGATAGCATTTTCCCTTTGAAACCTTTGCTTCTCTCTCTCTCTCTCGTGCACTAACACACACGCACAGAAGTGTTGTAGTTAATTCAAATAATAAGAAATTAGTTAGCCAAGTTGTTATAGAAGTTAGTTACTGCAGTTATACAGTGTATTTTAGTGTGTGATTGAGTGAGTTTCCTTCCAACAGATTGGTATCCAGAGCTAACACGATTCTGGACCAAAGAGAGTGCTTTGGTGAGATTGAGAGAAAAAGTGTGATATTCGAATAGCACTGTAACAATGGTTAGTAATGGTGGTTTCCCTGGGAATTTACCAATTCTTGATAGCAAGAATTGGCAAAAATGGTGTGTCCAGATGAGAGTCTTGTTCAACTTTCAAGATGTAATGGAAGTGGTCAAGAATGGCTATATTGAGTTGGGTGCAAACCCTACTGATGCTCAAAGATCAGTGCACGCAGAGGCAAGAAAGAAAGATTTGTAAAGCACTGTTCTTTATATATCAGTGCGTGGATGGTAGCAATTTTGAGAAGATTGCTGACGCATCTACAGCAAAGGAGGCCGGGGCCACATTGGAGAAATGCTATGCTGGTGGGGAAAGGTGAAGAAGGTGAGGCTTCGGTCCCTTCGAAGGCAGTACGAGCTGCTTCAAATGGAGACTGGCGAGAAAGTTTGTGACTATTTCACATGACTGCTGTGCATTACCAATCATATGAAATGTTGTGGGGAGAAAATCAGCACTCAGATGATCTTGGAAAAGGTATTGCGCACTCTTACATCTCAATTTGATTACATTGTTATGGTAATAGAAGAATCCAAGGACTTGGAGAACATGAAAATTGAAGATCTTCAAGGTTCCTTGGAGGCACATGAGCTAAAGTTAACCGAGAGAAGTGTTGAGAAGCCTGCTGATCTGGCACTACAAGCTCAAATAATCAAGAAAGGAGGTGGCAGTAAGAAGAAATGGAGGACAGATAAAGGAAATGGAGGATTCAAAGGTGGCTGGTCTTTTAAACAAGATCAGCAGCAGGATGATAAACCTGAAACCTCAAACAGTAATGGGAGAGGTGGTTCAAGTGGCAGAGGTGGAAGAAGAGGACTTGATAAAAGAAAGATTCAATGTTTCACATGCAATAAGTGGGGACATTATGCTAATGAATGTTGGCATGGCAAAGGCAAGCAGAAAAGAAATAGTGATGATGAAGCTCATATGGCCCATGATGATTCAGATGATGAACCTGTGCTGTTAATGGTTACAACACCTGATGGGACACCTCAATCAAAGGCTTGGTTCCTTGATACAGGTTGTTCGAACCATATGACAGGTCACAAAGAGTGGCTCACTGATCTTGATACATCAAGGAAAAGCAAGGTTCAGTTTGCTGATAGCAGAACAATTGCAGCTGAAGGCATTGGCAATATTGTGATAAGAAGAAAAGATGGTAAGGCAGCATTAATTGAAAATGTTCTATATGTGCCTAACATGCAATGCAATCTGATGAGTGTTGGTCAATTGGTTGAAAAGGGCTTCTCTGTTATCATGAAGCATGATTTACTTGAATTGTATGATCAAAGTCAGAGATTGGTGTTGAAGTCTCCACTTTCAAAGAATCGAACCTTCAAACCAAGATCAAGACTGCAGAGGTGCAATGCCTAGCAGCTGCTGAGATTGATAAAGAAAGTTGGCTTTGGCACATGAGGTTTGGCCATTTTAATTTCAAAAGTCTTAATTTGTTATCTGTCAAAGAAATGGTAACTGGCCTGCCTATGATTGTTATACCAGATAAATTGTGTGAAGAATGTCTTATTGGAAAATAACCTATAAATTCCTTTAAGTCGCATCTATCTATGAGAGCTTCAGATTTATTAAATTTTGTATATTCTGATGTCTGTGGACCTTTTGAGGTATCATCACTAGGAGGAAAAAGGTACTTTACCACATTTGTTGATGAGTATAGTCGCATGATATGGTTGTATCTGATAAAGGCCAAGAGTGATGTTTTTGCAATTTTTCAAAGATTTAAAGCCATGGTTGAAAAACAAAGTGGGAAAGCAATCAAATTCTTGAGAATAGATGGAGGAGGAGAATATACTTCTAAAGATTTTGAGTCCTATTGTGAAGAGCATGGAATCTTGCATGAAGTTACTGCTCCTTACACTCCTCAGCACAATGGCTTGGCAAAGAGAAGGAACAGGATTATTCTTGACATGGCAAGGAGCATGATGAAGCAAAAAGACTTGCCTCATTCATTATGGGGTGAAGCAGTGTTCACTACAGCTATGTGTTGAATAAGTGCCCCACAAAGAAACTACAAGATCATGTTCCAGGAGTATTATGGTTTGGCAGAAAACCTACTGTGAAACATCTGAGAATTTTTGGTTCCCTATGTTACAAGCATGTTCCAGATGCAAAAAGAAGAAAATTACAAGACAAGAGTGAGCCTATGATCCTTGTTGGGTATCATTCTATAGGAGCATTCAGACTCTACAACCCTACAACACAGAAAGTTTGTATCAGTAGGGATGTAATTGTGAGTGAGTCCGAATCATAGGACTGGAAACATCAGAAAAGCAACCTCAAATCAACAGTTCCTGTACTAATTGGAAATGATCAGTGTGATGAAGGGGAGAATGAGCCTGCAGTGATTCCTGATCCACCACAAAGACAGCAGAGGCAGAGACATTTGCCAAGCAGATTTGCAGATTTTGAGTCGTTTTCTGATAATGCAGTAACTCAAGAAGGTGATCTGATGCATTTTGCTTTGCTAGCAGCTGCAGAGCCCATTGATTATGAGGCAGCAATGCAACAACAAGTCTGGAAAGTTGCAATGTTAGAAGAACTAAAGGCAATAGAAAAGAACTAGACTTGGGTTTTGACTGAGTTACCCTTTAGCAAAAGGTCAATTGATGTTAAATGGGCATTAAGTTAAAACTACATCTTGATGGGAAGATTTCTAAACACAAGGCAAGATTGGTAGCTAGAGGATTCTTGCAGAAGAAAGGACTGGATTACTCTGAAGTTTTTGCTCCAGTGGCTCGGCTTGAGACAGTAAGGTTGGTGGTTGCTTTGGCAAGTGGAAGAGGTTGGTCCTTGTTTCAACTTGATGTCAAATCTGCCTTCCTCAATGGTCCTCTTGAAGAAGAAGTGTATGTATCACAACCTCCTGGTTTTGAGATCAAGAGAAGTGAAGGAAAAGTATACAAATTGAAGATGGCATTATAGGCCTGAAACAGGCCCCTAGATCCTGGAATAAGAGAATAGATTCATTCCTGCTGCAGCATCAGTTTCTGAAATGTTCTGTGGAGCATGTGGTATATGTGAAGAATCGCAATAGAGTGAACTTGTTGCTACTTTGTCTCTATATTGATGATCTCTTAATTACAGGAAGTGATCTCACAGAAATAGAGGTATTCAAGGCTTTATTAATGTCAGAATTTGAGATGACAGACCTGGGCAGATTGACATCTTTCCTAGGTATGGAATTTATGAAAACTCCTAAGGAAATTGTGCTCCACCAACACATGTATGCCTCCGATTTGTTGAAGAGGTTTAACATGAAAGATTGCAACATTGCTGCAACCCCATCAGAAACAAATATCAAGTTTGAAGATATTGGTGAAGAGGAGGAAGCTGTGGACAGTACTCTCTACAAGTAGATGGTTGGTTCCCTTAGATATCTTTGCAACAGCAGACTAGACATCTGCTTTGCAGTTGGATTGATCAACCGTTTTATGGAGAATCCAAAGAAGATTCATCTACTCGCTGCTAAAAGGGTATTAAGGTATGTGAAAGGGACATTGAAATGTGGATTTTGTTTCCAAATGAGACACAGCAGCAAGCAGAATTGCTCGGATATTCTGATGCTGACTGGTGTGGAGATACAATTGATAGATAGAGCACAACAGGGTATATGTTCAAGTTTTTAGGTGCACCAATCTCATGGCGCTCCAAGAAGCAACCTGTATATTGCCGGATCCTATGCAGCTTGCCAAGCTATTTGGCTAGATTCAGTCTTACAAGAAATGTCAATTGAAGTAAAGAAACCAATGCAACTACTGGTGGATAATAAATCAGCTATCAACTTAGCAAAGAATCCCGTGTCTCATGGAAGAAGCAAAACACATAGAAACAAGATTTTATTTTCTAAGGGAACAAGTGAATAATGGCAGACTAGAATTTGTTTACTGTCCGACTGAGTTGCAGACTACAGATGTGCTAACTAAGGCATTGAAGAACCCCAGATTTGAGAAACTAAGAGTAGAGTTGGGTGTTGTTTTCTTTTGAATATTTGAATTAAGGGGAAGTGTTGTAGTTAATTCAAATAATAAGAAGTTAGTTAGCCAAGTTGTTATAGAAGTTAGTTACTGCAGTTATGCAGTTATACTTATATGTTAGTTGAACACTATAAATAGAAGTGCTATGTGTAATCAATGATATGAATTCAATAATAAGAAGAAGAGTATTATACAGTGTATTTTAGTGTGTGATTGAGTGAGTTTCTTCCAACAAGAAGCACATATGACTGTTTGATTTGTTTGGATTCACTGCATGTAACTGGAGCTCTCTGAACTTCAACTATGTTTGCAGTGGCTGTTTTCCCACATAGGTCTTTTTGTTCCACGTGTTTCTGTATTTTGTATATTTATTTTGGAGGAGTTCTTGATGGTTGGTTTTAGAAGGAATGTCTTGAATACTGATGCACACACATGAATGGTAGTAAAACGATATATCAATTTCTCTAAATACTATGTTATTATTGATAAATTTTGCTTAAAATCGTAGCTTTAATTTGATGTTGGCTTCCATCCATATAAAATTCCCATAAGTATTTGATTTTATCTAAGTTGGTCAACAAAGCATGACTTTTCGAAGTTTATTAAGTTTGAATACAAGATTGTTAGAATATATGTATGGACCTCACCATCAGCAGAAACAAATAATACACAAGGTTGATTATTGTTTTAATCATGCGTCTTTGCTAGATTTGAAAACCTCTTGCACCACTGATTGACAACATGAACATAGGTATATCGTACGCTAAATGAAGTGCAGCACTTTACTATAGCACGATTTTCTATTCTTAGAACTATTCCAACCAGTTGCAATTTCCTTTCCAGAGACTTCCATTACTGTTGCATTCAGTTGTAGCTGAGACTTAATTCAGCTATTACTCTATCCAGTTCCGAAATTTTCTTACCTTAGCTTGTGTGTTAACTGAGACATTTATTCATTAAAACAAGTGTTCTAAAGATGCTTTTTGTTTAAGACTATATTTTCATTTCTTTTCTCCATTCGAAATATACTTACCATCTGTGCTTGAAATCTCGATTATTTAAAGTGAATGTTACTATTATATTTGCTAACTATCGTGATATGTAATGATTCATTGTCATGGTCTCCTTGTTCCCTGTTAAGTTGACCATAGGAACTTTAATTTCAAGTACTAAGGGTTAAAGTTTTAAATTATTTTATTAAAGTCTTAGTTTCCCGTTTGAGATTCCATATTATGAGCACGTGTACTTTAATAAGGTACCACTCATTGTATTGAATCTTGAATTGTCCAAGTTGGACTGTTTGAGGAAAACCTTTTTCTTCATTTAATTAACTGTTTGAAATGTGTTTGAATGATATTATTAAATTAGAGTATTATGGTTATCCTAGTAAAAACTTAGTCCTATTCAAGTGTGAATGGTTCGATAGTACTCCCAACAAGGGCACAAAAGCAGACAATAGGTATGGAACTATTGAAGTTAAGCAGTCAGGAAGATATCAAGTATATGACCCGTTCATACTTGCACAACAAGCTGAGCAAGTTTATTACACACCGTATCCCGAGGGACATCAAGACTGGTTGGGTGTTATTAAGATAAAGGCATGCAGTGCGATCACAGATAATGTAGTTAGTCAACCGGAGACAGAGGCTCCATACCAAGATGTTCATGAAATTGACGGTATCCAAGTAGTGCTGCATATTGATCCAAACGATTACAATGATATTCTTGCGGATGCTCGGCCTGAGAATGAGATAATTGACACTGTATTAATATATCAATATGACATGGACGAATCTAGCGAAGATACATATATAACATCCGATGGTGAGGAGAGTGAGGGTGAATTTAGTGATAGAGATTCTACATAGGTAATTTATAGATAAACACAAATATCAACTGCTTTTGTTAAGTTTTTTTATTTGTTGTATATCAACTAGACTGATTATGTTGTGAATTGAATAAGAAACTGTCAACATGAGTGAGAAGATGACTCTAATGTTTTGGTCTAGAAAACCAAAGGTTAGATTCCAACAAATGTTTGTCACTTATTGATTTATATACATAGATATATGTGGATTAGATTGTAATACTTGGTTTTATTTTTTCTTCCAAACAGATGGCAGACGATGCTGGTCGTGGTGGACGTTATAGTCAAGGTCATCGTGGTGGGAGACAGGGTTCCACCCATCCACCCTCAACATCCAACCATCTCAGAGCGAGCACAGGTGACTCTGTCGCAGCAGCCACACCGACCACACCAGCCACCCCCGCCACACCGGTCACACGAGCATCGTCTGTGCAGAATAACGAGACGGTGCCAGCTGAGCAGCCAGGGATGAGAGATCCCACGGATCGGAGGATCTGGCTTCGCCCATATGGAACCAATGAGTAAGTTATTTATTAATTATGGTTGATTTTATGGTTTATAATTTTGGTTAATTATTACTATTGCTTACTTGAGTATCATATATTATGTGCCAAAAGTTCTGATCCTCCAGAGGGGCCTAGTAAACAGATTTCTAGGTGTGTCAGGGGCCAATATAACGTGCCCTGGCCCACATGGAAGAAAATCCCGGATGCCGTTCGGAAAAACTAGTTCACTCACAATTTCGGGGTAAGTTTCATTTAAACTCCTATAGTTTATAATTAGTTTGATTATATTTAATTTTCATCATTTACTTATTTTGATTTATTTCAATTTCTACATTTACTTAGTTTCATTTATTTTAATTTCTATATGTTCATTTTCTTTACTTGTTTTGATATTTTCTTGTCTTGTAGGCACATTTCAGGTGGTTGCCTGAACATGGACGAGAGATCTGCCAAGCATTTGAGACCAGAGGGTCTTCAATAGTCAAGAATGCTATTAAAAATATCAGAGATAACAAAGATAAGGGTGATTGGCTTCGCCTCGATGTGCTCCAGGGCTTGAGGGATTACTGGGCCACCGATGAGGAGTTCCTACATAGGAGCACGGTCGGCAAGCAAAATAGGGCCGCGGACTCTAGAGCTCCTTTATACACAGGTGGCTCTGTGTCTATTCCCGGCCATCATAAAAAGCTGGTAAGTTAATTTAAATTTATGTTTATTCATATATTCATATATATTGCGCTCTTTATTATTAATTACAAATTTAATTGCAACTTTATATATGCAGACAAAAGCGAAGAAGAGACTCCCCACAGCATTTGAGGTCCTGGAGGAGACCAAAAAGACGAAGGATGGGGTTTGGGTCGGGAAGGCCAATAATATTGCTGTAAGTTATTGTTAATTACATTTTATTCATATTTTTTTTATATTTTATTATTTTTAATATTTAAAAAAGCTAATGTGATTTATTATGCAGGAAAAGTTTCATGAAAGACGGGGTGAGGCCACTAGTTAGGGGCAGGAGCACTCTGCTGCCTCTGCCAATGCCATTTTCTTGGAGGTGGTTGGTGGTAAAAACAAGAAGGGTGTTGTGTATGGGTTGGGTCGGATGGGGGATGAGTACGTGGCCTTATCGACGTCACATACTTAATCCGATCCTGGCCCTACCCCCGACTTACGAGAGGTTATCGCCAATCTCAATGCTGCGCTGGCAGCGAAGGACAACAGGATAAACCACTTGGAGAGGACGATGGATCAGACACAGAGAGAGATGTATGCGCTGTTCCAGCACTTGGGATATAGGCCTGGCTCCTCTAGTGTCGTTCCACAAGATGATTTGCATGCGGATCCAGGTGCCGATGATGAGGACGATGGCGAGGACGATGATAGCTGGATTCCCCCACCCCCTCAGCATATTGATATTATATATGTTACGTTTTGTTACTACCACCATTGTATTACATGTGTTATTTCTACTTGGATATTGGATATTGTATTAGATGTTTATATATATGGTGGATTTATATTGTTGTTTGAGTTGAGTATAATTTTATGCAATTTTATCTCTGTTTTGTATGATTAAGCAGGGTGGTAATTTTGGTAAAAGTTTGGTATTTCTGCAAAAAAAAAAAAAAAAAATTATATTTAGCAACCGAATATGATTCGGTAGCTAAATAAAATTTATAAGTAGCTACCGAATAGTATTCGGTAGCTAAACAAAAATATATATTTAGCTACCGAATTTTAATGTGATCGCTATTAGAAACGAATATTATCCGTCGCAATTTCGGTCTCTAAAATGGTAACAGAGAATGTTTATGGGAAAATTTCAGCGACCACAATATTTATATTTAGCTACCAAAATTTTCCATAGCTATTGGCGACCGTCGTAAAAGTCAGTAGCTGAAGCGATTAGCTACCAGCACTTTAGTTACCAACTCCATTCGGTTGCTAATTCGGTAGCTAAACAATTTAGCTACCGAATTATAGATAATAGCTACCGGAAACGTCGGTAGCTAAACAACATTTTTCTTGTAGCAAGGAAGGCTGGCAAGGTCTAATTCTTCTACCAGTCTACTATTTCCTATTACAGCTTCATTCTCTTGTCTCCCTCTCTTAATCACATGTGGATGGTTAATCAACTATGCCAGAGCCCATTCTCTGTTTAAGGCATAAGTGTTTGTTCCTGCCATAAATATGTCATGTAAAATTTTTAGACCATATATATTAGTTTTTGTTTAGTAAATTTATCAAAGTGGGTTGTAAGTTCTCCTTTGCCCTATGGCAATTGGCAGCAGGCTTAAAAAGTTTGGATTTGAAGACAAGCACAACATGTACATGAAGTTCAATAAGTAGGGTCAACTTAAGTGAGATTCTAATTGGGGTATTCATGGATGGGTCGAGATGGGTTTAGTCTAGTCTGAAATTGGCCCCATATTTTGATTGGGTCATTTGCTTGAAAATGAACTCGACCTGATTGTGTCCCTATAATTATTTGGTTAAAATCGTACCAACCTATTATGTTGAAAAAAAATTAAGGTGCTTGAAAATCATGTAGAGATAAATCATTGAATTAAAGAAGTTTGAAACTAAAACTATGGTACATTTTACATATACATTTCAAAACAAATAATATAAATATAAATATATTATCAGAACGACCTCTGCCTCCAGAAGAATCTGTCATCTGCTTGAAAAAAAGGATGTAAGATCATAATATTAAATAATTAATTAACTATAACATAAACGAATAAGCACAACAAATAAATAAAACATAAGTTACCTAAATTGCATTTGTATCACTGAAATCACTCTCACTCTCAGTCTCACTTGATTGGATTGGTGTCTTAGAAGTGAGAAAGAAAAGGGGGTTTCACCAATGTTTTTAAAAACCGGTCCAACCGGAGGACCAGAAAGGAGAGCGATTCAGGGTTCAACCGATTCAACCGGTTTAACCGATGATCGAACCAGAATATATATATACACACATTAACAAAGATATCATTCAACAAGTCAAAGAACAAATACAGCTTTTAAGATGCATGATAGTTCAAAACATTTAAGTTAGGGGTATGTTAATTTTGTTGAGATAATATGTTCTAATTGACTAAGATAGTTAACCAAAGATGCATATTGAATGGATTCTAATCTGAAGCCCCAAAATAAACTGGACCAAAGTCTAAAAGTACGTGTATTTTTTTTTTAAAATAAAACAATGAACCGATTGGTCTCTAAAACCGTTTTTACATTGGTTTAACCGGTTTTAGTCTGGTTGGGCCGGGTTTTGGTTGACTTTGCATGATCAGACCGTTTTCCCCATTCTCTAATTCAACCAAAACCGAAAAGAGTACCGATCGACTGTCCAACCGGTTGGATCGATTTTTAAAACACTGGGTTTCAGGCAATTTAGGGATTTAGTTTTAGCGACTGAAATGTTCGATCGCTAATCGATCGCAAACCGACTCCATAAAATTTCATTTAGCGCGTCTTAGCAACCGACCTAAAAATCGTTCGCTAACTGTCTCTAATTATCACATTCGGTGGCTATTCGGTCGCAAAAAAATGACTCCATTACAATTTTATTTAGCGCGCCTTAGCGACCGAAGTAAAAAATCGATCGCTAACTAGCTCCAATATTATCGTTGCAATTAAATCTGTTGCTATTTCGATCGCAAAATAGTCAACCGCTTTGACTTTGAAATTAATTGCATTAGTGACCGAAAATCGCAATCAATTTAATTGCGATTGTGTTATTCGGTCTCGAAATCGATGGCAAAAGACATAACTTATATAAAATATGAAAGTCATGCTATCAATAGCCATTTCGGTGGCCATTAGCGACAGACAGTATCAGTCGCAAAAATTTGATAGCTATTCGACCTTTTTTTTTTGTAGTGATATGATATTATTTCAATCACGGTTCCCCAACTCTGATTGACAAAGCATTCAAGATTTAGGTGCTCCGAGTTGGTATGCTTGTCGAGGCATTTTTAGAGACTACAGGGCTTCCACTCTTGACTGTTTTGCTGTCAATCTTGGTGTTACATACACTTTGCATTCAGAATTACTTGGAGCAATGTTGGCAATTGAGCAAGCTGATTTGAGAGGTTGGAGAAATTTATGGCTTGAATGTGAATCTCAATTGGTAGTTGCAACCTTTTCTTCAAGCAAAGGTGTTCCTTCGAAGCTAAAGTAGGTGGAATAATGGCTTAGCTATCATTAAGAACATGAATTTTGTGGTTTCTCACATTTTCAGAGAGGTTAATACTTGTGTAAATGGGTTGGCCTCTCATGGTCTTCTTATTCAGGGAATATTGTGGTGGGACACAATTCATTTATTTGTTAGGGAAGACTTTTTTCGCAATAGGTTTAGTCTTCCACTTTATACATTTAGATGACTCTTTATTTGTTCATGGGTTTGGTTTATGCCCCCCATGCTTTATTTGTATTCTCTATATTAATAATATGATGATATGCTGCAGATGATTGATCGAGCCTAGAATGCTAACCTAGTTGGGATGTTAGGCTCTATAGTGATGCTTTAGCATTCCATCCTCTTTGCATAAAAAAAAAAAATTACATTAGTTCACTATTTGTGAACAAGTCAGTTTCCACTAATAATATAGTAAATAGATAAATAAAGCTTTTGATATGAAAATAAATAAAGTTACAAAATATTTTAATAATAATACATCACGCCATAAAAGACACAAGAAGAAGTTCACAACATGATAATCACATAGAAGGAAATGGATTAAGCCTTGGAACAGGGACACAGACTATGGGGTGAGCCATGCGAACAGTTAGTCCTGCCTTCTCCTCCATGTCAACCCTCTCACTACCACCGACGACCTTCCATTCGAAACACTGAACCATAGCAGCCAGATTTACATGCACGACCTGCAATGCTAGAGAGGTTCCAGGACACCCTCTTCTTCCACTCCCAAATGGAATTAATTGATAATGTTGTCCCCTAACATCCATTTGACTATGCCCATTTCCCTCTTGGCCAATAAACCTCTCTGGCTTAAACTCAAATGGGCTCTCCCAATGATGGGGATCCCTACCAATAGCCCAAACATTAATAAATAATCGAGTCTTTGCTGGAATCTCATAACCATAGACAATATCCCTTCTAGATGACTCCCTAATAATTAATGGAGCAGCAGGGTGAATCCTAAATGTTTCTTTAACTATGGCTTGCAAATAAGGGAGGTTGACAATATCTGATTCTTCTACTATTCTACTCTTTCCAATAACTGCATCAATCTCTTGCTTGGCTTTCTCCATCACGTGTGGATTGTTAATTAATTCTGCCATAGCCCATTCCATGGTTATAGCAGACGTGTCGGTTCCTGCAAGAAATATGTCATGCAAATTGACATTCAAAAACCAAAACCACAGATGTGTATGTTATTCTTGTTGAAGAACAAGAAAGCTATCCAAAACATTGCATCCTTTCCTTTGTTGACCAAATTAGCAAGAATATCATATATAGTGCGTTCATGTTTAGATTTACTTAATTTTAAACGGAAAAAAGGTCAACAAATATTTTCATTATAAATATAAAATAAACCTAATTTAAAAGCACATATAAAATGAAATAGGAAATTTTAAATATATCATTATTATTTGAACAACTAATTCAGACAATTTCTCATGATTCCTGATAGTTTTTACGGACCAATTGCACATACTTTTACTTATAAACAATTAGATATTATGAAAAGTTATCTGAATTAATTGTAATAATCATATTTTCTTATTTACAAATGTGTGTTGATCCAAGTGGAAGGGATTTGACTCCCTTAAGCTTGTGATCCTAGGTTTAATACTTGGATTCATGTGTATGAAAAAAATATTATTGGGAGGGCTCCCCGCTTAGACGTTTGACATTAACCCGAGAGATTAATCTTTCACTTGTCGGGTTGGAGGATACACAACAAAAAATAATCATACTTTCTTTTTAAATTATAGATATACTTACCATGATGAAGGCCTTTATGTTCTCTTTAGTAAGTTTCATTTCAGAACTCTCATCTTCATATATGTCTAATAAAACATCAAGTATATCCTTAATTTGATATCTTCTACCCATTTCCTTGTTGTTCCTTCTTTCCTCTTGATGCTCTTTTATCACTCTGTCCAACATGGTGTCAAACCTGTCTCGAATCTCCTTGAGCCTCTTGTTTAATCCCTGCAAATCAAAACTCTTCAAGAACCAAATAAAGTCTGATATGTTGAACTTCCCAGCGAGCTCTGTCGTTTCTGCCACTAGTTTCCTCACCTCTTCGGCTTCATTATCATTCTTAGAACTTGTTTGACTAAGTGTCATTCTTGATACGATGTTATTCAAAAGTGTCATGAGTTCTCCTCCAATATCCACGGTTTCACCAATCATCCCTTTCTTGAGCATGAGCTTGATGAATCTCGTTATCTCTTGCTGCCTCACCGAAAGTAACTGGTCGAGCATGCGACCACCGAGGAATTCAGACACGCATAGTTTCTTTATGAACTTCCAATAGGGTCCATAAGGTGCAAAGAAGAAGTCTTGGAAGCCATAGGTTATGCACTCAAGAGCAACGGTTTGAGCAGGGCGATTGGAGAAGGAGGTTTCGTGGGTTTTGAGGAACTCCTTGGCAGCTTCTGCGGTGGAAGCTACGACGCAAGAGATAGAGCCAAGAAAAAGGTGTATGATGGGTCCATAGCGGATTGAGAGCTTGTGAAAATCACGGTGAGGTAGTGAGGAAATATGGTGGAGGTGTCCAATGATGGGTAGGGCCAGCGGACTCGGTGGAAGGAGGGTTTTGTTTTGTTTTCTTAATAGTATGGATCGAAGGAGGATGATGGAGAGTACACAAATGAAGAAGAGTTGAATATAGCCTTGAAAATCAGCCATTACTTGAGTGGTATTGAATGCAACTTTCTAATTTGTTGGCTTTGGCGTATGGGGTAGCAGAGTAGAAGATATATAATTATATAAGAAGGGAAAATAAAGAGAAAATAGACCATAGCAAGGGGCATTTTAAAAAAAAGTACATAACTTAGGTGTTGTTAATGAGAATAAAAACAACTGTTACACATGTTATATTTTCATTCATTAATAAAGTATTACACATGTTTTTTCCTCATTGAAAAACATCATAACTACCTATATAACTCCACCTGAGTTTTGTACTTTAAAAAACTTGAGGATATGTACCCAAAAAAATGCAAGTGGTAGACCAAAGTGACTTAATTTTAGAAATTTTTTACCAAATTAATCTTTTTTTTATCACTATTTACTGATTTTTCTTGTTTCTCAAAACTATTTACAAAATTAATTTTATTTATGACACGAAATTTTTTTTTGACATGAATTACACCACTTCAAGGTGCGCCTTACACGGAGGAATGCCTTATATAATATGCCTTATATATATATTACATAAATGTATAATCTATAATTGGTTGATCAGTGAAGGAATGAATTTTCTTTTATATATATATATATATATATATCAAATGCATTGGATAAATTAGTAGTACTCTAGAAAAATTCTAGAGTCATATATTATCCTGTCTTAGATTTATTTTCATTACAAGAACAATCATATTCCCTCTCATTCTATGCATAAATATGATTAGTACACTCCTTAATTTAAATCATATTTTTGTTTTTTTACAAGTGACCAATGCCTATCAAGGAAGTCTAACCCTATTAGTTAAATAAAATTTTTCTCCACTTAACCCCCTTCCCCATCTCACTTTCGGCCATAACTAAGAGAGGAAGAGGAGAGACCCTCCTTCCTCATTCATATTGCATCAAACATCCATTTTTTCTTGCTCTCACCCACACCATCACCTCTTTTTTTTCTTCTTTTGTTTTCTCCCAAAATCAACATGAACAAACATCAATTTTCTCTATGAAGTGAGTTTGAAACAGCCACACTTAAGAGCAAGGAGAAGCAAAGTCAGATTAGGGAGGGAATTTTAAGGAGCTCAACCTCCACCACACTATCTCCATCTTTTTCTTTTGAGAGTTTCCTTAGTTTAGTGCTTGGTAATCATAAATCCAAGCTTAGGAATTTTGATTCTTGCTCTTATTATTTGATTTCTTGCCTGCATGTTGATTATATGAATTAAAATGACTGCAGATGACTGTTGTAAATTATTTAACATTGCATGCATGTGTTTTGTTTGTGAAAATTCCCAAATGAAGTTGCTGGCCTGAAACCCGTATAGACATATGTGCAGTATTTTACTTATAACTATTTCTATAGGGCTCTGTTTGGTATGATTCTTGTTTTTTTGGAAACCAGACTCGATTTGCTATAGTTTAGGAACTGATTTTTTTGTTTTTAATTGAGTATTGATGGAGAAAAACCTGTTATAAGTCAGAGAACAATTGTTGTCCTGTTTTTCGAATACAGTAACTTCTTGGTTAAAACCGTACTTTTTGGGAAGTTTTCTTATAAGGGAAATTTTATTTATATACTAGACATGTTAAGCTTTCCATAGAGGGGTCGTTTTCCAAAATCCGACATCGTTTGGTATTTTAATAAATTCATAGAATTTGACTGAAAATTGGAAATTTCTGCAGGTGCTGTTAATGTTTTAATTCTTGATAAACATTTGTTTGAAGGTTATTTGGGTTGATTTAAAATGCTTTGTATTGTAACAATAATGCTTAAAAGTAAACTATAGCTTGGCATCCAATAATGACAATCATCCACCATCCGATATGATTCGAATTAGAATGGAGGTCAGAGACATTTCAGATGTCGAGTATAGAGTCCTTCCCGTTTGGAAGGCAATCACAGAAGTCCGTTCAATTAGGAAGGCAAGCAGGTAAGTGCAAACAAGTGGGACGTCGCTTGTGGTCATAGACGTATGTCCTGCCTTACAAGTATAGAGTTGTTTCCTCTAAGTACCATAGCGTACAAGGAGGGGACAATGACGTTTTTCATTGACAAAAAAAACCCAAGGGATGTCCAAGTATATAGAGTTTACTCTCATATTGTGTATTGATGTTATTGTTAATCTACTTATAAGTACTTATGAAACTGAGTTTTTGCAGGAAATTCACTGAGATTGGTTATCTCACTACTCATATTTGTCAGATAAGAAAGAGTAGTGCATCACTGTATGCCAAGGACTGCAGGAATTAAGGACTTTGTAAAATTCCTTGTATAAGCCAGATTTAATATGTATTATTAACTGGTTAATGCCATAGTTCAAAACTCAGTTTCGTTTGTTTAGATTATTATGGACATAACAATGTGCAAACTAGAGACTTATGGCTTCTGTCACTCTGTTGTTATCTAATTATGTCTAACCTTTATGTGATACTTATATCTTACATAGTAATGCAACATAGGGTGTTACTCCTTACATGGTGCCACGTGACCATGTGTCAACCCTTATCCCCCACGCCCTGGAATTTCCCATCGTCCCAATCACCCAATTAAATACCCCCTCAATCACTACTAATTCCTATCCCGACCGTAACACCTGCACTCTCTGCATAAACCTCTATCCCTTCCCTTTACACACAATCTAATCACTCTTAATCACTCGCCATCTATTTCTTACACACACTACTCTATTTTTTAGTTCATGTATTTATTTTCATATTTAATTGTTTATCTATTAATAACATATTATTATTATTATTATTATTATTATTATTATTATCATTATTGTTAATAATAATACTATTAATATTAATAATATTATGATTAAAATTAATATTATTATTATTGATATTGATTTTAGGCAAAATAGGTTGATTGGTCCTATACGTTTATTTAAATTTTCACATAAGTCCCATAAGTTTTATTTTTTTCAAATTGGTCGTATACGTCATGTTTTGTTTTCATTTTAGTCCTTTCCGTCAATTTTGACCTTATGGTGTCAAATCAAAAGCGACGTGTAGCACTAATACAATGCCACATCATGTCAAAACAAACGTCGTTAGATTGAAATTGATGGAAGGGACTAATGTGGAAAAAGAATATAACGTGTAGGATCTATTTGAAAAAAATAAAACTTATGGGACCGATGTAAAAATTTAAATAAACATATAGGACCAATCAGCCTATTTTGCCTTGATTTTATTATTCATATATTTATTGACAGTATTATTTTTTATTGACAATATTAATTAGAATAACAATCATTAGTACAATAATAATATTAATAACAATAATTAGAATAAAATAATAATAATAATATTAACAATAAAAATAATACTAACAATAATAATATTATTAATACTAACATTAGTAGTAATAATAATACAATTAATAATAATATTAACAATATTAATAATATTAGTACTACTGATAATAAAATAAATATAATAATAATAATATTAACAATGATATTAATATTAGTATAACAATAATCACACTAAAAATTATTATTATCAATAATAGAATTATAAATATTAATAATATTATTATTAATAGTAGTGATAATAATAATAATAATACGTTATTAATAAGTAAAAAGTTAAATATAAAAATAACTATCTGAGATAAAAAAAAAATAGAATAATGTATTTAAGAAATAATAGGAGAGTGACTAAGAGTGAGTGGAGCGTGTGTAGGGCTGGCAAAATGGGTTGGGTCTGACGAGTCAACCCATTTAATCTGCCTTTTTAGGCGGGTTGAATTGGGGTTCTCAACCCACCAACCCGTTTTGACTTGCCCTGCTTAAGCCACCAAGAAGGCGGGGCAGGCGTGTTAGCTCCTCAACTCCCTGTTTCAAAAAATATATATATTTTAATTTTCTTAATTTTTTTAAAGTTTGAGGCGGGGCGAGACGGGTCAACCCGTCAACCCATTTTCGCTTTTTATGCCTAATTTTCTATCTTTATAATTATTTTCATTTTTTTTAATTTTTTTGGCGGGTTAACCCATCAACCTATTTTTCTAGGTTTTTTTGTTTTTGGTGGGTCAACCCACCACTAAACGGGGTGAGTTAAGAAGTCTAACCCATTTTGTTAAAGGGGGTCAACCCACCTGCCCCGCCCCGTTTTAGGCGGGGCGGGGCGGTTTGACCCGTTTTGCCACCCCCTAAGTGTGTATGTAAATGGGGAAGGGACAAAGGTTTATAGAGAGTGGGGGTGTTATGATTTGGATTGGGAATTAATAGAGTGGTTGGGGGTGAAATTTAATTAGGTGGTTGGGGATGGGGGAAATATTAGGGCATAGGGATAAGGGTCGATGCATGGCCTCGTGGCACGTCATGGTGGAATGTTCCACTGCAACTGGCATGTTATGTGGCACCAGTTGTAGTGGCGCGTTCCACTGAAACGCGTCTAGTGGCCATGAGTCAACTTTTGCTATTTGTTTTTCAAAATTTCTTTTTTTTTTTAAATTTTTTAAAAAAAAAAGATCGAAATGGTCAATCATTGTGTGACACATGTCACATTTTTAAAAAAATAGTAAAGGCGCCACTCCATGCAACACCACATAAGACGCCACTTGGAGTGGCACCATCCACGTCAAAAAATTAAAAAAATCCTACATGTAAAAAACAACACTGCTTTGATAAATAGTTTTGAAAGGCAAGATTAAATTAGTAAATATCTTTAAAATAAGATTAATTTGGTAAAGTTTCTAAAATTAGGTAACTTTGGTAAAAAAGCCTTTCTCTCTCCTCTACTTGACGTAGCGATGGCAATTTACAACTATATTTGGAGATCATGTAGGAATTGTCTCATTTGGGTCCGTGATTAAGAATTTTGTCCCATAGGGACAAGTACCAGAGTAAAATTTCCCCAAAAGCCACGTGTAGCACTAATACAATGCTACATCAAGTCAAAACTGACGGCGTTAGATTGAAATTGATGGAAAGGACTAATGTGGAAACAGAATATAACGTGTAGGACCTATTTAAAAAAAAATAAAAATTATGGGACCGATGTGAAAAATTAAATAAACATATAGGACTAATCAACCTATTTTGCCTTGATTTTATTATTCATATATTTATTGACAGTATTATTTTTTATTAATAATATTAATTAGAATAACAATAATTAGTACAATAATAATATTAATAACAATAATTAGAATAAAAAAATAATAATAATATTAACAAGAAAAATAATACTAACAATAATAATATTATTATCACTAACATTAGTAGCAATAATTATACAATTAATAATAATATTAACAATATTAATAATATTAGTACAACTGATAATAAAATAAATATAATAATAATAATTTTAACAATGATATTAATATTAGTATAACAATAAGGATTTAATTGGTATACACTGTCAGTGTAAAGATTTTTTACACAGACAACCAATCAGAAATTGCCACATAAGCTAAAATGATTGACTCTTATCCTAACTACGTTAAAAGTCATACATATCATGATTTTTGATTGGTTGTCAGTGTAAAAATCTTTATACTGACAGTGCATAACAATTAAACTCTAACAATAATCACACTAAAAATTATTATTATCAATAGTAGTATTATAAATATATTAATAATATTATTATTAATAGTAGTGATAATAATAATAATACGTTATTAATAAATAAAAAGTTAAATATAAAAATAACTATCTGAGGTAAAAAAAAAATAGAATAATGTATTTAAGAAATAATAGGAGAGTGACTAAGAGTGAGTGAAGCGTGTGTAGGGGTGGCAAAATGGGTTGGGTCTGACGAGCCAACCCGTTTAATCCGCCTTTTTTGGCGGGTTGGGTTGGGATTCTCAACCCACCAACCCGTTTTGACTCGCCCTGCTTAAGCCATCAAGAAGGCGAGGCAGGCGGGTTAGTCCGTCAACTCGCCTATTCAAAAAATATATATATTTTAATTTTTTTAAAAGTTTGAGGTGGGGCGGGACGGGTCAACCCGTCAACCTATTTTTGCTTTTTATGCCTAATTTTCTATCTTTATAACTATTTTCATTTTTTTTTAATTTTTGGCAGGTCAACCCGCCAACCTATCAACCTATTTTTCTAGTTTTTTTTGCTTTTAACGGGCCAACCCGCCACTAAACAGGGTGGATTAGGAAATCTAACCCATTTTGTTAAAGCGTGTCAACCCACCCAGTCCCGTCCCGTTTTAGGCGGGTCGAGGCGAGTTGACCCATTTTACCACCACCTAAGTGTGTATGTAAATGGGGAAGGGATAGAGGTTTATAGAGAGTGGGGGTGTTACGATTTGGATAGGGAATTAATAGAGTTGTTGGGGGTGAAATTTAATTAGGTGGTTGGGGATAGGGGAAATATTAGGGCGTAGAGATAAGGGTCGATGCATGGCCACGTGGCGTGTCCTGGTGGAATGTTCCACTACAACTGGCACATTATGTGGCAACAGTTGTAGTGGCGCATTCCACTAAAACGCGTCTAGTGGCCATGAGTCAACTTCTGCTATTTGTTTTTCAAAATTTCTTTTTTTTTTTTTCATAAAAAGATCGAAATGGTCAATCATTGTGCGACACATGTCACATTTTAAAAAAAATAGTAAAGGCGCCACTCCATGCAACACCACGTAAGACGCCACTTGGAGCGGCACCATCCACGTCAGAAAATTAAAAAAATCCTACGTGTAAAAAAACAACATTGCTTTGATAAATAGTTTTTGAAAACAAGATTAAATTAGTAAATATTTTTAAAATAAGATTAATTTGTTAAAGTTTCTAAAATTAGGTAACTTTGGTAAAAAAGCCTTTCTCTCTCCTCTACTTGACTTAGCGATGGCAATTTACAACCATATTTGGAGATCATGTGGGAATTGTCTCATTTGGGCCCGTGATTGAGAATTTTGTCCCGTCAGGATAAGTACCGGAGTAAAATTTCTCCAAATGTAATTAGGGGATGAGAACTGAGGATTATTTTCTCTCTGCAGGTCCCATCCCCATTATTATTAAATAAATACCCTTATACATACATATTATAATATATAATTTTTTTCCTATAATTTATATATATATATATATATATATATATATATATATATATAATTTTATTTTATTAATAAAATAAATTTAAAACTTTTTGGAATCCTATATCCCTAATTCCTCACCTACCTCACTCCACTTCCATCTTTATTCTTCACCCATTCATCCCTATTTCCCAACCTGCCAACTTTTTTTGCTGCCTCTGCTAGTATGATATTCCCTCTTCCTGCTCCGTTGGTGCCATCCGTCTACACTGTGCCACTGTGTCCCCTATTCATCACGTCTCTCTCTCTCTCTATCTTCCTGTGCATTGTTCCTCTCTCTTCTCTCTTACATTCATCTTCTTCCCCCTTCATTCATTCTTCAAAAGGTGCATCCCTCTCTCCCCTATCTTCCTCTCCTTCTTATCTTCCACTTTCCTATATTTTTTTTCCCTAATATTATTGCAACATAATTTTTCCCTACATTTTCATCTTTCTTTCTAACACTTGTCTGGTGTATCTCTCAACTCTTCATGACATTTATTTATTTTATATAGTATTACTTTATTTTTTTCATCCATTTTATTTCGGTGTCTCTTCTTTGATATTCTTTTGTTTTTATTTTTACTCTAATTTTTTCTTTCCAAGTCTCTGCATTGTGTGATGTTTGGTCCACACAAAAATCAAAAGACATAAATATCAAGCTTCGTTAGGGCTACAAACTTATTTTTTGTAAGTGATTCTTTTCCAAGAACCACATATAGGGTTTGAATATCGGGTTTCCCGCAAGGATGTGAGGAACTGGGATGGGAACAAATACTTCTCGCAGAACTATGTGTTAATAATCTTGGAAGAATCGTTGCAATGTATAACTTGTGATACTTCCTGTGGAACTATGTGATACTCATGATCTTGTACATAATATGGACACTAATAGACTTAGTGCGGAACTACATAACTTGTTGTATTGTCACTCTGTTAGTCTCATAAAAGTTGCATGCCCTATGATGTAAATTCGAATGGTTTGTGGTTTATAATTGTTATTTGAACAAATATATATATCTCGTAAGGATTTTAAAATTATGTACAAATAATATAATTTACTTGCTAGAATGACCTCTTCATCAAGATTTTATCTAGCATACCCATTAAAAAAGGAACATTTATTCCACTGATTACTTTTGGGTAAAGATGACGACGGGACGGGGGCGCCGAGTACTCGCTCGCTCGCCGTTCCCACCCCTGTTTTTTCTGCCCCCGTTATCCGCCACAGGAAGTTTTCTCTCACGTCCCCGTTCCCCACGGATGTCGCAGATCTCCAGGTGGAGTTCGGGAACCCTGAAAATTCATAAAAAAAAAAGTAATTAACTAAAATCCAATAAAACATAAAACACTAAAAATCTTAAATATTTAAAGATATAACACTCTCCAAGACATTGCAACAAGTTCAACCTTGAATAGTACACATATATATTTAATATTTTATTTATTTAATAAAATAATATATATTTAAAATTAATAAAATGCATGTTTACTATAAAAGGATATTTTTAGTAATCTTTGCGGGGTTAGAGACCCCACAAGATGTGGAGCATGTTCCAGTCCTCGTCTCCAAAGTGCATTCCGGGAGATTTTTCTACCCCGTCCCCATCCCCGTGGGAAAAAAATTCCCCACCCGCGGGGTCCCATTCAAGGCAGTTCCGCCGGAATCCCCACACATAGATACAAATTGTCTTCCCTACTTCTGCTGGAGCCCAAAAAGAGCCCATGAAATTGATGGTGATCAATATAATCAAAACAAAGGAACCAAAAAAGAAACTTTTCATTTTGAATTGTTTTTTCCCCAAGATTTATCACATTCACATGGGAGGAAATGGATTAAGCCTAGGCACCGGGACGCATATCAAAGGATGAGCCCTTGAAAGGGTTATCCCAGGTTTCTCTTCCATGTCAATATTCTGATTGCCTCCACTAACCTTGCATTCAAAACATTGAATCGTAGCAGCAAAGTGTTGCGATCGGAATCGCGAAGGAAACAACATAAAAAAAAAGAGGATTTTTAGAAAAACATGTAGAGTCGCCACCAATTTTATTTAATTTAGGAAAAATTGGAAATCCTTTAAAGAAGACCCTTTGAAACCAAAAATGAATTCGGGAGCCGATTGCGCATAGGGAAGGATGAGGACATAACCCCACAGCACTCCAAGTGCACCCGTCAAAAAACGGTTACCCAAATTAATTGCGCAAATAATTAATGAATCTTAATGTATTCATTTTATCTCAAAATTTATTTACAAGAATATAAAAAGAACTATGAATCAATATTTACCAAAAAAAAAAGGATTTTAATAAGAAAGTTATTTTTGTTTAATGATTGTCGATTTTGTATTTTAATATTAACAAGTCCTAATAAAGTTGAACATGACACATAGGTTCACAGAGCAACCTCAAATCTAAAGGAATGAACATGGCATTCGAGCTCACAGAGCATCCCTAAATAGAACAGGTCTCATTATTTTACTTAGTCATTGAGAAAAGTAAAATATGAGAATTAAAAAACCAAAAATGAAGATTGTTGTCTTGTAACTATTTTTATTTCTAAATGTTGAAAAATCATAAAAGAGGTTGAACATGACACCTAAGTCCACAAGGCATCCTCGAACCTAAGATATTGAGCATTAAACTTTTTCATGGAGAAATCCCACAAATTATTTTAACGAGTTTATGAAAATAACATAAAACATAATAATTTTAAAAGAATTTTGTTTTGTAACCTTTCTATTATCAATTTATTTTACAAGTCCTAAGCGATGTTGAACATGATACATAGGTCCACAGAGCAACCTCTAATATGGGGATTGAATATGGCACCCAAGTCCATAAGAGCATCCCTCAGTAATATTGGAATAGATTATTCCATCGGGAAAAAAATATTACCTAATAAAAGACCCATTTGAATCCAACTCACCATTTATCGATATCGACAATGCCTTCATGAGCTGCCAAAATTTAATGTAGAAAGTCATGTTCAACATGCATGAGGATAAATCAAAGCACAATGTAACTACTCAAACACCGGGATGTGACATGCCTCTATATTCCAAAAAGATCATAGTTCCCAATTGAAAAAAAATCTGAATCTTTTATTTCTACACAAATGATATTTTGACATCCAACATTAGACAACATACGGGATACCGTATAACTTTGTGTGATATTTTGAAATGATAGATTACAAGAGAAAAGATAGATTAAATTAATTAACAAATATGTATAGTATAAAAATACGGTGTTGGACAACAGAATTGTTGTCCAAATATCACAACTCTATTTCTAACGTGATTTCCATGATACAGACTAGAGAAATGCATTTTAAACCATCCATCCATTAACTATGTGCCAACAAATACATATTTGATTCCCATTTCTTGCAACAAGGAGAAGATTTGTAACAGTAATATATATCTATATTCATACCACATGCTTCCAAGGACAAGGCAACATAACAATATGACAAGGTAGCATCAAGTGTAGACATTATTTCAAACAACTTGGATGCAAACGAAATGGTAACCAGATTGATGAGGAAGAGCATAGACAATCAAGCATGAATACAACCTGTATCAATCCAAGCTTTTACCAAACATATTTCAGCAGGCGAACAAAATAAATATAATCACTCATCCAGCAAACGTCATGCATCCCTTGAAAATGGACTTGAATGTTTTAGACACAACCAAAGCTCACCTCATCCAAAAGTAACAGTTAAAACACCTTATCGCAGAAAAATAGAGGTATCAAGAATGCAAGAGAACCGTGGGACATAAGATGGAAACCCAATACAATACATGATTCTCAAAAAGGAATTATGATAAAAACAATTTCCAAATGATGATATTCTTCTTAGAATTAGGAAAAGCAAAATGCTTTTAAATCTCTTACGCTCTCAATTCCTCGACTATATCTGTAATTTCTCTAACCCTCACAAAAATGGCAAAAACTAAATAGATACAAAACAAAATATTTTTGTGATTTTTATTTTTTATAATATTTAATTTCATTTTTATAAAAAAAACTCCACTTTTTATTTTTTTTTCCCCCCAAAAAAGACATTTTTATGACCTTGACTCTTTTTTTATTTTCTTGGTTTTTTTTTTGGTAAATTTAGGTGAAAATAAAAAAGGATCCGGTCAAAATGGGATGTTCACACAAAGTTGGTCTGCACAACCTGTAAAGCCAGTGAGGTTCCAGGATACCCTATTCTTCCACACCCAAATGGAATCAGGTGAAAATGTTGTCCCCTCACATCTAATTGGCTCTTCCCACTTCCATCTTCACTAATAAATCTCTCTGGTCTGAACTCAAGTGGCTTCTCCCAGTGATTGGGGTCCCTATCAATAGCCCACACACTAACAAACAACTGAGTCTTTGATGGAATCTCATAGCCCCTGACGGTAGAGTTTTCAGCTGATTCTCTAACAATCAATGGACCTGTGGGGTGAATCCTCAATGTTTCTTTGACTATAGCTTGCAAATAAGGAAGGCTGGCAAGGTCTAATTCTTCTACTATTCTACTGTTTCCTATTACAGCTTCAATCTCTTGTATTGCTCTCTTAATCACATGTGGATGGTTAATCAACTCTGCCAGAGCCCATTCTGTGGTTAAGGCAGAAGTGTTTGTTCCTGCCATAAATTTGTCATGTAAAATTTTTAGAACATATATATTAGTTTTTGTTTAGTAAATTTATCAAAGTGGGTTGTAAGTCCTCCTTCGCCCTATGGCAATTGCACAACATGTACATGAAGTTCAGTAAGCCGGGTCAACTTAAGTGAGATTCTAATTGGGGTATTCATGTATGGGTCGAGATGGGTTTAGTCTAGTCTGAAATTGGTCCTATATTTTGATTGGGTCATATGCTTGCAAATGATCTCGACCTGATGGTGTCCCTATAATTATTTGGTTAAAATCGTACCAACCTATTATGTTATCAAAAAATTAAGGTGCTTGAATATCATGTAGAGATAAATCATTGAATTAAAGAAGTTTGAAACTAAAACTATGGTACATTTTACATATACATTTCAAAACAAATAATATCAATATAAATATATTATCAGAACGACCTCTGCCTCCAGAAGAATCTGTCATCTATTTGAAAAAAGGATGTAACATCATAATATTAAGTAATTTATTAACTATAACAAAAACGAATAAACACAACAAATCAATAAAACATAAGTTACCTAAATTGTATTTGTATCACTGAAATCACTCTCACTCTCAGTCTCACTTGATTGGATTGTGTCTTAGAAGTGAGGAAGAAAAGGGGTTTCACCAATGTTTTAAAAACCAGTCCAACCGGAGGACCAGTATGGAGAGCGATTCAAGGTTCAACCGATTCAACCGGTTTAACCGATGATCGAACCAGAATATATATATATACACACACATTAACAAAGAGATCATTCGACAAGTTAAAGAACAAATACAACTTTTAAGATGCATGACAGTTCAGAACATTTAAGTTAGGGGTATGTTAATTTTGTTGAGATAATATGTTCTAATTGACTAAGATAGTTAACCAAAGATGCATATTAAATGGATTCTAAACACTCAAGTCCTGAAGCCTCAAAATAAAGTGGACCAAAGTCCAAAAGTACGTATCTTTTTTTTTTTAAAAATAAAACAATGAACCGATCGGTCTCTAAAACCAATTTTACATTTGTTTAACTGGTTTTAGGCTGGTTGAACCGGGTTTTCGTTGACTTTGCATGATCAGACCGTTTTCCCGGTTCTCTAATCCAACCGAAACCGAAAAGAGTACCTATCGACTGTCTAACCGGTTCTCTAAAATCATTTTCCCTGCTTTTCGTTAAGTATTTTTATTTAAGTTTGTTGATTAAATTGTAATTGTTGGTTAAAGGCTAAGTGGGATTTTTGGCTTAAAAGTCCCTTTTTGGAATATTGGCATGCCCGTGCTGATTTCCAGCAAGCCCATGCTGTTTTAGCGTGTCTTGTGACCAGCTGAGTCACAAGCACAGCCGTGCCGTTAGGCAGCACTGCCGTGCCGTCTGACGCTAAGTTCGGCACGCCCGTGCAATTATTCAGCACCCTCGTGTCGTCGTACGAACCGCGTCTTGCTGACGCTAAGTTTGGCATGGCCGTGCCAAAGGGGAGCACGGCCGTGCCATGTGCGCAGATTATATAATCACACAGGAACCGAGGGTTTGCGATTTAACCCTCATTTGGCGGCTGCTACTACCCTAGTGCAGCTAGAACTACCCCGTTCCCTATCTCCATCAATCTAGATGCGTTCTTTGAGTTTTGGAGACCTTTGGTAAGCCTTTGGTATGCCTGTGTGGGTAACATTCTCCTCTCTTATTAGTTTCTTTCCATGTTTTTGGATTAGGAACTGATTTGGTTAATATTTTAGTTGACCAATGCTTTGTTTGGGACCGATCGGCTTGGGAGGACGTGACCGGATTGTTGTTTGGGGCTACCGTTGCTGCAACCTTCAAACCAGGTATGGGGAGAAGGATAGTTTAACCACTAGGCAGTGGGGATAGTGTAAGATGAGGGGTTCCCATGACCCCAAGGTTAATTATTTGCTGTTTGTAAACATGCCTATTGCTATATGTGTTTGTTGCTACATGTCAATATTATATGCATTGCTGTTATGTTGATAATTTGTGGCATGTTTATATTATGATGTTGAATTGTTGTAAATAATGATTGATAGTTGAATAGTTGTTTGATTATGAACCTGCTGCTATATCCCTAAATTGGTTAATTAGGATTTTAATTGGTTAAATAATAAAGGGACTACTGTTCCCCAAAAAATTCATAAGACATGAATTAATAAAGGTGAGTTTTTATGTCAATGGTTTAGTCATGAACCTAGGGGTGATTTTTGAGAGTGTTAGGGATCTTTTTGGTTAATTACTTAACCTGTTCTTCGCTACCCAGAATAGCACTGTCGCGCTATCAGCACGGCCGTGCTGAACAGGGAGCACGCTCGTGCTCCCAGTTGAATTCTGGAATGGCCACGCTTTGAGCACAGCCGTGCAGCATAAGAGCACGCCCGTGCAAATGTGCATGGCCATGTGTAATAGGGAGCACGCCCGTGCCATCGGGCAGCACGCCCGTGCCATATATGTAGCATGCCCGTGCTACACATAGGAGGGAGCACGCCCATGCCATAGTACAGCACGCCCGTGCCACCCTTCTGGTTAGAATATGAGGCTTAAAGTTTAAAGGGGTTCTATCCTCAATGTTCCCAATGACGATAGAATAATACACCAAACATATAATGAAGATAGATAACTTAATTATATAATAATTAAGATGATGAGTTGGTTAAGTCGGTGCCCTTGGGGTTACTGCACGATAATATAATTGGATGCCTTTAGTGGTCTAATGTTGATATGATTGGATGCCTTTAGTGGTCCAATGTTGAGCTGATATAATTGGGTGCCTTTAGTGGCCCAACGATGAGGATGATATTCTTGGGTGCCTTTAGTGGCCCAAGCGGAGGTGGCGGTTGCCGTTGTTTGTTGTGTGTTCATGCATCACATTGGAGATGTTAGTTGGGGGAAGTTCAATATAGGGGAGGTCGTCCTAGAGTATGGCGATCTGGCCATCCATGGTTGGTTCACCCATGGTTTGGTTAACCGTGGCCCCCCCATGATGAGGCATCCACGGTTTGATGCGTTGGCTATCCAAGGGGTTTTGGTGAACTGCAGGGGTTGGTGCCTTTAGGGCCAATGTGGATATGTAACTTCAAAGTTGTTCTTCCTGAGCTAGTTGGATCCACATGCATTGATGGATCAGTGGAGTAGTGTCGCATTGCATCACATAGCATACTAGTTGATTGATTATGTTGAGATGATATTTACGTATGTAAGTGTATGCTTATGAGTGTTGATATGCAATGATGTATTATCATCTTATTTCTATCTCCATGCCATTGTGTTTACATGTTTCCTTACTCCCCTTCCTTTGTTTCTTTTTGTTTGGCATGTATGGTTTATACAGAGGATGACGAGCAGCCCGGAGAAGAGTGACTCTTAGGAGCCGCCACTCATAGTTAGGGTCTTCAGCTTAGTATATTTGTTTTATTTACTTTAGTTTCTGTTGTATTCCGAACATGTTTCCGGAACGGTTGTACCAACTCTGAATTGTGACATCGGGGTTGGGTTTATATTATGTTGAGGTTGTCTTTATCGTTTTAAGTATTGATTTGATGTTTTTCCACGTTTGAGATTTAGTTCATGTGATACCTTTTCTACCCATGAATCTTTTTAATAAAAGGTTGCATGTTTTAAATTTGTATCTGTATATCTTTTATTATCAATATTTATATTTAATGCAATTATAACATGCGGAGTAGAAGGGTGTCACATTTATTGGTATCAGAGCTGGTCTGTCCTATCAGGCCGTGGTATGAGTCTGTTGTGTGCTCTTGTTGTTTTTTCTTGTTTATATTGTCTATACTTGTATAGACAATGATGTTTTAAGTTAACAGACTGTAGCTTTTACCCACATAAGTTTTTGTATCTAAGAGTTACCTTGAACGTGTATAGGAACTCATGGCAGGTAGAGGCAGGAATGATCAGGCTATTGCGGATGCGTTGGTACACCTTGCCAATATTATAGGGAAAGCCAATAATAATCAGGGTGGACCAGCAGAGTTCCAAGGTCTTGACAAGTTCCAGCGGAACAATCCTCCATCTTTCAAAGGAGCTTATGATCCTGAGGGAGCTTTGCTGTGGCTGAGAGAGACTGAAAAGATCTTTATGGCCATGGATTGTAATGACCAGCAGCGGCTTATCTTCGCTACCTTCATACTCACCGATGAGGCTGAGCATTGGTAGGAGAACTGCCGCCAGAGGATGCAGGCTGAGGGTACTGCGGTTACTTGGGCCGTATTCAGGCAGAGTTTTTTAGAGAAGTACTTTCCTGTGGACATCCGTGATAAGAAAGGAGATGGAATTTCTAGGGCTGAAGCAGGGAAATATGTCTGTAGGAGAGTATGTAGCAAAATTTGAGGAGTTGGCAAGGTACTACACCCCATATCAGTGTATGGCGGATGAGCGCTCCAAGTGTGTGAAATTTGAAGATGGACTCCGACCAGAGGTCAAACAGGCAATCAGTTATCAGGAGATCAGAGTTTTCCTAACTTTGGTTAACAAGTACAGAATCTATGAGGATGCTTTCAAGTCCAGAGTGGCGAGTTACAGGAGTTCAAATGGCCAGTGCAGCAAGAAGACTGAACAGAAAGATAAAGGCAAGCAACATCATGCTCCTACCACCCGAGACTTTAAGCGAAGTGGCGGGAAGCCACCGTTTTCTCAGGATAGGTTCAGAGGCGGGAATTCTTATGCCTCTAGACCTATGATGTGCACCAGGTGCGGCAAATCTGACCACTTCACCACACAGTGCAAGGAACCACAGGTTATCTGCTTCAGATGTTGCAAGCCAGGACATATCAGCAGGAATTGTGAAGGAGCCAAGTCAGAGCTTCCTAGTGCTAGTAAGAGTCAGAAGTCCCTGGCCAACCGACTGAAGACCACTGGGAGAGTCTTTACCCTTAGTGGAACTGAGGCCTCCGAGTCCGATGACTTGATCCAAGGTACGTGTTTAATTGATGGAACTCTTTTAACTGTATTGTATGATTCGGGTGCTACACACTCGTTTATATCCTAGGGTCAAGAGTTTGAAATTACCTGTTACCTTTCTTGAGTATGATATGATTGTTTCTACACCTACAAACAAACCTGTTCTCACTTCTTATGCATGCAAGAACTATCATATTGTTATTAGTGGTGGAACTTTCATTGTTGGTCTACCTTTGAAAGATCTTGATGTTATTCTTGGCATGAACTGGTTATCTTCCAACCACGTTCTTTTGAATTGTTTTGATAAAACCTTAGTTTTTGGCACTCCTACAGAGTTTAAGGATCCGAACTTTCTTTCTGCCAACCAAGTGAGAGCTTCGATGAAGGACAAAGCCCAAGTATACATGATGTTAGCTTCCCTGGAATTAGAGAGCCCTCCTGATGTTGGAAGTGTACCTGTTGTGCGGGATTTGCCTGAAGTGTTTCCGGGCGATGTTTATAACTTACCCCCAGAGAGAGATGTTGAGTTCTCCATAGATTTAGTGCTTGGCACTGGGCCAATCTCCATAGCCCCTTATAGAATGTCTCCTCTAGAGCTAGCCAAGTTGAAAGAACAGATAGAGGACCTGATGAAGAAGCAGTTTATTAGGCCTAGTGTGTCTCCTTGGGGAGCACCTGTGTTGTTGGTGAAGAAAAAAGATGGCAGTATGAGGTTGTGTGTCGACTATCGGCAGCTCAACAAGGTGACCATTAAGAACCTGTATCCTCTCCCTAAGGTTGATGATCTCATGGACCTGTTGATAGGCGCTTGCGTCTTTTCTAAGATAGATTTTAGGTTAGATTACCATCAGATTCGTGTTAAGTCTGAGGACATCCCGAAGATAGCGTTTAGGACGCGATATGGTCACTATGAGTACTTGGTTATGCCCTTTGGTGTGACCAATGCTCCTGCTGTGTTCATGGACTACATGAACAAGAACTTTCACCCTAACATGGATAAGTTTGTGGTGATGTTCATAGATGACATCTTAGTGTACTCCAAGACCAAGGAGGAACACGAGGAGCACTTGAGGGTTGTTTTGCTAACCCTTAAGGAGAAGCAGTTGTACGCTAAGTTGTCTAAGTGTCAGTTTTGGTTAGAGGAGGTGAGCTTTTTAGGGCATGTCATCTCTGAGGGTGGCATAGCAGTTGACCCAGCAAAGGTTGAGTCGGTGCTCCAGTGGGAAGCGCCGAAGTCAGTGACTGAGATTAGGAGTTTCTTGGGGTTAGCCGGGTACTATAGGCGATTTATAGAAGGTTTCTCTAAGATAGCTTTACCTTTGACCCGTCTCACTAAGAACGGATAGTTGTTTGTGTGGGACTCTAAGTGTGAGGAGAGTTTCCAAACTCTTAAGGATAGGTTGGCATCAGCACCAGTGTTAGTTTTGCCTGCATGTTGATTATATGAATTAAAATGACTGCAGATGACTGTTGTAAATTATTTAACATTGCATGCATGTGTTTTGTTTGTGAAAATTCCCAAATGAAGTTGCTGGCCTGAAACCCATATAGACATATGTGCAGTATTTTACTTATAACTATTTCTATAAGGCTCTGTTTGGTATGATTCTTGTTTTTTTTGGAAACCAGACTCGATTTGCTATAGTTTAGGAACTGATTTTTTTGTTTTTAATTGAGTATTGATGGAGAAAAACCTGTTATAAGTCAGAGAACAATTGTTGTCCTGTTTTTCGAATACAGTAACTTCTTGGTTAAAACCGTACTTTTTGGGAAGTTTTCTTATAAGTGAAATTTTATTTATAAACTAGACATGTTAAGCTTTCCATAGAGGGGTCGTTTTCCAAAATCCGACATCGTTTGGTATTTTAATAAATTCATAGAATTTGACTGAAAATTGGAAATTTCTGCAGGTCCTGTTAATGTTTTAATTCTTGATAAACATTTGTTTGAAGGTTATTTGGGTTGATTTAAAATGCTTTGTATTGTAACAATAATGCATAAAAGTAAACTATAGCTTGGCATCCAATAATGACAACCATCCACCATCCGATATGATTCGAATTAGAATGGAGGTCAGAGACATTTCAGATGTCGAGTATAGAGTCCTTCCCGTTTGGAAGGCAATCATAGAAGTCGGTTCAATTAGGAAGGCAAGCAGGTAAGTGCAAACAAGTGGGACGTCGCTTGTTGTCATAGACGTATGTCCTGCCTTACAAGTATAGAGTTGTTTCCTCTAAGTACCATAGCGTACAAGGAGGGGACAATGACGTTTTTCATTGACAAAAAAAACCCAAGGGATGTCCAAGTATATAGAGTTTACTCTCATATTGTGTATTGATGTTATTGTTAATCTACTTATAAGTACTTATGAAACTGAGTTTTTGCAGGAAATTCACTGAGATTGGTTATCTCACTACTCATATTTGTCAGATAAGAAAGAGTAGTGCATCACTGTATGCCAAGGACTGCAGGAATTAAGGACTTTGTAAAATTCCTTGTATAAGCCAGATTTAATATGTATTATTAACTGGTTAATGCCATAGTTCAAAACTCAGTTTCGTTTGTTTAGATTATTATGGACATAACTATGTGCAAACTAGAGACTTATGGCTTCCGTCACTCTGTTGTTATCTAATTATGTCTAACCTTTATGTGATACTTATATCTTACATAGTAATGCAACATAGGGTGTTACACCTTACATGGTGCCACGTGACCATGTGTCAACCCTTGTCCCCCACGCCCTGGAATTTCCCATCGTCCCAATCACCCAATTAAATACCCCCTCAATCACTACTAATTCCTATCCCAACCGTAACACCTGCACTCTCTGCATAAACCTCTATCCCTTCCCTTTACACACAATCTAATCACTCTTAATCACTCGCCATCTATTTCTTACACACACTACTCTATTTTTTAGTTCATGTATTTATTTTCATATTTAATTGTTTATCTATTAATAACATATTATTATTATTATTATTATTATTATTATTATTATTATTATTATTATTATCATCATTGTTAATAATAATACTATTTATATTAATAATATTATGATTAAAATTAATATTATTATTATTGATATTGATTTTAGGCAAAATAGGTTGATTGGTCCTATACGTTTATTTAAATTTTCACATAAGTCCCATAAGTTTTATTTTTTTCAAATTGGTCGTATACGTCATCTTTCGTTTTCATTTTAGTCCTTTCCGTCAATTTTGACCTTACGGTGTCAAATCAAAAGCGACGTGTAGCACTAATACAATGCCACATCATGTCAAAACAAACGTCGTTAGATTGAAATTGATGGAAGGGACTAATGTGGAAAAAGAATATAACGTGTAGGATCTATTTGAAAAAAATAAAACTTATGGGACCGATGTAAAAATTTAAATAAACATATAGGACCAATCAGCCTATTTTGCCTTGATTTTATTATTCATATATTTATTGACAGTATTATTTTTTATTGACAATATTAATTAGAATAACAATCATTAGTACAATAATAATATTAATAACAATAATTAGAATAAAATAATAATAATAATATTAACAATAAAAATAATACTAACAATAATAATATTATTAATACTAACATTAGTAGTAATAATAATACAATTAATAATAATATTAACAATATTAATAATATTAGTACTACTGATAATAAAATAAATATAATAACAATAATATTAACAATGATATTAATATTAGTATAACAATAATCACACTAAAAATTATTATTATCAATAATAGAATTATAAATATTAATAATATTATTATTAATAGTAGTGATAATAATAATAATAATACGTTATTAATAAGTAAAAAGTTAAATATAAAAATAACTATCTGAGATAAAAAAAAATAGAATAATGTATTTAAGAAATAATAGGAGAGTGACTAAGAGTGAGTGGAGCGTGTGTAGGGCTGGCAAAATGGGTTGGGTCTGACGAGTCAACCAATTTAATCTGCCTTTTTAGGCGGGTTGAATTGGGGTTCTCAACCCACCAACCCGTTTTGACTTGCCCTGCTTAAGCCACCAAGAAGGCGGGGCAGGCGTGTTAGCTCGTCAACTCCCTGTTTCAAAAAATATATATATTTTAATTTTCTTAATTTTTTAAAAGTTTGAGGCGGGACGAGACGGGTCAACCCGTCAACCCATTTTCGCTTTTTATGCCTAATTTTCTATCTTTATAATTATTTTCATTTTTTTTAATTTTTTGGCGGGTTAACCCATCAACCTATTTTTTTAGGTTTTTTTGTTTTTGGTGGGTCAACCCACCACTAAACGGGGTGGGTTAAGAAGTCTAACCCATTTTGTTAAAGGGGGTCAACCCACCTGCCCCGCCCCGTTTTAGGCGGGGCGGGGCGGTTTGACCCGTTTTGCCACCCCCTAAGTGTGTATGTAAATGGGGAAGGGACAAAGGTTTATAGAGAGTGAGGGTGTTATGATTTGGATAGGGAATTAATAGAGTGGTTGGGGGTGAAATTTAATTAGGTGGTTGGGGATGGGGGAAATATTAGGGCATAGGGATAAGGGTCGATGCATGGCCTCGTGGCGCGTCATGGTGGAATGTTCCACTGCAACTGGCATGTTATGTGGCACCAGTTGTAGTGGCGCGTTCCACTAAAACGCGTCTAGTGGCCATGAGTCAACTTTTGCTATTTGTTTTTCAAAATTTCTTTTTTTAAAATTTTTTAAAAAAAAAAGATCGAAATGGTCAATCATTGTGTGACACATGTCACATTTTTAAAAAAATAGTAAAGGCGCCACTCCATGCAACACCACGTAAGACGCCACTTGGAGTGGCACCATCCACGTCAAAAAATTAAAAAAATCCTACATGTAAAAAACAACACTGCTTTGATAAATAGTTTTGAAAGGCAAGATTAAATTAGTAAATATCTTTAAAATAAGATTAATTTGGTAAAGTTTCTAAAATTAGGTAACTTTGGTAAAAAAGCCTTTCTCTCTCCTCTACTTGACGTAGCGATGGCAATTTACAACTATATTTGGAGATCATGTAGGAATTGTCTCATTTGGGTCCGTGATTAAGAATTTTGTCCCATAGGGACAAGTACCAGAGTAAAATTTCCCCAAAAGCCACGTGTAGCACTAATACAATGCTACATCAAGTCAAAACTGACGGCGTTAGATTGAAATTGATGGAAAGGACTAATGTGGAAACAGAATATAACGTGTAGGACCTATTTAAAAAAAATAAAAATTATGGGACCGATGTAAAAAATTAAATAAACATATAGGACTAATCAACCTATTTTGCCTTGATTTTATTATTCATATATTTATTGACAGTATTATTTTTTATTAATAATATTAATTAGAATAACAATAATTAGTACAATAATAATATTAATAACAATAATTAGAATAAAAAAATAATAATAATATTAACAAGAAAAATAATACTAACAATAATAATATTATTATCACTAACATTAGTAGCAATAATAATACAATTAATAATAATATTAACAATATTAATAATATTAGTACAACTGATAATAAAATAAATATAATAATAATAATATTAACAATGATATTAATATTAGTATAACAATAAGGATTTAATTGGTATACACTGTCAGTGTAAAGATTTTTTACACAGACAACCGATCAGAAATTGCCACATAAGCTAAAATGATTGACTCTTATCCTAACTACGTTAAAAGTCATACATATCATGATTTTTGATTGGTTGTCAGTGTAAAAATCTTTATACTGACAGTGCATAACAATTAAACTCTAACAATAATCACACTAAAAATTATTATTATCAATAGTAGTATTATAAATAAATTAATAATATTATTATTAATAGTAGTGATAATAATAATAATACGTTATTAATAAATAAAAAGTTAAATATAAAAATAACTATCTGAGAAAAAAAAAATAGAATAATGTATTTAAGAAATAATAGGAGAGTGACTAAGAGTGAGTGAAGCGTGTGTAGGGGTGGCAAAATGGGTTGGGTCTGACGAGCCAACCCGTTTAATCCGCCTTTTTTGGCGGGTTGGGTTGGGATTCTCAACCCACCAACCCGTTTTGACTCGCCCTGCTTAAGCCACCAAGAAGGCGAGGCAGGCGGGTTAGTCCGTCAACTTGCCTATTCAAAAAATATATATATTTTAATTTTTTTAAAAGTTTGAGGTGGGGCGGGACGGGTCAACCCGTCAACCCATTTTTGCTTTTTATGCCTAATTTTCTATCTTTATAACTATTTTCATTTTTTTTTTAATTTTTGGCAGGTCAACCCGCCAACCTATCAACCTATTTTTCTAGTTTTTTTGCTTTTAACGGGCCAACCCGCCACTAAACAGGGTGGATTAGGAAATCTAACCCATTTTGTTAAAGCGTGTCAACCCACCCAGTCCCGCCCTGTTTTAGGCGGGTCGAAGCGGGTTGACCCATTTTACCACCACCTAAGTGTGTATGTAAATGGGAAAGGGATAGAGGTTTATAGAGAGTGGGGGTGTTACGATTTGGATAGGGAATTAATAGAGTTGTTGGGGGTGAAATTTAATTAGGTGGTTGGGGATAGGGGAAATATTAGGGCGTAGAGATAAGGGTCGATGCATGGCCACGTGGCGTGTCCTGGTGGAATGTTCCACTACAACTGGCACATTATGTGGCAACAGTTGTAGTGGCGCATTCCACTAAAACGCGTCTAGTGGCCATGAGTCAACTTCTGCTATTTGTTTTTCAAAATTTCTTTTTTTTTTTTTTCATAAAAAGATCGAAATGGTCAATCATTGTGCGACACATGTCACATTTTAAAAAAAATAGTAAAGGCGCCACTCCATGCAACACCACGTAAGACGCCACTTGGAGCGGCACCATCCACGTCAGAAAATTAAAAAAATCCTACGTGTAAAAAAACAACATTGCTTTGATAAATAGTTTTTGAAAACAAGATTAAATTAGTAAATATTTTTAAAATAAGATTAATTTGTTAAAGTTTCTAAAATTAGGTAACTTTGGTAAAAAAGCCTTTCTCTCTCCTCTACTTGACTTAGCGATGGCAATTTACAACCATATTTGGAGATCATGTGGGAATTGTCTCATTTGGGCCCGTGATTGAGAATTTTGTCCCGTCAGGACAAGTACCGGAGTAAAATTTCTCCAAATGTAATTAGGGGATGAGAACTGAGGATTATTTTCTCTCTGCAGGTCCCATCCCCATTATTATTAAATAAATACCCTTATACATACATATTATAATATATAATTTTTTTCCTATAATTTATATATATATATATATATATATATATATATATATATATATATATATATATATATATATATAATTTTATTTTATTAATAAAATAAATTTAAAACTTTTTGGAATCCTATATCCCTAATTCCTCACCTACCTCACTCCACTTCCATCTTTATTCTTCACCCATTCATCCCTATTTCCCAACCTGCCAACTTTTTTTGCTGCCTCTGCTAGTATGATATTCCCTCTTCCTGCTCCGTTGGTGCCATCCGTCTACACTGTGCCACTGTGTCCCCTATTCATCACGTCTCTCTCTCTCTCTCTATCTTCCTGTGCATTGTTCCTCTCTCTTCTCTCTTACATTCATCTTCTTCCCCCTTCATTCATTCTTCAAAAGGTGCATCCCTCTCTCCCCTATCTTCCTCTCCTTCTTATCTTCCACTTTCCTATATTTTTTTTCCCTAATATTATTGCAACATAATTTTTCCCTACATTTTCATCTTTCTTTCTAACACTTGTCTGGTGTATCTCTCAACTCTTCATGACATTTATTTATTTTATATAGTATTACTTTATTTTTTTCATCCATTTTATTTCGGTGTCTCTTCTTTGATATTCTTTTGTTTTTATTTTTACTCTAATTTTTTCTTTCCAAGTCTCTGCATTGTGTGATGTTTGGTCCACACAAAAATCAAAAGACATAAATATCAAGCTTCGTTAGGGCTACAAACTTATTTTTTGTAAGTGATTCTTTTCCAAGAACCACATATAGGGTTTGAATATCGGGTTTCCCGCAAGGATGTGAGGAACTGGGATGGGAACAAATACTTCTCGCAGAACTATGTGTTAATAATCTTGGAAGAATCGTTGCAATGTATAACTTGTGATACTTCCTGTGGAACTATGTGATACTCATGATCTTGTACATAATATGGACACTAATAGACTTAGTGCGGAACTACATAACTTGCTGTATTGTCACTCTGTTAGTCTCATAAAAGTTGCATGCCCTATGATGTAAATTCGAATGGTTTGTGGTTTATAATTGTTATTTGAACAAATATATATATATATATATATATATATATATATATATATATATATCTATCTCGTAAGGATTTTAAAATTATGTACAAATAATATAATTTACTTGCTAGAATGACCTCTTCATCAAGATTTTATCTAGCATACCCATTAAAAAAGGAACATTTATTCCACTGATTACTTTTGGGTAAAGATGACGACGGGACGGGGGCGCCGAGTACTCGCTCGCTCGCCGTTCCCACCCCTGTTTTTTCTGCCCCCGTTATCCGCCACAGGAAGTTTTCTCTCACGTCCCCGTTCCCCACGGATGTCGCAGATCTCCAGGTGGAGTTCGGGAACCCTGAAAATTCATAAAAAAAAAAGTAATTAACTAAAATCCAATAAAACATAAAACACTAAAAATCTTAAATATTTAAAGATATAACACTCTCCAAGACATTGCAACAAGTTCAACCTTGAATAGTACACATATATATTTAATATTTTATTTATTTAATAAAATAATATATATTTAAAATTAATAAAATGCATGTTTACTATAAAAGGATATTTTTAGTAATCTTTGCGGGGTTAGAGACCCCACAAGATGTGGAGCATGTTCCAGTCCCCGTCTCCAAAGTGCATTCCGGGAGATTTTTCTACCCTGTCCCCATCCCCGTGGGAAAAAAATTCCCCACCCGCGGGGTCCCATTCAAGGCAGTTCCGCCGGAATCCCCACACATAGATACAAATTGTCTTCCCTACTTCTGCTGGAGCCCAAAAAGAGCCCATGAAATTGATGGTGATCAATATAATCAAAACAAAGGAACCAAAAAAGAAACTTTTCATTTTGAATTGTTTTTTCCCCAAGCTTTATCACATTCACATGGGAGGAAATGGATTAAGCCTAGGCACCGGGACGCATATCAAAGGATGAGCCCTTGAAAGGGTTATCCCAGGTTTCTCTTCCATGTCAATATTCTGATTGCCTCCACTAACCTTGCATTCAAAACATTGAATCGTAGCAGCAAAGTGTTGCGACCGGAATCGCGAAGGAAACAACATAAAAAAAAAGAGAATTTTTAGAAAAACATGTAGAGTCGCCACCAATTTTATTTAATTTAGGAAAAATTGGAAATCCTTTAAAGAAGACCCTTTGAAACCAAAAATGAATTCGGGAGCCGATTGCGCATAGGGAAGGATGAGGACATAACCCCACAGCACTCCAAGTGCACCCGTCAAAAAACGGTTACCCAAATTAATTGCGCAAATAATTAATGAATCTTAATGTATTCATTTTATCTCAAAATTTATTTACAAGAATATAAAAAGAACTATGAATCAATATTTACCAAAAAAAAAAGGATTTTAATAAGAAAGTTATTTTTGTTTAGTGATTGTCGATTTTGTATTTTAATATTAACAAGTCCTAATAAAGTTGAACATGACACATAGGTTCACAGAGCAACCTCAAATCTAAAGGAATGAACATGGCATTCGAGCTCACAGAGCATCCCTAAATAGAACAGGTCTCATTATTTTACTTAGTCATTGAGAAAAGTAAAATATGAGAATTAAAAAACCAAAAATGAAGATTGTTGTCTTGTAACTATTTTTATTTCTAAATGTTGAAAAATCATAAAAGAGGTTGAACATGACACCTTAGTCCACAAGGCATCCTCGAACCTAAGATATTGAGCATTAAACTTTTTCATGGAGAAATCCCACAAATTATTTTAACGAGTTTCTGAAAATAACATAAAACATAATAATTTTAAAAGAATTTTGTTTTGTAACCTTTCTATTATCAATTTATTTTACAAGTCCTAAGCGATGTTGAACATGATACATAGGTCCACAGAGCAACCTCTAATATGGGGATTGAATATGGCACCCAAGTCCAGAAGAGCATCCCTCAGTAATATTGGAATAGATTATTCCATCGGAAAAAAAATATTACCTAATAAAAGACCCAATTGAATCCAACTCACCATTTATCGATATCGACATGCCTTCATGAGCTGCCAAAATTTAACGTAGAAAGTCATGTTCAACATGCATGAGGATAAATCAAAGCACAATGTAACTACTCAAACACCGGGATGTGACATGCCTCTATATTCCAAAAAGATCATAGTTCCCAATTGAAAAAAAATCTGAATCTTTTATTTCTATACAAATGATATTTTGACATCCAACATTAGACAACATACGGGATACCGTATAACTTTGTGTGATATTTTGAAATGATAGATTACAAGAGAAAAGATAGATTAAATTAATTAACAAATATGTATAGTATAAAAATACGGTGTTGGACAACAGAATTGTTGTCCAAATATCACAACTCTATTTCTAACGTGATTTCCATGATACAGACTAGAGAAATGCATTTTAAACCATCCATCCATTAACTATGTGCCAACAAATACATATTTGATTCCCATTTCTTGCAACAAGGAGAAGATTTGTAACAGTAATATATATCTATATTTATACCACATGCTTCCAAGGACAAGGCAACATAACAATATGACAAGGTAGCATCAAGTGTAGACATTATTTCAAACAACTTGGATGCAAACGAAATGGTAACCAGATTGATGAGGAAGAGCATAGACAATCAAGCATGAATACAACCTGTATCAATCCAAGCTTTTACCAAACATATTTCAGCAGGCGAACAAAATAAATATAATCACTCATCTAGCAAACGTCATGCATCCCTTGAAAATGGACTTGAATGTTTTAGACACAACCAAAGCTCACCTCATCCAAAAGTAACAGTTAAAACACCTTATCGCAGAAAAATAGAGGTATCAAGAATGCAAGAGAACCGTGGGACATAAGATGGAAACCCAATACAATACATGATTCTCAAAAAGGAATTATGATAAAAACAATTTCCAAATGATGATATTCTTCTTAGAATTAGGAAAAGCAAAATGCTTTTAAATCTCTTACGCTCTCAATTCCTCGACTATATCTGTAATTTCTCTAACCCTCACAAAAATGGCAAAAACTAAATAGATACAAAACAAAATATTTTTGTGATTTTTATTTTTTATAATATTTAATTTCATTTTTATAAAAAAAAAACTCCACTTTTTATTTTTTTTCCCCCCAAAAAAGACATTTTTATGACTTTGACTCTTTTTTTATTTTCTTGGTTTTTTTTTGGTAAATTTAGGTGAAAATAAAAAAGGATCCGGTCAAAATGGGATGTTCACACAAAGTTGGTCTGCACAACCTGTAAAGCCAGTGAGGTTCCAGGATACCCTATTCTTCCACACCCAAATGGAATCAGGTGAAAATGTTGTCCCCTCACATCTAATTGGCTCTTCCCACTTCCATCTTCACTAATAAATCTCTCTGGTCTGAACTCAAGTGGCTTCTCCCAGTGATTGGGGTCCCTATCAATAGCCCACACACTAACAAACAACTGAGTCTTTGATGGAATCTCATAGCCCCTGACGGTAGAGTTTTCAGCTGATTCTCTAACAATCAATGGACCTGTGGGGTGAATCCTCAATGTTTCTTTGACTATAGCTTGCAAATAAGGAAGGCTGGCAAGGTCTAATTCTTCTACTATTCTACTGTTTCCTATTACAGCTTCAATCTCTTGTATTGCTCTCTTAATCACATGTGGATGGTTAATCAACTCTGCCAGAGCCCATTCTGTGGTTAAGGCAGAAGTGTTTGTTCCTGCCATAAATTTGTCATGTAAAATTTTTAGAACATATATATTAGTTTTTGTTTAGTAAATTTATCAAAGTGGGTTGTAAGTCCTCCTTCGCCCTATGGCAATTGCACAACATGTACATGAAGTTCAGTAAGCCGGGTCAACTTAAGTGAGATTCTAATTGGGGTATTCATGTATGGGTCGAGATGGGTTTAGTCTAGTCTGAAATTGGTCCTATATTTTGATTGGGTCATATGCTTGCAAATGATCTCGACCTGATGGTGTCCCTATAATTATTTGGTTAAAATCGTACCAACCTATTATGTTATCAAAAAATTAAGGTGCTTGAATATCATGTAGAGATAAATCATTGAATTAAAGAAGTTTGAAACTAAAACTATGGTACATTTTACATATACATTTCAAAACAAATAATATCAATATAAATATATTATCAGAACGACCTCTGCCTCCAGAAGAATCTGTCATCTGTTTGAAAAAAGGATGTAACATCATAATATTAAGTGATTTATTAACTATAACAAAAACGAATAAACACAACAAATCAATAAAACATAACTTACCTAAATTGTATTTGTATCACTGAAATCACTCTCACTCTCAGTCTCACTTGATTGGATTGTGTCTTAGAAGTGAGGAAGAAAAGGGGTTTCGCCAATGTTTTAAAAACCAGTCCAACCGGAGGACCAGTATGGAGAGCGATTCAAGGTTCAACCGATTCAACCGGTTTAACCGATGATCGAACCAGAATATATATATATACACACACATTAACAAAGAAATCATTCGACAAGTCAAAGAACAAATACAACTTTTAAGATGCATGACAGTTCAGAACATTTAAGTTAGGGGTATGTTAATTTTGTTGAGATAATATGTTCTAATTGACTAAGATAGTTAACCAAAGATGCATATTAAATGGATTCTAAACACGCAAGTCCTGAAGCCTCAAAATAAAGTGGACCAAAGTCCAAAAGTACGTATCTTTTTTTTTTTAAAAATAAAACAATGAACCGATCGGTCTCTAAAACCAATTTTACATTTGTTTAACTGGTTTTAGGCTGGTTGAACCGGGTTTTCGTTGACTTTGCATGATCAGACCGTTTTCCCGGTTCTCTAATCCAACCGAAACCGAAAAGAGTACCTATCGACTGTCTAACCGGTTCTCTAAAATCATTTTCCCTGCTTTTCGTTAAGTATTTTTATTTAAGTTTGTTGATTAAATTGTAATTGTTGGTTAAAGGCTAAGTGGGATTTTTGGCTTAAAAGTCCCTTTTTGGAACATTGGCATGCCCGTGCTGATTTCCAGCAAGCCCATGCTGTTTTAGCGTGTCTTGTGACCAGCTGAGTCATAAGCACAGCCGTGCCGTTAGGCAGCACTGCCGTGCCGTCTGAAGCTAAGTTCGGCACGCCCGTGCAATTATTCAGCACGCTCGTGTCGTCGTACGAACCGCGTCTTGCTGACGCTAAGTTCGGCATGGCCGTGCCAAAGGGGAGCACGGCCGTGCCATGTGCGCAGATTATATAATCACACAGGAACCGAGGGTTTGCGATTTAACCCTCATTTGGCGGCTGCTACTACCCTAGTGCAGCTAGAACTGCCCCGTTCCCTATCTCCATCAATCTAGATGCGTTCTTTGAGTTTTGGAGACCTTTGGTAAGCCTTTGGTATGCCTGTGTGGGTAACATTCTCCTCTCTTATTAGTTTCTTTCCATGTTTTTGGATTAGGAACTGATTTGGTTAATATTTTAGTTGACCAATGCTTTGTTTGGGACCGATCGGCTTGGGAGGACGTGACCAGATTGTTGTTTGGGGCTACCGTTGCTGCAACCTTCAAACCAGGTATGGGGAGAAGGATAGTTTAACCACTAGGCAGTGGGGATAGTGTAAGATGAGGGGTTCCCATGACCCCAAGATTAATTATTTGCTGTTTGTAAACATGCCTATTGCTATATGTGTTTGTTGCTACATGTCAATATTATATGCATTGCTGTTATGTTGATAATTTGTGGCATGTTTATATTATGATGTTGAATTGTTGTAAATAATGATTGATAGTTGAATAGTTGTTTGATTATGAACCTGCTGCTATATCCCTAAATTGGTTAATTAGGATTTTAATTGGTTAAATAATAAAGGGACTACTGTTCCCCAAAAAAATTCATAAGACATGAATTAATAAAGGTGAGTTTTTATGTCAATGGTTTAGTCATGAACCTAGGGGTGATTTTTGAGAGTGTTAGGGATCTTTTTGGTTAATTACTTAACCTGTTCTTCGCTACCCAGAATAGCACTGTCGCGCTATCAGCACGGCCGTGCTGAACAGGGAGCACGCTCGTGCTCCCAGTTGAATTCTGGAATGGCCACGCTTTGAGCACAGCCGTGCAGCATAAGAGCACGCCCGTGCAAATGTGCACGGCCATGCGTAATAGGGAGCACGCCCGTGCCATCGGGCAGCACGCCCGTGCCATATATGTAGCATGCCCGTGCTACACATAGGAGGGAGCACGCCCATGCCATAGTACAGCACGCCCGTGCCACCCTTCTGGTTAGAATATGAGGCTTAAAGTTTAAAGGGGTTCTATCCTCAATGTTCCCAATGACGATAGAATAATACACCAAACATATAATGAAGATAGATAACTTAATTATATAATAATTAAGATGATGAGTTGGTTAAGTCGGTGCCCTTGGGGTTACTGCACGATGATATAATTGGATGCCTTTAGTGGTCTAATGTTGATATGATTGGATGCCTTTAGTGGTCCAATGTTGAGCTGATATAATTGGGTGCCTTTAGTGGCCCAACGATGAGGATGATATTCTTGGGTGCCTTTAGTGGCCCAAGCGGAGGTGGCGGTTGCCGTTGTTTGTTGTGTGTTCATGCATCACATTGGAGATGTTAGTTAGGGGAAGTTCAATATAGGGGAGGTCGTCCTAGAGTATGGCGATCTGGCCATCCATGGTTGGTTCACCCATGGTTTGGTTAACCGTGGCCCCCCATGATGAGGCATCCACGGTTTGATGCGTTGGCTATCCAAGGGGTTAACCCATGGTTTGGTGAACTGCAGGGGTTGGTGCCTTTAGGGCCAATGTGGATATGTAACTTCAAAGTTGTTCTTCCTGAGCTAGTTGGATCCACATGCATTGATGGATCAGTGGAGTAGTGTTGCATTGCATCACATAGCATACTAGTTGATTGATTATGTTGAGATGATATTTACGTATGTAAGTGTATGCTTATGAGTGTTGATATGCAATGATGTATTATCATCTTATTTCTATCTCCATGCCATTGTGTTTACATGTTTCCTTACTCCCCTTCCTTTGTTTCTTTTTGTTTGGCATGTATGGTTTATACAGAGGATGACGAGCAGCCCGGAAAAGAGTGACTCTGAGGAGCCGCCACTCATAGTTAGGGTCTTCAGCTTAGTATATTTGTTTTATTTACTTTAGTTTCTGTTGTATTCCGAACATGTTTCCGGAACGGTTGTACCAACTCTGAATTGTGACATCGGGGTTGGGTTTATATTATGTTGAGGTTGTCTTTATCGTTTTAAGTATTGATTTGATGTTTTTCCACGTTTGAGATTTAGTTCATGTGATACCTTTTCTACCCATGAATCTTTTTAATAAAAGGTTGCATGTTTTAAATTTGTATCTGTATATCTTTTATTATCAATATTTATATTTAATGCAATTATAACATGCGGAGTAGAAGGGTGTCACATTTATTGGTATCAGAGCTGGTCTGTCCTATCAGGCCGTGGTATGAGTCTGTTGTGTGCTCTTATTGTTTTTTCTTGTTTATATTGTCTATACTTGTATAGACAATGATGTTTTAAGTTAACAGACTGTAGCTTTTACCCACATAAGTTTTTGTATCTAAGAGTTACCTTGAACGTGTATAGGAACTCATGGCAGGTAGAGGCAGGAATGATCAGGCTATTGCGGATGCGTTGGTACACCTTGCCAATATTATAGGGAAAGCCAATAATAATCAGGGTGGACCAGCAGAGTTCCAAGGTCTTGACAAGTTCCAGCGGAACAATCCTCCATCTTTCAAAGGAGCTTATGATCCTGAGGGAGCTTTGCTGTGGCTGAGAGAGACTGAAAAGATCTTTATGGCCATGGATTGTAATGACCAGCAGCGGCTTATCTTCGCTACCTTCATACTCACCGATGAGGCTGAGCATTGGTAGGAGAACTGCCGCCAGAGGATGCAGGCTGAGGGTACTGCGGTTACTTGGGCCGTATTCAGGCAGAGTTTTTTAGAGAAGTACTTTCCTGTGGACATCCGTGATAAGAAAGGAGATGGAATTTCTAGGGCTGAAGCAGGGAAATATGTCTGTAGGAGAGTATGTAGCAAAATTTGAGGAGTTGGCAAGGTACTACACCCCATATCAGTGTATGGCGGATGAGCGCTCCAAGTGTGTGAAATTTGAAGATGGACTCCGACCAGAGGTCAAACAGGCAATCAGTTACCAGGAGATCAGAGTTTTCCTAACTTTGGTTAACAAGTACAGAATCTATGAGGATGCTTTCAAGTCCAGAGTGGCGAGTTACAGGAGTTCAAATGGCCAGTGCAGCAAGAAGACTGAACAGAAAGATAAAGGCAAGCAACATCATGCTCCTACCACCCGAGACTTTAAGCGAAGTGGAGGGAAGCCACAGTTTTCTCAGGATAGGTTCAGAGGCGGGAATTCTTATGCCTCTAGACCCATGATGTGCACCAGGTGCGGCAAATCTGACCACTTCACCACACAGTGCAAGGAACCACAGGTTATCTGCTTCAGATGTTGCAAGCCAGGACATATCAGCAGGAATTGTGAAGGAGCCAAGTCAGAGCTTCCTAGTGCTAGTAAGAGTCAGAAGTCCCTGGCCAACCGACTGAAGACCACTGGGAAAGTCTTTACCCTTAGTGGAACTGAGGCCTCCGAGTCCGATGACTTGATCCAAGGTACGTGTTTAATTGATGGAACTCTTTTAACTGTATTGTATGATTCGGGTGCTACACACTCGTTTATATCCTAGGGTCAAGAGTTTGAAATTACCTGTTACCTTTCTTGAGTATGATCTGATTGTTTCTACACCTACAAACAAACCTGTTCTCACTTCTTATGCATGCAAGAACTATCATATTGTTATTAGTGGTGGAACTTTCATTGTTGGTCTACCTTTGAAAGATCTTGATGTTATTCTTGGCATGAACTGGTTATCTTCCAACCACGTTCTTTTGAATTGTTTTGATAAAACCTTAGTTTTTGGCACTCCTACAGAGTTTAAGGATCCGAACTTTCTTTCTGCCAACCAAGTGAGAGCTTCGATGAAGGACAAAGCCCAAGTATACATGATGTTAGCTTCCCTGGAATTAGAGAGCCCTCCTGATGTTGGAAGTGTACCTGTTGTGCGGGATTTGCCTGAAGTGTTTCCGGGCGATGTTTATAACTTACCCCCAGAGAGAGATGTTGAGTTCTCCATAGATTTAGTGCTTGGCACTGGGCCAATCTCCATAGCCCCTTATAGAATGTCTCCTCTAGAGCTAGCCAAGTTGAAAGAACAGATAGAGGACCTGATGAAGAAGCAGTTTATTAGGCCTAGTGTGTCTCCTTGGGGAGCACCTGTGTTGTTGGTGAAGAAAAAAGATGGCAGTATGAGGTTGTGTGTCGACTATCGGCAGCTCAACAAGGTGACCATTAAGAACCGGTATCCTCTCCCTAAGGTTGATGATCTCATGGACCTGTTGATAGGCGCTTGCGTCTTTTCTAAGATAGATTTGAGGTTAGATTACCATCAGATTCGTGTTAAGTCTGAGGACATCCCGAAGATAGCGTTTAGGACGCGATATGGTCACTATGAGTACTTGGTTATGCCCTTTGGTGTGACCAATGCTCCTGCTGTGGTCATGGACTACATGAACAAGAACTTTCACCCTAACATGGATAAGTTTGTGGTGATGTTCATAGATGATATCTTAGTGTACTCCAAGACCAAGGAGGAACACGAGGAACACTTGAGGGTTGTTTTGCTGACCCTTAAGGAGAAGCAGTTGTACGCTAAGTTGTCTAAGTGTCAGTTTTGGTTAGAGGAGGTGAGCTTTTTAGGGCATGTCATCTCTGAGGGTGGCATAGCAGTTGACCCAGCAAAGGTTGAGTCGGTGCTCCAGTGGGAAGCGCCGAAGTCAGTGACTGAGATTAGGAGTTTCTTGGGGTTAGCCGGGTACTATAGGCGATTTATAAAAGGTTTCTCTAAGATAGCTTTACCTTTGACCCGTCTCACTAAGAACGGATAGTTGTTTGTGTGGGACTCTAAGTGTGAGGAGAGTTTCCAAACTCTTAAGGATAGGTTGGCATCAGCACCAGTGTTAGTTTTGCCAGACCCTAGCGAACCTTTCGTAGTTTACTGCGATGCTTCTAAGCAAGGTTTATGTGGAATGTTGATGCCGGATGGTAAGGTAGTGGCTTATGCCTCTAGGCAGTTGAAAACTCATGAGAAGAACTACCCTACCTATGATCTAGAGCTAGGAGTTGTGGTTTTTGCCTTAAAAATTTGGAGGCATTATCTTTATGGAGCGAGATTTGAGGTCTTTAGTGATCATAAGAGTTTGAAATATCTCTTTGATCAGAAGGAATTAAATATGAGGCAGCGTAGGTGGATGGAATTCCTTAAGGATTATGATTTTGCGTTGACCTACCACCCAGGAAAAACCAATGTAGTGGCAGATGCCCTTAGTAGGAAAGTTTTGCATGTCTCTACTTTGATGGCTAGGGAGATGGATCTGATTGAGGAGTTTAGAGACCTTAGTTTGGCTTGTGAGGTTACTGCTAAGAGTATTAGGCTTGGAACCTAGAAGGTTACCAACAGTTTGATGGATAGGATTAGAGAGGGTCAGATGTCAGATAAGTTTCTGTTAGACCAGCGGGAATTGTTTGCTCAGGGTAGGAACCTTAGCTTTAGAGATGGAAGTGATGGGATCTTGAGGTTTGAAGATAGAGTGTGTGTACCAGATGTTCCTGAGCTTGGGAAGTTGATCCTTGAGGAAGGACATAGGTGTGGGTTGAGTGTGCACTCAGGTGCCACAAAGATGTACCAGGATCTTAAGCGCATGTTTTGGTGGCGTAGGATGAAAAAGGATGTGGCTGAGTTTGTGTATGCGTGCTTAGTGTGTCAAAAAGCCAAGATTGAACACCAAAAGCCTTCAGGTAAGTTGCACCCTTTAAGCATCCCAGAATGGAAGTGGGATAGCATCTCTATGGATTTTGTGTCTGGACTCCTTAGGACTCCAGCTGGTTTTGAGGCTATATGGGTTGTTGTGGATAGATTGACTAAATCTACCCATTTCATTCCGATGAATATGGAGTATCCTTTAGAGAAGTTGGCTAGGTTATACATCAGAGAGATAGTTCGGCTTCATGGTGTGCCCTCTAGCATAGTATCAGATAGAGACCCGAGGTTTACCTCTTGTAGAATGCTTTAGGGACAAAGCTTAGGCTAAGTTCAGCATATCACCCGACCTTTTTTTTTGTAGTGATATGATATTATTTCAATCACGGTTCCCCAACTTTGATTGACAAAGCATTCATGACTTAGGTGCTCCGAGTTGGTCTGCTTGTGGAGGCATTTTTAGAGACTACAGGGTTGCAACTCTTGACAGTTTTGCTGCCAATCTTGGTGTTACATACTCTTTGCAGGCATAATTAATTGGAGCAATGTTGGCAATTGAGCAAGCTGATTTGAGAGGTTGGAGAAATTTATGGCTTGAATGTGAATCTCAATTGGTAGTTGTAACCTTTTCTTCAAGCAAAGGTGTTCCTTCGAAGCTAAAGTAGGTGGAATAATGGCTTAGCTATCATTAAGAACATGAATTTTATGGTTTCTCACATTTTCAGAGAGGGTAATACTTGTGTAAATGGGTTGGCCTCTCATGGTCTTCTTATTCAGGGATTATTGTGGTGGGACACAATTCATTTATTTGTTAGGGAAGACTTTTTTCACAATAGGTTTAGTCTTCCATTTTATACATTTAGATGACTCTTTATTTGTTCATGGGTTTAGTTTATGCCCCCCATGCTTTATTTGTATTCTCTATATTAATAATATGATGATATGCTGCAGATGATTGATCGAGCCTAGAATGCTAACCTAGTTGGGATGTTAGGCTCTATAGTGATGCTTTAGCATTCCATCCTCTTTGCATAAAAAAAAATTACATTAGTTCACTATTTGTGAACAAGTCAGTTTCCACTAATAATATAGTAAATAGATAAATAAAGCTTTTGATATGAAAATAAATAAAGTTACAAAATATTTTAATAATAATACATCACGCCATAAAAGACACAAGAAGAAGTTCACAACATGATAATCACATAGAAGGAAATGGATTAAGCCTTGGAACAGGGACACAGACTATGGGGTGAGCCATGCGAACAGTTAGTCCTGCCTTCTCCTCCATGTTAACCCTCTCACTACCACCGACGACCTTCCATTCGAAACACTGAACCATAGCAGCCAGATTTACATGCACGACCTGCAATGCTAGAGAGGTTCCAGGACACCCTCTTCTTCCACTCCCAAATGGAATTAATTGATAATGTTGTCCCCTAACATCCATTTGACTATGCCCATTTCCCTCTTGGCCAATAAACCTCTCTGGCTTAAACTCAAATGGGCTCTCCCAATGATGGGGATCCCTACCAATAGCCCAAACATTAATAAATAAACGAGTCTTTGCTGGAATCTCATAACCACGGACAATATCCCTTCTAGATGACTCCCTAATAATTAATGGAGCAGCAGGGTGAATCCTAAATGTTTCTTTAACTATGGCTTGCAAATAAGGGAGGTTGACAATATCTGATTCTTCTACTATTCTACTCTTTCCAATCACTGCATCAATCTCTTGCTTGGCTTTCTCCATCACGTGTGGATTGTTAATTAATTCTGCCATAGCCCATTCCATGGTTATAGCAGACGTGTCGGTTCCTGCAAGAAATATGTCCTGCAAATTGACATTCAAAAACCAAAACCACAGATGTGTATGTTATTCTTGTTGAAGAACAAGAAAGCTATCCAAAACATTGCATCCTTTCCTTTGTTGACCAAATTAGCAAGAATATCATATATAGTGCGTTCATGTTTAGATTTACTTAATTTTAAACGGAAAAAAGGTCAACAAATATTTTAATTATAAATATAAAATAAACCTAATTTAAAAGCACATATAAAATGAAATAGGAAATTTTAAATATATCATTATTATTTGAACAACTAATTCAGACAATTTCTCATGATTCCTGATAGTTTTTACGGACCAATTGCACATACTTTTACTTATAAACAATTAGATATTGTGAAAAGTTATCTGAATTAGTTGTTATAATCATATTTTCTTATTTACAAATGTGTGTTGATCCAAGTGGAAGGGATTTGACTCCCTTAAGCTTGTGATCCTAGGTTTAATACTTGGATTCATGTGTATGAAAAAAATATTATTGGGAGGGCTCCCCGCTTAGACGTTTGACATTAACCCGAGAGATTAATCTTTCACTTGTCGGGTTGGAGGATACACAACAAAAAATAATCATACTTTCTTTTTAAATTATAGACATACTTACCATGATGAAGGCCTTTATGTTCTCTTTAGTAAGTTTCATTTCAGAACTCTCATCTTCATATATGTCTAATAAAACATCAAGTATATCCTTAATTTGATATCTTCTACCCATTTCCTTGTTGTTCCTTCTTTCCTCTTGATGCTCTTTTATCACTCTGTCCAACATGGTGTCAAACCTGTCTCGAATCTCCTTGAGCCTCTTGTTTAATCCCTGCAAATCAAAACTCTTCAAGAACCAAATAAAGTCTGATATGTTGAACTTCCCAGCGAGCTCTGTCGTTTCTGCCACTAGTTTCCTGACCTCTTCGGCTTCATTATCATTCTTAGAACTTGTTTGACTAAGTGTCATTCTTGATACGATGTTATTCAAAAGTGTCATGAGTTCTCCTCCAATATCCACGGTTTCACCAATCATCCCTTTCTTGAGCATGAGCTTGATGAATCTCGTTATCTCTTGCTGCCTCACCGAAAGTAACTGGTCGAGCATGCGACCACCGAGGAATTCAGACACGCATAGTTTCTTTATGAACTTCCAATAGGGTCCATAAGGTGCAAAGAAGAAGTCTTGGAAGCCATAGGTTATGCACTCAAGAGCAACAGTTTGAGCAGGGCGATTGGAGAAGGAGGTTTCGTGGGTTTTGAGGAACTCCTTGGCAGCTTCTGCGGTGGAAGCTACGACGCAAGAGATAGAACCAAGAAAAAGGTGTATGATGGGTCCATAGCGGATTGAGAGCTTGTGAAAATCACGGTGAGGTAGTGAAGAAATATGGTGGAGGTGTCCAATGATGGGTAGGGCCAGCGGACTCGGTGGAAGGAGGGTTTTGTTTTGTTTTCTCAATAGTATGGATCGAAGGAGGATGATGGAGAGTACACAAATGAAGAAGAGTTGAATATAGCCTTGAAAATCAGCCATTACTTGAGTGGTATTGAATGCAACTTTCTAAATTGTTGGCTTTGGCGTATGGTGTAGCAGAGTAGAAGATATATAATTATAAAAGAAGGGAAAATAAAGAGAAAATAGACCATAGCAAGGGGCATTTTAAAAAAAAGTACATAACTTAGGTGTTGTTAATGAGAATAAAAACAACTGTCACACATGTTATATTTTCATTCATTAATAAAGTATTACACATGTTTTTTCCTCATTGAAAAACATCATAACTACCTATATAACTCCACCTGAGTTTTGTACTTTAAAAAACTTGAGGATATGTACCCGAAAAAATGCAAGTGGTAGACCAAAGTGACTTAATTTTAGAAATTTTTTTACCAAATTAATCTTTTTTTTTATCACTATTTACTGATTTTTCTTGTTTCTCAAAACTATTTACAAAATTAATTTTATTTATGACACGAAAATTTTTTTTGACATAAATTACACCACTTCAAGTTGCGCCTTACACGGAGGAATGCCTTATATAATATGCCTTATATATATTGCATAAATGTATAATCTATAATTGGTTGATCAGTGAAGGAATGAATTTTCTTTTATATATATATATATATATATATATATATATATATATATATATATATATATATATACCAAATGCATTGGATAAATTAGTAGTACTCTAGAAAAATTCTAGAGTCATATATCATCCTGTCTTAGATTTATTTTCATTACAAGAACAATCATATTCCCTCTCATTCTATGCATAAATATGATTAGTACACTCCTTAATTTAAATTAAATTTTTGTTTTTTTACAAGTGACCAATGCCTATCAAGGAAGTCTAACCCTATTAGTTAAATAAAATTTTTGTCCACTTAACCCCCTTCCCCATCTCACTTTCGGCCATAACTAAGAGAGGAAGAGGAGAGACCCTCCTTCCTCATTCATATTGCATCAAACATCCATTTTTTCTTGCTCTCACCCACACCATCACCTCTTTTTTTCTTCTTTTGTTTTCTCCCAAAATCAACATGAACAAACATCAATTTTCTCTATGAAGTGAGTTTGAAACAGCCACACTTAAGAGCAAGGAGAAGCAAAGTCAGATTAGGGAGAGAATTTTAAGGAGCTCAACCTCCACCACACTATCTCCATCTTTTTCTTTTGAGAGTTTCCTTAGTTTAGTGCTTGGTAATCATAAATCCAAGCTTAGGAATTTTGTTCTTGCTCTTATTATTTGATTTCTTGCCTGCATGTTGATTATATGAATTAAAATGACTGCAGATGACTATTGTAAATTATTTAACATTGCATGCATGTGTTTTGTTTGTGAAAATTCCCAAATGAAGTTGCTGGCCTGAAACCCATATAGACATATGTGCAGTATTTTACTTATAACTATTTCTATAGGGCTCTGTTTGGTATGATTCTTGTTTTTTTGGAAACCAGACTCGATTGCTATAGTTTAGGAACTGATTTTTTTGTTTTTAATTGAGTGATGGAGGAGAAAAACCTGTTATAAGTCAGAGAACAATTGTTGTCCTGTTTTTCGAATACAGAAACTTCTTGGTTAAAACCGTACTTTTTGGGAAGTTTTCTTATAAGTGAAATTTTATTTATAAACTAGACATGTTAAGCTTTCCATAGAGGGGTCGTTTTCCAAAATCCGACATCGTTTGGTATTTTAATAAATTCATAGAATTTGACTGAAAATTGGAAATTTCTGCAGGGACTGTTAATGTTTTAATTCTTGATAAACATTTGATTGAAGGTTATTTGGGTTGATTTAAAATGCTTTGTATTGTAACAATAATGCATAAAAGTAAACTATAGTTTGGCATCCCAATAATGACATACCATCCTCTATGATTTGTGTCTGGACTCCTTAGGACTCCAGCTGGTTTTGAGGCTATATGGGTTGTGTGGATAGATTGACTAAATCTACCCATTTCATTCCGATGAATATGGAGTATCCTTTAGAGAAGTTGGCTAGGTTATACATCAGAGAGATAGTTCGGCTTCATGGTGTGCCCTCTAGCATAGTATCAGATAGAGACCCGAGGTTTACCTCTTGTAGAATGCTTTAGGGACAAAGCTTAGGCTAAGTTCAGCATATCACCCGACCTTTTTTTTTTGTAGTGATATGATATTATTTCAATCACGGTTCCCCAACTTTGATTGACAAAGCATTCATGACTTAGGTGCTCCGAGTTGGTCTGCTTGTGGAGGCATTTTTAGAGACTACAGGGTTGCAACTCTTGACAGTTTTGCTGCCAATCTTGGTGTTACATACTCTTTGCAGGCATAATTAATTGGAGCAATGTTGGCAATTGAGCAAGCTGATTTGAGAGGTTGGAGAAATTTATGGCTTGAATGTGAATCTCAATTGGTAGTTGTAACCTTTTCTTCAAGCAAAGGTGTTCCTTCGAAGCTAAAGTAGGTGGAATAATGGCTTAGCTATCATTAAGAACATGAATTTTATGGTTTCTCACATTTTCAGAGAGGGTAATACTTGTGTAAATGGGTTGGCCTCTCATGGTCTTCTTATTCAGGGATTATTGTGGTGGGACACAATTCATTTATTTGTTAGGGAAGACTTTTTTCACAATAGGTTTAGTCTTCCATTTTATACATTTAGATGACTCTTTATTTGTTCATGGGTTTAGTTTATGCCCCCCATGCTTTATTTGTATTCTCTATATTAATAATATGATGATATGCTGCAGATGATTGATCGAGCCTAGAATGCTAACCTAGTTGGGATGTTAGGCTCTATAGTGATGCTTTAGCATTCCATCCTCTTTGCATAAAAAAAAATTACATTAGTTCACTATTTGTGAACAAGTCAGTTTCCACTAATAATATAGTAAATAGATAAATAAAGCTTTTGATATGAAAATAAATAAAGTTACAAAATATTTTAATAATAATACATCACGCCATAAAAGACACAAGAAGAAGTTCACAACATGATAATCACATAGAAGGAAATGGATTAAGCCTTGGAACAGGGACACAGACTATGGGGTGAGCCATGCGAACAGTTAGTCCTGCCTTCTCCTCCATGTTAACCCTCTCACTACCACCGACGACCTTCCATTCGAAACACTGAACCATAGCAGCCAGATTTACATGCACGACCTGCAATGCTAGAGAGGTTCCAGGACACCCTCTTCTTCCACTCCCAAATGGAATTAATTGATAATGTTGTCCCCTAACATCCATTTGACTATGCCCATTTCCCTCTTGGCCAATAAACCTCTCTGGCTTAAACTCAAATGGGCTCTCCCAATGATGGGGATCCCTACCAATAGCCCAAACATTAATAAATAAACGAGTCTTTGCTGGAATCTCATAACCACGGACAATATCCCTTCTAGATGACTCCCTAATAATTAATGGAGCAGCAGGGTGAATCCTAAATGTTTCTTTAACTATGGCTTGCAAATAAGGGAGGTTGACAATATCTGATTCTTCTACTATTCTACTCTTTCCAATCACTGCATCAATCTCTTGCTTGGCTTTCTCCATCACGTGTGGATTGTTAATTAATTCTGCCATAGCCCATTCCATGGTTATAGCAGACGTGTCGGTTCCTGCAAGAAATATGTCCTGCAAATTGACATTCAAAAACCAAAACCACAGATGTGTATGTTATTCTTGTTGAAGAACAAGAAAGCTATCCAAAACATTGCATCCTTTCCTTTGTTGACCAAATTAGCAAGAATATCATATATAGTGCGTTCATGTTTAGATTTACTTAATTTTAAACGGAAAAAAGGTCAACAAATATTTTAATTATAAATATAAAATAAACCTAATTTAAAAGCACATATAAAATGAAATAGGAAATTTTAAATATATCATTATTATTTGAACAACTAATTCAGACAATTTCTCATGATTCCTGATAGTTTTTACGGACCAATTGCACATACTTTTACTTATAAACAATTAGATATTGTGAAAAGTTATCTGAATTAGTTGTTATAATCATATTTTCTTATTTACAAATGTGTGTTGATCCAAGTGGAAGGGATTTGACTCCCTTAAGCTTGTGATCCTAGGTTTAATACTTGGATTCATGTGTATGAAAAAAATATTATTGGGAGGGCTCCCCGCTTAGACGTTTGACATTAACCCGAGAGATTAATCTTTCACTTGTCGGGTTGGAGGATACACAACAAAAAATAATCATACTTTCTTTTTAAATTATAGACATACTTACCATGATGAAGGCCTTTATGTTCTCTTTAGTAAGTTTCATTTCAGAACTCTCATCTTCATATATGTCTAATAAAACATCAAGTATATCCTTAATTTGATATCTTCTACCCATTTCCTTGTTGTTCCTTCTTTCCTCTTGATGCTCTTTTATCACTCTGTCCAACATGGTGTCAAACCTGTCTCGAATCTCCTTGAGCCTCTTGTTTAATCCCTGCAAATCAAAACTCTTCAAGAACCAAATAAAGTCTGATATGTTGAACTTCCCAGCGAGCTCTGTCGTTTCTGCCACTAGTTTCCTGACCTCTTCGGCTTCATTATCATTCTTAGAACTTGTTTGACTAAGTGTCATTCTTGATACGATGTTATTCAAAAGTGTCATGAGTTCTCCTCCAATATCCACGGTTTCACCAATCATCCCTTTCTTGAGCATGAGCTTGATGAATCTCGTTATCTCTTGCTGCCTCACCGAAAGTAACTGGTCGAGCATGCGACCACCGAGGAATTCAGACACGCATAGTTTCTTTATGAACTTCCAATAGGGTCCATAAGGTGCAAAGAAGAAGTCTTGGAAGCCATAGGTTATGCACTCAAGAGCAACAGTTTGAGCAGGGCGATTGGAGAAGGAGGTTTCGTGGGTTTTGAGGAACTCCTTGGCAGCTTCTGCGGTGGAAGCTACGACGCAAGAGATAGAACCAAGAAAAAGGTGTATGATGGGTCCATAGCGGATTGAGAGCTTGTGAAAATCACGGTGAGGTAGTGAAGAAATATGGTGGAGGTGTCCAATGATGGGTAGGGCCAGCGGACTCGGTGGAAGGAGGGTTTTGTTTTGTTTTCTCAATAGTATGGATCGAAGGAGGATGATGGAGAGTACACAAATGAAGAAGAGTTGAATATAGCCTTGAAAATCAGCCATTACTTGAGTGGTATTGAATGCAACTTTCTAAATTGTTGGCTTTGGCGTATGGTGTAGCAGAGTAGAAGATATATAATTATATAAGAAGGGAAAATAAAGAGAAAATAGACCATAGCAAGGGGCATTTTAAAAAAAAGTACATAACTTAGGTGTTGTTAATGAGAATAAAAACAACTGTCACACATGTTATATTTTCATTCATTAATAAAGTATTACACATGTTTTTTCCTCATTGAAAAACATCATAACTACCTATATAACTCCACCTGAGTTTTGTACTTTAAAAAACTTGAGGATATGTACCCGAAAAAATGCAAGTGGTAGACCAAAGTGACTTAATTTTAGAAATTTTTTTACCAAATTAATCTTTTTTTTTATCACTATTTACTGATTTTTCTTGTTTCTCAAAACTATTTACAAAATTAATTTTATTTATGACACGAAAATTTTTTTTGACATAAATTACACCACTTCAAGTTGCGCCTTACACGGAGGAATGCCTTATATAATATGCCTTATATATATATTGCATAAATGTATAATCTATAATTGGTTGATCAGTGAAGGAATGAATTTTCTTTTATATATATATATATATATATATCAAATGCATTGGATAAATTAGTAGTACTCTAGAAAAATTCTAGAGTCATATATCATCCTGTCTTAGATTTATTTTCATTACAAGAACAATCATATTCCCTCTCATTCTATGCATAAATATGATTAGTACACTCCTTAATTTAAATTATATTTTTGTTTTTTTACAAGTGACCAATGCCTATCAAGGAAGTCTAACCCTATTAGTTAAATAAAATTTTTGTCCACTTAACCCCCTTCCCCATCTCACTTTCGGCCATAACTAAGAGAGGAAGAGGAGAGACCCTCCTTCCTCATTCATATTGCATCAAACATCCATTTTTTCTTGCTCTCACCCACACCATCACCTCTTTTTTTTCTTCTTTTGTTTTCTCCCAAAATCAACATGAACAAACATCAATTTTCTCTATGAAGTGAGTTTGAAACAGCCACACTTAAGAGCAAGGAGAAGCAAAGTCAGATTAGGGAGAGAATTTTAAGGAGCTCAACCTCCACCACACTATCTCCATCTTTTTCTTTTGAGAGTTTCCTTAGTTTAGTGCTTGGTAATCATAAATCCAAGCTTAGGAATTTTGATTCTTGCTCTTATTATTTGATTTCTTGCCTGCATGTTGATTATATGAATTAAAATGACTGCAGATGACTATTGTAAATTATTTAACATTGCATGCATGTGTTTTGTTTGTGAAAATTCCCAAATGAAGTTGCTGGCCTGAAACCCATATAGACATATGTGCAGTATTTTACTTATAACTATTTCTATAGGGCTCTGTTTGGTATGATTCTTGTTTTTTTGGAAACCAGACTCGATTTGCTATAGTTTAGGAACTGATTTTTTTGTTTTTAATTGAGTATTGATGGAGAAAAACCTGTTATAAGTCAGAGAACAATTGTTGTCCTGTTTTTCGAATACAGAAACTTCTTGGTTAAAACCGTACTTTTTGGGAAGTTTTCTTATAAGTGAAATTTTATTTATAAACTAGACATGTTAAGCTTTCCATAGAGGGGTCGTTTTCCAAAATCCGACATCGTTTGGTATTTTAATAAATTCATAGAATTTGACTGAAAATTGGAAATTTCTGCAGGGACTGTTAATGTTTTAATTCTTGATAAACATTTGATTGAAGGTTATTTGGGTTGATTTAAAATGCTTTGTATTGTAACAATAATGCATAAAAGTAAACTATAGTTTGGCATCCAATAATGACAACCATCCACCATCCGATATGATTCGAATTAGAATGGAGGTCAGAGACATTTCAGATGTCGAGTATAGAGTCCTTCCCGTTTGGAAGGCAATCACAGAAGTCCGTTCAATTAGGAAGGCAAGCAGGTAAGTGCAAACAAGTGAGACGTCGCTTGTGGTCATAGACGTATGTCCTGCCTTACAAGTATAGAGTTGTTTCCTCTAAGTACCATAGCGTACAAGGAGGGGACAATGACGTTTTTCATTGACAAAAAAAACCCAAGGGATGTCCAAGTATATAGAGTTTACTCTCATATTGTGTATTGATGTTATTGTTAATCTACTTATAAGTACTTATGAAACTGAGTTTTTGCAGGAAATTCACTGAGATTGGTTATCTCACTACTCATATTTGTCAGATAAGAAAGAGTAGTGCATCACTGTATGCCAAGGACTGCAGGAATTAAGGACTTTGTAAAATTCCTTGTATAAGCCAGATTTAATATGTATTATTAACTGGTTAATGCCATAGTTCAAAACTCAGTTTCGTTTGTTTAGATTATTATGGACATAACTATGTGCAAACTAGAGACTTATGGCTTCCGTCACTCTGTTGTTATCTAATTATGTCTAACCTTTATGTGATACTTATATCTTACATAGTAATGCAACATAGGGTGTTACACCTTACATGGTGCCACGTGACCATGTGTCAACCCTTGTCCCCCACGCCCTGGAATTTCCCATCGTCCAAATCACCCAATTAAATACCCCCTCAATCACTACTAATTCCTATCCCAACCGTAACACCTGCACTCTCTGCATAAACCTCTATCCCTTCCCTTTACACACAATCTAATCACTCTTAATCACTCGCCATCTATTTCTTACACACACTACTCTATTTTTTAGTTCATGTATTTATTTTCATATTTAATTGTTTATCTATTAATAAAATATTATTATTATTATTATTATTATTATTATTATTATTATCATTATTGTTAATAATAATACTATTAATATTAATAATATTATGATTAAAATTAATATTATTATTATTGATATTGATTTTAGGCAAAATAGGTTGATTGGTCCTATACGTTTATTTAAATTTTCACATAAGTCCCATAAGTTTTATTTTTTTCAAATTGGTCGTATACGTCATGTTTCGTTTTCATTTTAGTCCTTTCCGTCAATTTTGACCTTACAGTGTCAAATCAAAAGCGACGTGTAGCACTAATACAATGCCACATCATGTCAAAACAAACGTCGGTAGATTGAAATTGATGGAAGGGACTAATGTGGAAAAAGAATATAACGTGTAGGACCTATTTGAAAAAAATAAAACTTATGGGACCGATGTAAAAATTTAAATAAACATATAGGACCAATCAGCCTATTTTGCCTTGATTTTATTATTCATATATTTATTGACAGTATTATTTTTTATTGACAATATTAATTAGAATAACAATAATTAGTACAATAATAATATTAATAACAATAATTAGAATAAAATAATAATATAATAATATTAACAATAAAAATAATACTAACAATAATAATATTATTAATACTAAAATTAGTAGTAATAATAATACAATTAATAATAATATTAACAATATTAATAATATTAGTACTACTGATAATAAAATAAATATAATAATAATAATAATAATATTAACAATGATATTAATATTAGTATAACAATAATCACACTAAAAATTATTATTATCAATAATAGAATTATAAATATTAATAATATTGTTATTAATAGTAGTGATAATAATAATAATAATACGTTATTAATAAGTAAAAAGTTAAATATAAAAATAACTATCTGAGATAAAAAAAAATAGAATAATGTATTTAAGAAATAATAGGAGAGTGACTAAGAGTGAGTGGAGCGTGTGTAGGGCTGGCAAAATGGGTTGGGTCTGACGAGTCAACCCATTTAATCTGCCTTTTTAGGCGGGTTGAATTGGGGTTCTCAACCCACCAACCCGTTTTGACTTGCCCTGCTTAAGCCACCAAGAAGGCGGGGCAGGCGTGTTAGCTCGTCAACTCCCTGTTTCAAAAAATATATATATTTTAATTTTCTTAATTTTTTAAAAGTTTGAGGCGGGGCGAGACGGGTCAACCCGTCAACCCATTTTCGCTTTTTATGCCTAATTTTCTATCTTTATAATTATTTTCATTTTTTTTAATTTTTTGGCGGGTTAACCCATCAACCTATTTTTCTAGGTTTTTTTGTTTTTGGTGGGTCAACCCACCACTAAACGGGGTGGGTTAAGAAGTCTAACCCATTTTGTTAAAGGGGGTCAACACACCTGCCCCGCCCCGTTTTAGGCGGGGCGGGGCGGTTTGACCCGTTTTGCCACCCCCTAAGTGTGTATGTAAATGGGGAAGGGACAAAGGTTTATAGAGAGTGGGGGTGTTATGATTTGGATAGGGAATTAATAGAGTGGTTGGGGGTGAAATTTAATTAGGTGGTTGGGGATGGGGGAAATATTAGGGCATAGGGATAAGGGTCGATGCATGGCCTCGTGGCGCGTCATGGTGGAATGTTCCACTGCAACTGGCATGTTATGTGGCACCAGTTGTAGTGGCGCGTTCCACTAAAACGCGTCTAGTGGCCATGAGTCAACTTTTGCTATTTGTTTTTCAAAATTTCTTTTTTTTTAAATTTTTAAAAAAAAAAAGATCGAAATGGTCAATCATTGTGTGACATATGTCACATTTTAAAAAAAATAGTAAAGGCGCCACTCCATGCAACACCACGTAAGACGCCACTTGGAGTGGCACCATCCACGTCAAAAAATTAAAAAAATCCTACATGTAAAAAACAACACTGCTTTGATAAATAGTTTTGAAAGGCAAGATTAAATTAGTAAATATCTTTAAAATAAGATTAATTTGGTAAAGTTTCTAAAATTAGGTAACTTTGGTAAAAAAAGCCTTTCTCTCTCCTCTACTTGACGTAGCGATGGCAATTTACAACTATATTTGGAGATCATGTAGGAATTGTCTCATTTGGGTCCGTGATTAAGAATTTTGTCCCATAGGGACAAGTACCAGAGTAAAATTTCCCCAAAAGCCACGTGTAGCACTAATACAATGCTACATCAAGTCAAAACTGACGGCGTTAGATTGAAATTGATGGAAAGGACTAATGTGGAAACAGAATATAACGTGTAGGACCTATTTAAAAAAAATAAAAATTATGGGACCGATGTGAAAAATTAAATAAACATATAGGACTAATCAACCTATTTTGCCTTGATTTTATTATTCATATATTTATTGACAGTATTATTTTTTATTAATAATATTAATTAGAATAACAATAATTAGTACAATAATAATATTAATAACAATAATTAGAATAAAAAAATAATAATAATATTAACAAGAAAAATAATACTAACAATAATAATATTATTATCACTAACATTAGTAGCAATAATAATACAATTAATAATAATATTAACAATATTAATAATATTAGTACAACTGATAATAAAATAAATATAATAATAATAATATTAACAATGATATTAATATTAGTATAACAATAAGGATTTAATTGGTATACACTGTCAGTGTAAAGATTTTTTACACAGACAACCAATCAAAAATTGCCACATAAGCTAAAATGATTGACTCTTATCCTAACTACGTTAAAAGTCATACATATCATGATTTTTGATTGGTTGTCAATGTAAAAATCTTTATACTGACAGTGCATAACAATTAAACTCTAACAATAATCACACTAAAAATTATTATTATCAATAGTAGTATTATTAATAGTAGTGATAATAATAATAATACGTTATTAATAAATAAAAAGTTAAATATAAAAATAACTATCTGAGATAAAAAAAAATAGAATAATGTATTTAAGAAATAATAGGAGAGTGACTAAGAGTAAGTGAAGCGTGTGTAAGGGTGGCAAAATGGGTTGGGTCTGACGAGCCAACCCGTTTAATCCGCCTTTTTTGGCGGGTTGGGTTGGGATTCTCAACCCACCAACCCGTTTTGACTCGCCCTGCTTAAGCCACCAAGAAGGCGAGGCAGGCGGGTTAGTCCGTCAACTCGCCTATTCAAAAAATATATATATTTTAATTTTTTTAAAAGTTTGAGGTGGGGCGGGACGGGTCAACCCGTCAACCCATTTTTTCTTTTTATGCCTAAGTTTCTATCTTTATAACTATTTTCATTTTTTTTTAATTTTTGGCAGGTCAACCCGCCAACCTATCAACCTATTTTTCTAGTTTTTTTGCTTTTAACGGGCCAACCCGCCACTAAACAGGGTGGATTAGGAAATCTAACCCATTTTGTTAAAGCGTGTCAACCCACCCAGTCTCGCCCCGTTTTAGGCGGGTCGAGGCGGGTTGACCCATTTTACCACCACCTAAGTGTGTATGTAAATGGGGAAGGGATAGAGGTTTATAGAGAGTGGGGGTGTTACGATTTGGATAGGGAATTAATAGAGTTGTTGGGGGTGAAATTTAATTAGGTGGTTGGGGATGGGGGAAATATTAGGGCGTAGAGATAAGTGTCGATGCATGGCCACATGGCGTGTCCTGGTGGAATGTTCCACTACAACTGGCACATTATGTGGCAACAGTTGTAGTGGCGCATTCCACTAAAATGCGTCTAGTGGCCATAAGTCAACTTTTGCTATTTGTTTTTCAAAATTTCTTTTTTTTTTTTTCATAAAAAGATCGAAATGGTCAATCATTGTGCGACACATGTCACATTTTAAAAAAAATAGTAAAGGCGCCACTCCATGCAACACCACGTAAGACGCCACTTGGAGCGGCACCATCCACGTCAGAAAATTAAAAAAATCCTACGTGTAAAAAAACAACATTGCTTTGATAAATAGTTTTGGAAAACAAGATTAAATTAGTAAATATTTTTAAAATAAGATTAATTTGTTAAAGTTTCTAAAATTAGGTAACTTTGGTAAAAAAGCCTTTCTCTCTCCTCTACTTGACTTAGCGATGGCAATTTACAACCATATTTGGAGATCATGTGGGAATTGTCTCATTTGGGCTCGTGATTGAGAATTTTGTCCCGTCAGGACAAGTACCGGAGTAAAATTTCTCCAAATGTAATTAGGGGATGAGAACTGAGGATTATTTTTTCTCTGCAGGTCCCATCCCCATTATTATTAAATAAATACCCTTATACATACATATTATAATATATAATTTTTTTCCTATATTATATATATATATATATATATATATATATACACACACACACATATATATATATATATATAATTTTATTTTATTAATAAAATAAATTTAAAACTTTTTGGAATCCTATATCCCTAATTCCTCACCTACCTCACTCCACTTCCATCTTTATTCTTCACCCATTCATCCCTATTTCCCAACCTGCCAACTTTTTTTGCTGCCTCTGCTAGTATGATATTCCCTCTTCCTGCTCCGTTGGTGCCATCCGTCTACACTGTGCCACTGTGTCCCCTATTCATCACGTCTCTCTCTCTCTCTCTCTCTCTCTCTCTATCTTCCTGTGCATTGTTCCTCTCTCTTCTCTCTTACATTCATCTTCTTCCCCCTTCATTCATTCTTCAAAAGGTGCATCCCTCTCTCCCCTATCTTCCTCTCCTTCTTATCTTCCACTTTCCTATATTTTTTTTCCCTAATATTATTGCAACATAATTTTTCCCTACATTTTCATCTTTCTTTCTAACACTTGTCTGGTGTATCTCTCAACTCTTCATGACATTTATTTATTTTATATAGTATTACTTTATTTTTTTCATCCATTTTATTTCGGTGTCTCTTCTTTGATATTCTTTTGTTTTTATTTTTACTCTAATTTTTTCTTTCCAAGTCTCTGCATTGTGTGATGTTTGGTCCACACAAAAATCAAAAGACATAAATATCAAGCTTCGTTAGGGCTACAAACTTATTTTTTGTAAGTGATTTTTTTCCAAGAACCACATATAGGGTTTGAATATCGGGTTTCCCGCAAGGATGTGAGGAACTGGGATGGGAACAAATACTTCTCGCAGAACTATGTGTTAATAATCTTGGAAGAATCGTTGCAATGTATAACTTGTGATACTTCCTGTGGAACTATGTGATACTCATGATCTTGTACATAATATGGACACTAATAGACTTAGTGCGGAACTACATAACTTGCTGTATTGTCACTCTGTTAGTCTCATAAAAGTTGCATGCCCTATGATGTAAATTCGAATGGTTTGTGGTTTATAATTGTTATTTGAACAAATATATATATATATATATATATATATATATATATATATATATATATATATATATATATATATCTCGTAAGGATTTTAAAATTATGTACAAATAATATAATTTACTTGCTAGAATGACCTCTTCATCAAGATTTTATCTAGCATACCCATTAAAAAAGGAACATTTATTCCACTGATTACTTTTGGGTAAAGATGACGACGGGACGGGGGCGCCGAGTACTCGCTCGCTCGCCGTTCCCACCCCTGTTTTTTCTGCCCCCGTTATCCGCCACAGGAAGTTTTCTCTCACGTCCCCGTTCCCCACGGATGTCGCAGATCTCCAGGTGGAGTTCGGGAACCCTGAAAATTCATAAAAAAAAAAGTAATTAACTAAAATCCAATAAAACATAAAACACTAAAAATCTTAAATATTTAAAGATATAACACTCTCCAAGACATTGCAACAAGTTCAACCTTGAATAGTACACATATATATTTAATATTTTATTTATTTAATAAAATAATATATATTTAAAATTAATAAAATGCATGTTTACTATAAAAGGATATTTTTAGTAATCTTTGCGGGGTTAGAGACCCCACAAGATGTGGAGCATGTTCCAGTCCCCGTCTCCAAAGTGCATTCCGGGAGATTTTTCTACCCCGTCCCCATCCCTGTGGGAAAAAAATTCCCCACCCGCGGGGTCCCATTCAAGGCAGTTCCGCCGGAATCCCCACACACAGATACAAATTGTCTTCCCTACTTCTGCTGGAGCCCAAAAAGAGCCCATGAAATTGATGGTGATCAATATAATCAAAACAAAGGAACCAAAAAAGAAACTTTTCATTTTGAATTGTTTTTTCCCCAAGCTTTATCATATTCACATGGGAGGAAATGGATTAAGCCTAGGCACCGGGACGCATATCAAAGGATGAGCCCTTGAAAGGGTTATCCCAGGTTTCTCTTCCATGTCAATATTCTGATTGCCTCCACTAACCTTGCATTCAAAACATTGAATCGTAGCAGCAAAGTGTTGCGACCGGAATCGCGAAGGAAACAACATAAAAAAAAAGAGGATTTTTAGAAAAACATGTAGAGTCGCCACCAATTTTATTTAATTTAGGAAAAATTGGAAATCCTTTAAAGAAGACCCTTTGAAACCAAAAATGAATTCGGGAGCCGATTGCGTATAGGGAAGGATGAGGACATAACCCCACAGCACTCCAAGTGCACCCGTCAAAAAACGGTTACCCAAATTAATTGCGCAAATAATTAATGAATCTTAATGTATTCATTTTATCTCAAAATTTATTTACAAGAATATAAAAAGAACTATGAATCAATATTTACCAAAAAAAAAAGGATTTTAATAAGAAAGTTATTTTTGTTTAGTGATTGTCGATTTTGTATTTTAATATTAACAAGTCCTAATAAAGTTGAACATGACACATAGGTTCACAGAGCAACCTCAAATCTAAAGGAATGAACATGGCATTCGAGCTCACAGAGCATCCCTAAATAGAACAGGTCTCATTATTTTACTTAGTCATTGAGAAAAGTAAAATATGAGAATTAAAAAACCAAAAATGAAGATTGTTGTCTTGTAACTATTTTTATTTCTAAATGTTGAAAAATCATAAAAGAGGTTGAACATGACACCTAAGTCCACAAGGCATCCTCGAACCTAAGATATTGAGCATTAAACTTTTTCATGGAGAAATCCCACAAATTATTTTAACGAGTTTATGAAAATAACATAAAACATAATAATTTTAAAAGAATTTTGTTTTGTAACCTTTCTATTATCAATTTATTTTACAAGTCCTAAGCGATGTTGAACATGATACATAGGTCCACAGAGCAACCTCTAATATGGGGATTGAATATGGCACCCAAGTCCATAAGAGCATCCCTCAGTAATATTGGAATAGATTATTCCATCGAAAAAAAATATTACCTAATAAAAGACCCATTTGAATCCAACTCACCATTTATCGATATCGACAATGCCTTCATGAGCTGCCAAAATTTAATGTAGAAAGTCATGTTCAACATGCATGAGGATAAATCAAAGCACAATGTAACTACTCAAACACCGGGATGTGACATGCCTCTATATTCCAAAAAGATCATAGTTCCCAATTGAAAAAAAATCTGAATCTTTTATTTCTACACAAATGATATTTTGACATCCAACATTAGACAACATACGGGATACCGTATAACTTTGTGTGATATTTTGAAATGATAGATTACAAGAGAAAAGATAGATTAAATTAATTAACAAATATGTATAGTATAAAAATACGGTGTTGGACAACAGAATTGTTGTCCAAATATCACAACTCTATTTCTAACGTGATTTCCATGATACAGACTAGAGAAATGCATTTTAAACCATCCATCCATTAACTATGTGCCAACAAATACATATTTGATTCCCATTTCTTGCAACAAGGAGAAGATTTGTAACAGTAATATATATCTATATTCATACCACATGCTTCCAAGGACAAGGCAACATAACAATATGACAAGGTAGCATCAAGTGTAGACATTATTTCAAACAACTTGGATGCAAACGAAATGGTAACCAGATTGATGAGGAAGAGCATAGACAATCAAGCATGAATACAACCTGTATCAATCCAAGCTTTTACCAAACATATTTCAGCAGGCGAACAAAATAAATATAATCACTCATCCAGCAAACGTCATGCATCCCTTGAAAATGGACTTGAATGTTTTAGACACAACCAAAGCTCACCTCATCCAAAAGTAACAGTTAAAACACCTTATCGCAGAAAAATAGAGGTATCAAGAATGCAAGAGAACCGTGGGACATAAGATGGAAACCCAATACAATACATGATTCTCAAAAAGGAATTATGATAAAAACAATTTCCAAATGATGATATTCTTCTTAGAATTAGGAAAAGCAAAATGCTTTTAAATCTCTTACGCTCTCAATTCCTCGACTATATCTGTAATTTCTCTAACCCTCACAAAAATGGCAAAAACTAAATAGATACAAAACAAAATATTTTTGTGATTTTTATTTTTTATAATATTTAATTTCATTTTTATAAAAAAAACTCCACTTTTTATTTTTTTTCCCCCCAAAAAAGACATTTTTATGACTTTGACTCTTTTTTTATTTTCTTGGTTTTTTTTTGGTAAATTTAGGTGAAAATAAAAAAGGATCCGGTCAAAATGGGATGTTCACACAAAGTTGGTCTGCACAACCTGTAAAGCCAGTGAGGTTCCAGGATACCCTATTCTTCCACACCCAAATGGAATCAGGTGAAAATGTTGTCCCCTCACATCTAATTGGCTCTTCCCACTTCCATCTTCACTAATAAATCTCTCTGGTCTGAACTCAAGTGGCTTCTCCCAGTGATTGGGGTCCCTATCAATAGCCCACACACTAACAAACAACTGAGTCTTTGATGGAATCTCATAGCCCCTGACGGTAGAGTTTTCAGCTGATTCTCTAACAATCAATGGACCTGTGGGGTGAATCCTCAATGTTTCTTTGACTATAGCTTGCAAATAAGGAAGGCTGGCAAGGTCTAATTCTTCTACTATTCTACTGTTTCCTATTACAGCTTCAATCTCTTGTATTGCTCTCTTAATCACATGTGGATGGTTAATCAACTCTGCCAGAGCCCATTCTGTGGTTAAGGCAGAAGTGTTTGTTCCTGCCATAAATTTGTCATGTAAAATTTTTAGAACATATATATTAGTTTTTGTTTAGTAAATTTATCAAAGTGGGTTGTAAGTCCTCCTTCGCCCTATGGCAATTGCACAACATGTACATGAAGTTCAGTAAGCCGGGTCAACTTAAGTGAGATTCTAATTGGGGTATTCATGTATGGGTCGAGATGGGTTTAGTCTAGTCTGAAATTGGTCCTATATTTTGATTGGGTCATATGCTTGCAAATGATCTCGACCTGATGGTGTCCCTATAATTATTTGGTTAAAATCGTACCAACCTATTATGTTATCAAAAAATTAAGGTGCTTGAATATCATGTAGAGATAAATCATTGAATTAAAGAAGTTTGAAACTAAAACTATGGTACATTTTACATATACATTTCAAAACAAATAATATCAATATAAATATATTATCAGAACGACCTCTGCCTCCAGAAGAATCTGTCATCTGTTTGAAAAAAGGATGTAACATCATAATATTAAGTAATTTATTAACTATAACAAAAACGAATAAACACAACAAATCAATAAAACATAACTTACCTAAATTGTATTTGTATCACTGAAATCACTCTCACTCTCAGTCTCACTTGATTGGATTGTGTCTTAGAAGTGAGGAAGAAAAGGGGTTTCGCCAATGTTTTAAAAACCAGTCCAACCGGAGGACCAGTATGGAGAGCGATTCAAGGTTCAACCGATTCAACCGGTTTAACCGATGATCGAACCAGAATATATATATATACACACACATTAACAAAGAGATCATTCGACAAGTCAAAGAACAAATACAACTTTTAAGATGCAAGACAGTTCAGAACATTTAAGTTAGGGGTATGTTAATTTTGTTGAGATAATATGTTCTAATTGACGAAGATAGTTAACCAAAGATGCATATTAAATGGATTCTAAACACTCAAGTCCTGAAGCCTCAAAATAAAGTGGACCAAAGTCCAAAAGTACGTATCTTTTTTTTTTTAAAAATAAAACAATGAACCGATCGGTCTCTAAAACCAATTTTACATTTGTTTAACTGGTTTTAGGCTGGTTGAACCGGGTTTTCGTTGACTTTGCATGATCAGACCGTTTTCCCGGTTCTCTAATCCAACCGAAACCGAAAAGAGTACCTATCGACTGTCTAACCGGTTCTCTAAAATCATTTTCCCTGCTTTTCGTTAAGTATTTTTATTTAAGTTTGTTGATTAAATTGTAATTGTTGGTTAAAGGCTAAGTGGGATTTTTGGCTTAAAAGTCCCTTTTTGGAACATTGGCATGCCCGTGCTGATTTCCAGCAAGCCCATGCTGTTTTAGCGTGTCTTGTGACCAGCTGAGTCACAAGCACAGCCGTGCCGTTAGGCAGCACTGCCGTGCCGTCTGAAGCTAAGTTCGGCACGCCCGTGCAATTATTCAGCACGCTCGTGTCGTCGTACGAACCGCGTCTTGCTGACGCTAAGTTCGGCATGGCCGTGCCAAAGGGGAGCACGGCCGTGCCATGTGCGCAGATTATATAATCACACAAGAACCGAGGGTTTGCGATTTAACCCTCATTTGGCGGCTGCTACTACCCTAGTGCAGCTAGAACTACCCCGTTCCCTATCTCCATCAATCTAGATGCGTTCTTTGAGTTTTGGAGACCTTTGGTAAGCCTTTGGTATGCCTGTGTGGGTAACATTCTCCTCTCTTATTAGTTTCTTTCCATGTTTTTGGATTAGGAACTGATTTGGTTAATATTTTAGTTGACCAATGCTTTGTTTGGGACCGATCGGCTTGGGAGGACGTGACCGGATTGTTGTTTGGGGCTACCGTTGCTGCAACCTTCAAACCAGGTATGGGGAGAAGGATAGTTTAACCACTAGGCAGTGGGGATAGTGTAAGATGAGGGGTTCCCATGACCCCAAGGTTAATTATTTGCTGTTTGTAAACATGCCTATTGCTATATGTGTTTGTTGCTACATGTCAATATTATATGCATTGCTGTTATGTTGATAATTTGTGGCATGTTTATATTATGATGTTGAATTGTTGTAAATAATGATTGATAGTTGAATAGTTGTTTGATTATGAACCTGCTGCTATATCCCTAAATTGGTTAATTAGGATTTTAATTGGTTAAATAATAAAGGGACTACTGTTCCCCAAAAAAATTCATAAGACATGAATTAATAAAGGTGAGTTTTTATGTCAATGGTTTAGTCATGAACCTAGGGGTGATTTTTGAGAGTGTTAGGGATCTTTTTGGTTAATTACTTAACCTGTTCTTCGCTACCCAGAATAGCACTGTCGCGCTATCAGCACGGCCGTGCTGAACAGGGAGCACGCTCGTGCTCCCAATTGAATTCTGGAATGGCCACGCTTTGAGCACAGCCGTGCAGCATAAGAGCACGCCCGTGCAAATGTGCACGGCCATGCGTAATAGGGAGCACGCCCGTGCCATCGGGCAGCACGCCCGTGTCATATATGTAGCATGCCCGTGCTACACATAGGAGGGAGCACGCCCATGCCATAGTACAGCACGCCCGTGCCACCCTTCTGGTTAGAATATGAGGCTTAAAGTTTAAAGGGGTTCTATCCTCAATGTTCCCAATGATGATAGAATAATACACCAAACATATAATGAAGATAGATAACTTAATTATATAATAATTAAGATGATGAGTTGGTTAAGTCGGTGCCCTTGGGGTTACTGCACGATGATATAATTGGATGCCTTTAGTGGTCTAAGGTTGATATGATTGGATGCCTTTAGTGGTCCAATGTTGAGCTGATATAATTGGGTGCCTTTAGTGGCCCAACGATGAGGATGATATTCTTGGGTGCCTTTAGTGGCCCAAGCGGAGGTGGCGGTTGCCGTTGTTTGTTGTGTGTTCATGCATCACATTGGAGATGTTAGTTGGGGGAAGTTCAATATAGGGGAGGTCGTCCTAGAGTATGGCGATCTGGCCATCCATGGTTGGTTCACCCATGGTTTGGTTAACCGTGGCCCCCCATGATGAGGCATCCACGGTTTGATGCGTTGGCTATCCAAGGGGTTAACCCATGGTTTGGTGAACTGCAGGGGTTGGTGCCTTTAGTGGCCAATATGGATATGTAACTTCAAAGTTGTTCTTCCTGAGCTAGTTGGATCCACATGCATTGATGGATCAGTGGAGTAGTGTTGCATTGCATCACATAGCATACTAGTTGATTGATTATGTTGAGATGATATTTACGTATGTAAGTGTATGCTTATGAGTGTTGATATGCAATGATGTATTATCATCTTATTTCTATCTCCATGCCATTGTGTTTACATGTTTCCTTACTCCCCTTCCTTTGTTTCTTTTTGTTTGGCATGTATGGTTTATACAGAGGATGACGAGCAGCCCGGAGAAGAGTGACTCTGAGGAGCTGCCACTCATAGTTAGGGTCTTCAGCTTAGTATATTTGTTTTATTTACTTTAGTTTCTGTTGTATTCCGAACATGTTTCCGGAACGGTTGTACCAACTCTGAATTGTGACATCGGGGTTGGGTTTATATTATGTTGAGGTTGTCTTTATCGTTTTAAGTATTGATTTGATGTTTTTCCACGTTTGAGATTTAGTTCATGTGATACCTTTTCTACCCATGAATCTTTTTAATAAAAGGTTGCATGTTTTAAATTTGTATTTGTATATCTTTTATTATCAATATTTATATTTAATGCAATTATAACATGCGGAGTAGAAGGGTGTCACATTTATTGGTATCAGAGCTGGTCTGTCCTATCAGGCCGTGGTATGAGTCTGTTGTGTGCTCTTGTTGTTTTTTCTTGTTTATATTGTCTATACTTGTATAGACAATGATGTTTTAAGTTAACAGACTGTAGCTTTTACGCACATAAGTTTTTGTATCTAAAAGTTACCTTGAACGTGTATAGGAACTCATGGCAGGTAGAGGCAGGAATGATCAGGCTATTGCGGATGCGTTGGTACACCTTGCCAATATTATAGGGAAAGCCAATAATAATCAGGGTGGACCAGCAGAGTTCCAAGGTCTTGACAAGTTCCAGCGGAACAATCCTCCATCTTTCAAAGGAGCTTATGATCCTGAGGGAGCTTTGCTGTGGCTGAGAGAGACTGAAAAGATCTTTATGGCCATGGATTGTAATGACCAGTAGCGGCTTATCTTCGCTACCTTCATACTCACCGATGAGGCTGAGCATTGGTAGGAGAACTGCCGCCAGAGGATGCAGGCTGAGGGTACTGCGGTTACTTGGGCCGTATTCAGGCAGAGTTTTTTAGAGAAGTACTTTCCTGTGGACATCCGTGATAAGAAAGGAGATGGAATTTCTAGGGCTGAAGCAGGGAAATATGTCTGTAGGAGAGTATGTAGCAAAATTTGAGGAGTTGGCAAGGTACTACACCCCATATCAGTGTATGGCGGATGAGCGCTCCAAGTGTGTGAAATTTGAAGATGGACTCCGACCAGAGGTCAAACAGGCAATCAGTTACCAGGAGATCAGAGTTTTCCTAACTTTGGTTAGCAAGTACAGAATCTATGAGGATGCTTTCAAGTCCAGAGTGGCGAGTTACAGGAGTTCAAATGGCCAGTGCAGCAAGAAGACTGAACAGAAAGATAAAGGCAAGCAACATCATGCTCCTACCACCCGAGACTTTAAGCGAAGTGGCGGGAAGCCACAGTTTTCTCAGGATAGGTTCAGAGGCGGGAATTCTTATGCCTCTAGACCCATGATGTGCACCAGGTGCGGCAAATCTGACCACTTCACCACACAGTGCAAGGAACCACAGGTTATCTGCTTCAGATGTTGCAAGCCAGGACATATCAGCAGGAATTGTGAAGGAGCCAAGTCAGAGCTTCCTAGTGCTAGTAAGAGTCAGAAGTCCCTGGCCAACCGACTGAAGACCACTGGGAGAGTCTTTACCCTTAGTGGAACTGAGGCCTCCGAGTCCGATGACTTGATCCAAGGTACGTGTTTAATTGATGGAACTCTTTTAACTGTATTGTATGATTCGGGTGCTACACACTCGTTTATATCCTAGGGTCAAGAGTTTGAAATTACCTGTTACCTTTCTTGAGTATGATCTGATTGTTTCTACACCTACAAACAAACCTGTTCTCACTTCTTATGCATGCAAGAACTATCATATTGTTATTAGTGGTGGAACTTTCATTGTTGGTCTACCTTTGAAAGATCTTGATGTTATTCTTGGCATGAACTGGTTATCTTCCAACCACGTTCTTTTGAATTGTTTTGATAAAACCTTAGTTTTTGGCACTCCTACAGAGTTTAAGGATCCGAACTTTCTTTCTGCCAACCAAGTGAGAGCTTCGATGAAGGACAAAGCCCAAGTATACATAATGTTAGCTTCCCTGGAATTAGAGAGCCCTCCTGATGTTGGAAGTGTACCTGTTGTGCGGGATTTGCCTGAAGTGTTTCCGGGCGATGTTTATAACTTACCCCCAGAGAGAGATGTTGAGTTCTCCATAGATTTAGTGCTTGGCACTGGGCCAATCTCCATAGCCCCTTATAGAATGTCTCCTTTAGAGCTAGCCAAGTTGAAAGAACAGATAGAGGACCTGATGAAGAAGCAGTTTATTAGGCCTAGTGTGTCTCCTTGGGGAGCACCTGTGTTGTTGGTGAAGAAAAAAGATGGCAGTATGAGGTTGTGTGTCGACTATCGGCAGCTCAACAAGGTGACCATTAAGAACCGGTATCCTCTCCCTAAGGTTGATGATCTCATGGACCTGTTGATAGGCGCTTGCGTCTTTTCTAAGATAGATTTGAGGTTAGATTACCATCAGATTCGTGTTAAGTCTGAGGACATCCCGAAGATAGCGTTTAGGACGCGATATGGTCACTATGAGTACTTGGTTATGCCCTTTGGTGTGACCAATGCTCCTGCTGTGTTCATGGACTACATGAACAAGAACTTTCACCCTAACATGGATAAGTTTGTGGTGATGTTCATAGATGACATCTTAGTGTACTCCAAGACCAAGGAGGAACACGAGGAGCACTTGAGGGTTGTTTTGCTGACCCTTAAGGAGAAGCAGTTGTACGCTAAGTTGTCTAAGTGTCAGTTTTGGTTAGAGGAGGTGAGCTTTTTAGGGCATGTCATCTCTGAGGGTGGCATAGCAGTTGACCCAGCAAAGGTTGAGTCGGTGCTCCAGTGGGAAGCGCCGAAGTCAGTGACTGAGATTAGGAGTTTCTTGGGGTTAGCCGGGTACTATAGGCGATTTATAGAAGGTTTCTCTAAGATAGCTTTACCTTTGACCCGTCTCACTAAGAACGGATAGTTGTTTGTGTGGGACTCTAAGTGTGAGGAGAGTTTCCAAACTCTTAAGGATAGGTTGGCATCAGCACCAGTGTTAGTTTTGCCAGACCCTAGCGAACCTTTCGTAGTTTACTGCGATGCTTCTAAGCAAGGTTTATGTGGAATGTTGATGCCGGATGGTAAGGTAGTGGCTTATGCCTCTAGGCAGTTGAAAACTCATGAGAAGAACTACCCTACCTATGATCTAGAGCTAGGAGTTGTGGTTTTTGCCTTAAAAATTTGGAGGCATTATCTTTATGGAGCGAGATTTGAGGTCTTTAGTGATCATAAGAGTTTGAAATATCTCTTTGATCAGAAGGAATTAAATATGAGGCAGCGTAGGTGGATGGAATTCCTTAAGGATTATGATTTTGCGTTGACCTACCACCCAGGAAAAACCAATGTAGTGGCAGATGCCCTTAGTAGGAAAGTTTTGCATGTCTCTACTTTGATGGCTAGGGAGATGGATCTGATTGAGGAGTTTAGAGACCTTAGTTTGGCTTGTGAGGTTACTCCTAAGAGTATTAGGCTTGGAACCTAGAAGGTTACCAACAGTTTGATGGATAGGATTAGAGAGGGTCAGATGTCAGATAAGTTTCTGTTAGACCAGCGGGAATTGTTTGCTCAGGGTAGGAACCTTAGCTTTAGAGATGGAAGTGATGGGATCTTGAGGTTTGAAGATAGAGTGTGTGTACCAGATGTTCCTGAGCTTGGGAAGTTGATCCTTGAGGAAGGACATAGGTGTGGGTTGAGTGTGCACTCAGGTGCCACAAAGATGTACCAGGATCTTAAGCGCATGTTTTGGTGGCGTAGGATGAAAAAGGATGTGGCTGAGTTTGTGTATGCGTGCTTAGTGTGTCAAAAAGCCAAGATTGAACACCAAAAGCCTTCAGGTAAGTTGCACCCTTGAAGCATCCCAGAATGGAAGTGGGATAGCATCTCTATGGATTTTGTGTCTGGACTCCTTAGGACTCCAGCTGGTTTTGAGGCTATATGGGTTGTTGTGGATAGATTGACTAAATCTACCCATTTCATTCCGATGAATATGGAGTATCCTTTAGAGAAGTTGGCTAGGTTATACATCAGAGAGATAGTTCGGCTTCATGGTGTGCCCTCTAGCATAGTATCAGATAGAGACCCGAGGTTTACCTCTTGTAGAATGCTTTAGGGACAAAGCTTAGGCTAAGTTCAGCATATCACCCGACCTTTTTTTTTTGTAGTGATATGATATTATTTCAATCACGGTTCCCCAACTTTGATTGACAAAGCATTCATGACTTAGGTGCTCCGAGTTGGTCTGCTTGTGGAGGCATTTTTAGAGACTACAGGGTTGCAACTCTTGACAGTTTTGCTGCCAATCTTGGTGTTACATACTCTTTGCAGGCATAATTAATTGGAGCAATGTTGGCAATTGAGCAAGCTGATTTGAGAGGTTGGAGAAATTTATGGCTTGAATGTGAATCTCAATTGGTAGTTGTAACCTTTTCTTCAAGCAAAGGTGTTCCTTCGAAGCTAAAGTAGGTGGAATAATGGCTTAGCTATCATTAAGAACATGAATTTTATGGTTTCTCACATTTTCAGAGAGGGTAATACTTGTGTAAATGGGTTGGCCTCTCATGGTCTTCTTATTCAGGGATTATTGTGGTGGGACACAATTCATTTATTTGTTAGGGAAGACTTTTTTCACAATAGGTTTAGTCTTCCATTTTATACATTTAGATGACTCTTTATTTGTTCATGGGTTTAGTTTATGCCCCCCATGCTTTATTTGTATTCTCTATATTAATAATATGATGATATGCTGCAGATGATTGATCGAGCCTAGAATGCTAACCTAGTTGGGATGTTAGGCTCTATAGTGATGCTTTAGCATTCCATCCTCTTTGCATAAAAAAAAATTACATTAGTTCACTATTTGTGAACAAGTCAGTTTCCACTAATAATATAGTAAATAGATAAATAAAGCTTTTGATATGAAAATAAATAAAGTTACAAAATATTTTAATAATAATACATCACGCCATAAAAGACACAAGAAGAAGTTCACAACATGATAATCACATAGAAGGAAATGGATTAAGCCTTGGAACAGGGACACAGACTATGGGGTGAGCCATGCGAACAGTTAGTCCTGCCTTCTCCTCCATGTTAACCCTCTCACTACCACCGACGACCTTCCATTCGAAACACTGAACCATAGCAGCCAGATTTACATGCACGACCTGCAATGCTAGAGAGGTTCCAGGACACCCTCTTCTTCCACTCCCAAATGGAATTAATTGATAATGTTGTCCCCTAACATCCATTTGACTATGCCCATTTCCCTCTTGGCCAATAAACCTCTCTGGCTTAAACTCAAATGGGCTCTCCCAATGATGGGGATCCCTACCAATAGCCCAAACATTAATAAATAAACGAGTCTTTGCTGGAATCTCATAACCACGGACAATATCCCTTCTAGATGACTCCCTAATAATTAATGGAGCAGCAGGGTGAATCCTAAATGTTTCTTTAACTATGGCTTGCAAATAAGGGAGGTTGACAATATCTGATTCTTCTACTATTCTACTCTTTCCAATCACTGCATCAATCTCTTGCTTGGCTTTCTCCATCACGTGTGGATTGTTAATTAATTCTGCCATAGCCCATTCCATGGTTATAGCAGACGTGTCGGTTCCTGCAAGAAATATGTCCTGCAAATTGACATTCAAAAACCAAAACCACAGATGTGTATGTTATTCTTGTTGAAGAACAAGAAAGCTATCCAAAACATTGCATCCTTTCCTTTGTTGACCAAATTAGCAAGAATATCATATATAGTGCGTTCATGTTTAGATTTACTTAATTTTAAACGGAAAAAAGGTCAACAAATATTTTAATTATAAATATAAAATAAACCTAATTTAAAAGCACATATAAAATGAAATAGGAAATTTTAAATATATCATTATTATTTGAACAACTAATTCAGACAATTTCTCATGATTCCTGATAGTTTTTACGGACCAATTGCACATACTTTTACTTATAAACAATTAGATATTGTGAAAAGTTATCTGAATTAGTTGTTATAATCATATTTTCTTATTTACAAATGTGTGTTGATCCAAGTGGAAGGGATTTGACTCCCTTAAGCTTGTGATCCTAGGTTTAATACTTGGATTCATGTGTATGAAAAAAATATTATTGGGAGGGCTCCCCGCTTAGACGTTTGACATTAACCCGAGAGATTAATCTTTCACTTGTCGGGTTGGAGGATACACAACAAAAAATAATCATACTTTCTTTTTAAATTATAGACATACTTACCATGATGAAGGCCTTTATGTTCTCTTTAGTAAGTTTCATTTCAGAACTCTCATCTTCATATATGTCTAATAAAACATCAAGTATATCCTTAATTTGATATCTTCTACCCATTTCCTTGTTGTTCCTTCTTTCCTCTTGATGCTCTTTTATCACTCTGTCCAACATGGTGTCAAACCTGTCTCGAATCTCCTTGAGCCTCTTGTTTAATCCCTGCAAATCAAAACTCTTCAAGAACCAAATAAAGTCTGATATGTTGAACTTCCCAGCGAGCTCTGTCGTTTCTGCCACTAGTTTCCTGACCTCTTCGGCTTCATTATCATTCTTAGAACTTGTTTGACTAAGTGTCATTCTTGATACGATGTTATTCAAAAGTGTCATGAGTTCTCCTCCAATATCCACGGTTTCACCAATCATCCCTTTCTTGAGCATGAGCTTGATGAATCTCGTTATCTCTTGCTGCCTCACCGAAAGTAACTGGTCGAGCATGCGACCACCGAGGAATTCAGACACGCATAGTTTCTTTATGAACTTCCAATAGGGTCCATAAGGTGCAAAGAAGAAGTCTTGGAAGCCATAGGTTATGCACTCAAGAGCAACAGTTTGAGCAGGGCGATTGGAGAAGGAGGTTTCGTGGGTTTTGAGGAACTCCTTGGCAGCTTCTGCGGTGGAAGCTACGACGCAAGAGATAGAACCAAGAAAAAGGTGTATGATGGGTCCATAGCGGATTGAGAGCTTGTGAAAATCACGGTGAGGTAGTGAAGAAATATGGTGGAGGTGTCCAATGATGGGTAGGGCCAGCGGACTCGGTGGAAGGAGGGTTTTGTTTTGTTTTCTCAATAGTATGGATCGAAGGAGGATGATGGAGAGTACACAAATGAAGAAGAGTTGAATATAGCCTTGAAAATCAGCCATTACTTGAGTGGTATTGAATGCAACTTTCTAAATTGTTGGCTTTGGCGTATGGTGTAGCAGAGTAGAAGATATATAATTATATAAGAAGGGAAAATAAAGAGAAAATAGACCATAGCAAGGGGCATTTTAAAAAAAAGTACATAACTTAGGTGTTGTTAATGAGAATAAAAACAACTGTCACACATGTTATATTTTCATTCATTAATAAAGTATTACACATGTTTTTTCCTCATTGAAAAACATCATAACTACCTATATAACTCCACCTGAGTTTTGTACTTTAAAAAACTTGAGGATATGTACCCAAAAAAATGCAAGTGGTAGACCAAAGTGACTTAATTTTAGAAATTTTTTTACCAAATTAATCTTTTTTTTTATCACTATTTACTGATTTTTCTTGTTTCTCAAAACTATTTACAAAATTAATTTTATTTATGACACGAAAATTTTTTTTGACATAAATTACACCACTTCAAGTTGCGCCTTACACGGAGGAATGCCTTATATAATATGCCTTATATATATTGCATAAATGTATAATCTATAATTGGTTGATCAGTGAAGGAATGAATTTTCTTTTATATATATATATATATATATATATATATATATATATATATATATATATATATATATATATACCAAATGCATTGGATAAATTAGTAGTACTCTAGAAAAATTCTAGAGTCATATATCATCCTGTCTTAGATTTATTTTCATTACAAGAACAATCATATTCCCTCTCATTCTATGCATAAATATGATTAGTACACTCCTTAATTTAAATTATATTTTTGTTTTTTTACAAGTGACCAATGCCTATCAAGGAAGTCTAACCCTATTAGTTAAATAAAATTTTTGTCCACTTAACCCCCTTCCCCATCTCACTTTCGGCCATAACTAAGAGAGGAAGAGGAGAGACCCTCCTTCCTCATTCATATTGCATCAAACATCCATTTTTTCTTGCTCTCACCCACACCATCACCTCTTTTTTTTCTTCTTTTGTTTTCTCCCAAAATCAACATGAACAAACATCAATTTTCTCTATGAAGTGAGTTTGAAACAGCCACACTTAAGAGCAAGGAGAAGCAAAGTCAGATTAGGGAGAGAATTTTAAGGAGCTCAACCTCCACCACACTATCTCCATCTTTTTCTTTTGAGAGTTTCCTTAGTTTAGTGCTTGGTAATCATAAATCCAAGCTTAGGAATTTTGATTCTTGCTCTTATTATTTGATTTCTTGCCTGCATGTTGATTATATGAATTAAAATGACTGCAGATGACTGTTGTAAATTATTTAACATTGCATGCATGTGTTTTGTTTGTGAAAATTCCCAAATGAAGTTGCTGGCCTGAAACCCATATAGACATATGTGCAGTATTTTACTTATAACTATTTCTATAGGGCTCTGTTTGGTATGATTCTTGTTTTTTTGGAAACCAGACTCGATTTGCTATAGTTTAGGAACTGATTTTTTTGTTTTTAATTGAGTATTGATGGAGAAAAACCTGTTATAAGTCAGAGAACAATTGTTGTCCTGTTTTTCGAATACAGAAACTTCTTGGTTAAAACCGTACTTTTTGGGAAGTTTTCTTATAAGTGAAATTTTATTTATAAACTAGACATGTTAAGCTTTCCATAGAGGGGTCGTTTTCCAAAATCCGACATCGTTTGGTATTTTAATAAATTCATAGAATTTGACTGAAAATTGGAAATTTCTGCAGGTACTGTTAATGTTTTAATTCTTGATAAACATTTGATTGAAGGTTATTTGGGTTGATTTAAAATGCTTTGTATTGTAACAATAATGCATAAAAGTAAACTATAGTTTGGCATCCAATAATGACAACCATCCACCATCCGATATGATTCGAATTAGAATGGAGGTCAGAGACATTTCAGATGTCGAGTATAGAGTCCTTCCCGTTTGGAAGGCAATCACAGAAGTCCGTTCAATTAGGAAGGCAAGCAGGTAAGTGCAAACAAGTGAGACGTCGCTTGTGGTCATAGACGTATGTCCTGCCTTACAAGTATAGAGTTGTTTCCTCTAAGTACCATAGCGTACAAGGAGGGGACAATGACGTTTTTCATTGACAAAAAAAACCCAAGGGATGTCCAAGTATATAGAGTTTACTCTCATATTGTGTATTGATGTTATTGTTAATCTACTTATAAGTACTTATGAAACTGAGTTTTTGCAGGAAATTCACTGAGATTGGTTATCTCACTACTCATATTTGTCAGATAAGAAAGAGTAGTGCATCACTGTATGCCAAGGACTGCAGGAATTAAGGACTTTGTAAAATTCCTTGTATAAGCCAGATTTAATATGTATTATTAACTGGTTAATGCCATAGTTCAAAACTCAGTTTCGTTTGTTTAGATTATTATGGACATAACTATGTGCAAACTAGAGACTTATGGCTTCCGTCACTCTGTTGTTATCTAATTATGTCTAACCTTTATGTGATACTTATATCTTACATAGTAATGCAACATAGGGTGTTACACCTTACATGGTGCCACGTGACCATGTGTCAACCCTTGTCCCCCACGCCCTGGAATTTCCCATCGTCCAAATCACCCAATTAAATACCCCCTCAATCACTACTAATTCCTATCCCAACCGTAACACCTGCACTCTCTGCATAAACCTCTATCCCTTCCCTTTACACACAATCTAATCACTCTTAATCACTCGCCATCTATTTCTTACACACACTACTCTATTTTTTAGTTCATGTATTTATTTTCATATTTAATTGTTTATCTATTAATAAAATTATTATTATTATTATTATTATTATTATTATTATTATCATTATTGTTAATAATAATACTATTAATATTAATAATATTATGATTAAAATTAATATTATTATTATTGATATTGATTTTAGGCAAAATAGGTTGATTGGTCCTATACGTTTATTTAAATTTTCACATAAGTCCCATAAGTTTTATTTTTTTCAAATTGGTCGTATACGTCATGTTTCGTTTTCATTTTAGTCCTTTCCGTCAATTTTGACCTTACAGTGTCAAATCAAAAGCGACGTGTAGCACTAATACAATGCCACATCATGTCAAAACAAATGTCGGTAGATTGAAATTGATGGAAGGGACTAATGTGGAAAAAGAATATAACGTGTAGGACCTATTTGAAAAAAATAAAACTTATGGGACCGATGTAAAAATTTAAATAAACATATAGGACCAATCAGCCTATTTTGCCTTGATTTTATTATTCATATATTTATTGACAGTATTATTTTTTATTGACAATATTAATTAGAATAACAATAATTAGTACAATAATAATATTAATAACAATAATTAGAATAAAATAATAATAATAATATTAACAATAAAAATAATACTAACAATAATAATATTATTAATACTAACATTAGTAGTAATAATAATACAATTAATAATAATATTAACAATATTAGTACTACTGATAATAAAATAAATATAATAATAATAATATTAACAATGATATTAATATTAGTATAACAATAATCACACAAAAAATTATTATTATCAATAATAGAATTATAAATATTAATAATATTATTATTAATAGTAGTGATAATAATAATAATAATACGTTATTAATAAGTAAAAAGTTAAATATAAAAATAACTATCTGAGATAAAAAAAATAGAATAATGTATTTAAGAAATAATAGGAGAGTGACTAAGAGTGAGTGGAGCGTGTGTAGGGCTGGCAAAATGGGTTGGGTCTGACGAGTCAACCCATTTAATCTGCCTTTTTAGGCGGGTTGAATTGGGGTTCTCAACCCACCAACCCGTTTTGACTTGTCCTGCTTAGGCCACCAAGAAGGCGGGGCAGGCGTGTTAGCCCGTCAACTCCCTGTTTCAAAAAATATATATATTTTAATTTTCTTAATTTTTTAAAAGTTTGAGGCGGGGCGAGACGGGTCAACCCGTCAACCCATTTTCGCTTTTTATGCCTAATTTTCTATCTTTATAATTATTTTCATTTTTTTTAATTTTTTGGCGGGTTAACCCATCAACCTATTTTTCTAGGTTTTTTTGTTTTTGGTGGGTCAACCCACCACTAAACGGGGTGGGTTAAGAAGTCTAACCCATTTTGTTAAAGGGGGTCAACCCACCTGCCCCGCCCCGTTTTAGGCGGGGCGGGGCGGTTTGACCCGTTTTGCCACCCCCTAAGTGTGTATGTAAATGGGGAAGGGACAAAGGTTTATAGAGAGCGGGGGTGTTACGATTTGGATAGGGAATTAATAGAGTGGTTGGGGGTGAAATTTAATTAGGTTGTTGGGGATGGGGGAAATATTAGGGCATAGGGATAAGGGTCGATGCATGGCCTCGTGGCGCGTCGTGGTGGAATGTTCCACTGCAACTGGCATGTTATGTGGCACCAGTTGTAGTGGCGCGTTCCACTAAAACGCGTCTAGTGGCCATGAGTCAACTTTTGCTATTTGTTTTTCAAAATTTCTTTTTTTTGAAATTTTTAAAAAAAAAAAAAGATCGAAATGGTCAATCATTGTGTGACACATGTCACATTTTTAAAAAAATAGTAAAGGCGCCACTCCATGCAACACCACGTAAGACGCCACTTGGAGTGGCACCATCCACGTCAAAAAATTAAAAAAATCCTACATGTAAAAAACAACACTGCTTTGATAAATAGTTTTGAAAGGCAAGATTAAATTAGTAAATATCTTTAAAATAAGATTAATTTGGTAAAGTTTCTAAAATTAGGTAACTTTGGTAAAAAAAGCCTTTCTCTCTCCTCTACTTGACGTAGCGATGGCAATTTACAACTATATTTGGAGATCATGTAGGAATTGTCTCATTTGGGTCCGTGATTAAGAATTTTGTCCCATAGGGACAAGTACCAGAGTAAAATTTCCCCAAAAGCCACGTGTAGCACTAATACAATGCTACATCAAGTCAAAACTGACGGCGTTAGATTGAAATTGATGGAAAGGACTAATGTGGAAACAGAATATAACGTGTAGGACCTATTTAAAAAAAATAAAAATTATGGGACCGATGTGAAAAATTAAATAAACATATAGGACTAATCAACCTATTTTGCCTTGATTTTATTATTCATATATTTATTGACAGTATTATTTTTTATTAATAATATTAATTAGAATAACAATAATTAGTACAATAATAATATTAATAACAATAATTAGAATAAAAAAATAATAATAATATTAACAAGAAAAATAATACTAACAATAATAATATTATTATCACTAACATTAGTAGCAATAATAATACAATTAATAATAATATTAACAATATTAATAATATTAGTACAACTGATAATAAAATAAATATAATAATAATAATATTAACAATGATATTAATATTAGTATAACAATAAGGATTTAATTGGTATACACTGTCAGTGTAAAGATTTTTTACACAGACAACCAATCAAAAATTGCCACATAAGCTAAAATGATTGACTCTTATCCTAACTACGTTGAAAGTCATACATATCATGATTTTTGATTGGTTGTCAGTGTAAAAATCTTTATACTGACAGTGCATAACAATTAAACTCTAACAATAATCACACTAAAAATTATTATTATCAATAATAGTATTATAAATATATTAATATTATTATTAATAGTAGTGATAATAATAATAATACGTTATTAATAAATAAAAAGTTAAATATAAAAATAACTATCTGAGATAAAAAAAATAGAATAATGTATTTAAGAAATAATAGGAGAGTGACTAAGAGTAAGTGAAGCGTGTGTAAGGGTGGCAAAAAGGGTTGGGTCTGACGAGCCAACCCGTTTAATCCGCCTTTTTTGGCGGGTTGGGTTGGGATTCTCAACCCACCAACCCGTTTTGACTCGCCCTGCTTAAGCCACCCAGAAGGCGAGGCAGGCGGGTTAGTCCGTCAACTCGCCTATTCAAAAAATATATATATTTTAATTTTTTTAAAAGTTTGAGGTGGGGCGGGACGGGTCAACCCGTCAACCCATTTTTGCTTTTTATGCCTAATTTTCTATCTTTATAACTATTTTCATTTTTTTTTAATTTTTGGCAGGTTAACCCGCCAACCTATCAATCTATTTTTCTAGTTTTTTTGCTTTTAACGGGCCAACCCGCCACTAAACAGGGTGGATTAGGAAATCTAACCCATTTTGTTAAAGCGTGTCAACCCACCCAGTCCCGCCCCGTTTTAGGCGGGTCGAGGCGGGTTGACCCATTTTACCACCACCTAAGTGTGTATGTAAATGGGGAAGGGATAGAGGTTTATAGAGAGTGGGGGTGTTACGATTTGGATAGGGAATTAATAGAGTTGTTGGGGGTGAAATTTAATTAGGTGGTTGGGGATGGGGGAAATATTAGGGCGTAGAGATAAGGGTCGATGCATGGCCACGTGGCGTGTCCTGGTGGAATGTTCCACTACAACTGGCACATTATGTGGCAACAGTTGTAGTGGCGCATTCCACTAAAACGCGTCTAGTGGCCATGAGTCAACTTTTGCTATTTGTTTTTCAAAATTTCTTTTTTTTTTTTCATAAAAAGATCGAAATGGTCAATCATTGTGCGACACATGTCACATTTTAAAAAAAATAGTAAAGGCGCCACTCCATGCAACACCACGTAAGACGCCACTTGGAGCGGCACCATCCACGTCAGAAAATTAAAAAAATCCTACGTGTAAAAAAACAACATTGCTTTGATAAATAGTTTTTGAAAACAAGATTATATTAGTAAATATTTTTAAAATAAGATTAATTTGTTAAAGTTTCTAAAATTAGGTAACTTTGGTAAAAAAGCCTTTCTCTCTCCTCTACTTGACTTAGCGATGGCAATTTACAACCATATTTGGAGATCATGTGGGAATTGTCTCATTTGGGCCCGTGATTGAGAATTTTGTCCCGTCAGGACAAGTACCGGAGTAAAATTTCTCCAAATGTAATTAGGGGATGAGAACTGAGGATTATTTTCTCTCTGCAGGTCCCATCCCCATTATTATTAAATAAATACCCTTATACATACATATTATAATATATAATTTTTTTCCTATAATTTATATATATATATATATATATATATAATTTTATTTTATTAATAAAATAAATTTAAAACTTTTTGGAATCCTATATCCCTAATTCCTCACCTACCTCACTCCACTTCCATCTTTATTCTTCACCCATTCATCCCTATTTCCCAACCTGCCAACTTTTTTTGCTGCCTCTGCTAGTATGATATTCCCTCTTCCTGCTCCGTTGGTGCCATCCGTCTACACTGTGCCACTGTGTCCCCTATTCATCACGTCTCTCTCTCTCTCTCTATCTTCCTGTGCATTGTTCCTCTCTCTTCTCTCTTACATTCATCTTCTTCCCCCTTCATTCATTCTTCAAAAGGTGCATCCCTCTCTCCCCTATCTTCCTCTCCTTCTTATCTTCCACTTTCCTATATTTTTTTTCCCTAATATTATTGCAACATAATTTTTCCCTACATTTTCATCTTTCTTTCTAACACTTGTCTGGTGTATCTCTCAACTCTTCATGGCATTTATTTATTTTATATAGTATTACTTTATTTTTTTCATCCATTTTATTTCGATGTCCCTTCTTTGATATTCTTTTGTTTTTATTTTTACTCTAATTTTTTCTTTCCAAGTCTCTGCATTGTGTGATGTTTGGTCCACACAAAAATCAAAAGACATAAATATCAAGCTTCGTTAGGGCTACAAACTTATTTTTTGTAAGCGATTCTTTTCCAAGAACCACATATAGGGTTTGAATATCGGGTTTCCCGCAAGGATGTGAGGAACTGGGATGGGAACAAATACTTCTCGCAGAACTATGTGTTAATAATCTTGGAAGAATCGTTGCATTGTATAACTTGTGATACTTCCTGTGGAACTATGTGATACTCATGATCTTGTACATAATATGGACACTAATAGACTTAGTGCGGAACTACATAACTTGCTGTATTGTCACTCTGTTAGTCTCATAAAAGTTGCATGCCCTATGATGTAAATTCGAATGGTTTGTGGTTTATAATTGTTATTTGAACAAATATATATATATATATATATCGTAAGGATTTTAAAATTATGTACAAATAATATAATTTACTTGCTAGAATGACCTCTTCGTCAAGATTTTATCTAGCATACCCATTAAAAAAGGAACATTTATTCCACTGATTACTTTTGGGTAAAGATGACGATGGGACGGGGGCGCCGAGTACTCGCTCGGTCGCCGTTCCCACCCCTGTTTTTTCTGCCCCCGTTATCAGCCACAGGAAGTTTTCTCTCACGTCCCCATTCCTCACGGATGTCGCAGATCTCCAGGTGGAGTTCGGGAACCCTGAAAATTCATTAAAAAAAAGTAATTAACTAAAATCCAATAAAACATAAAACACTAAAAATCTTAAATATTTAAAGATATAACACTCTCCAAGACATTGCAACAAGTTCAACCTTGAATAGTACACATATATATTTAATATTTTATTTATTTAATAAAATAATATATATTTAAAATTAATAAAATGCATGTTTACTATAAAAGGATATTTTTAGTAATCTTTGCGGGGTTAGAGACCCCACAAGATGTGGAGCATGTTCCAGTCCCCATCTCCAAAGTGCATTCCGGGAGATTTTTCTACCCCGTCCCCATCCCCGTGGGAAAAAAATTCCCCACCCGCGGGGTCCCATTCAAGGCAGTTCCGCCGGAATCCCCACACACAGATACAAATTGTCTTCCCTACTTCTGCTGGAGCCCAAAAAGAGCCCATGAAATTGATAGTGATCAATATAATCAAAACAAAGGAACCAAAAAAAGAAACTTTTCATTTTGAATTGTTTTTTCCCCAAGCTTTATCACATTCACATGGGAGGAAATGGATTAAGCCTAGGCACCGGGACGCATATCAAAGGATGAGCCCTTGAAAGGGTTATCCCAGGTTTCTCTTCCATGTCAATATTCTGATTGCCTCCACTAACCTTGCATTCAAAACACTGAATCGTAGCAGCAAAGTGTTGCGACCGGAATTGCGAAGGAAACAACATAAAAAAAAAGAGGATTTTTAGAAAAACATGTAGAGTCGCCACCAATTTTATTTAATTTAGGAAAAATTGGAAATCCTTTAAAGAAGACCCTTTGAAACCAAAACTGAATTCGGGAGCCGATTGCGCATAGGGAAGGATGAGGACATAACCCCACAGCACTCCAAGTGCACCCGTCAAAAAACGGTTACCCAAATTAATTGCGCAAATAATTAATGAATCTTAATGTATTCATTTTATCTCAAAATTTATTTACAAGAATATAAAAAGAACTATGAATCAATATTTACCAAAAAAAAAAGGATTTTAATAAGAAAGTTATTTTTGTTTAGTGATTGTCGATTTTGTATTTTAATATTAACAAGTCCTAATAAAGTTGAACATGACACATAGGTTCACAGAGCAACCTCAAATCTAAAGGAATGAACATGGCATTCGAGCTCACAGAGCATCCCTAAATAGAACAGGTCTCATTATTTTACTTAGTCATTGAGAAAAGTAAAATATGAGAATTAAAAAACCAAAAATGAAGATTGTTGTCTTGTAACTATTTTTATTTCTAAATGTTGAAAAATCATAAAAGAGGTTGAACATGACACCTAAGTCCACAAGGCATCCTCGAACCTAAGATATTGAGCATTAAACTTTTTCATGGAGAAATCCCACAAATTATTTTAACGAGTTTATGAAAATAACATAAAACATAATAATTTTAAAAGAATTTTGTTTTGTAAGCTTTCTATTATCAATTTATTTTACAAGTCCTAAGCGATGTTGAACATGATACATAGGTCCACAGAGCAACCTCTAATATGGGGATTGAATATGGCACCCAAGTCCATAAGAGCATCCCTCAGTAATATTGGAATAGATTATTCCATCGAAAAAAAAATATTACCTAATAAAAGACCCATTTGAATCCAACTCACCATTTATCGATATCGACAATGCCTTCATGAGCTGCCAAAATTTAACGTAGAAAGCCATGTTCAACATGCACGAGGATAAATCAAAGCACAATGTAACTACTCAAACACCGGGATGTGACATGCCTCTATATTCCAAAAAGATCATAGTTCCCAATTGAAAAAAAATCTGAATCTTTTATTTCTACACAAATGATATTTTGACATCCAACATTAGACAACATACGGGATACCGTATAACTTTGTGTGATATTTTGAAATGATAGATTACAAGAGAAAAGATAGATTAAATTAATTAACAAATATGTATAGTATAAAAATACGGTGTTGGACAACAGAATTGTTGTCCAAATATCACAACTCTATTTCTAACGTGATTTCCATGATACAGACTAGAGAAATGCATTTTAAACCATCCATCCATTAACTATGTGCCAACAAATACTTATTTGATTCCCATTTCTTGCAACAAGGAGAAGATTTGTAACAGTAATTTACATCTATATTTGTACCACATGCTTCCAAGGACAAGGCAACATAACAATATGACAAGGTAGCATCAAGTGCAGACATTATTTCAAACAACTTGGATGCAAACGAAATGGTAACCTGATTGATGAGGAAGAGCATAGACAATCAAGCAAGAATACAACCTGTATCAATCCAAACTTTTACCAAACATATTTCAGCAGGCGAACAAAATAAATATAATCACTCATCCAGCAAACGTCATGCATCCCTTGAAAATGGACTTGAATGTTTTAGACACAACCAAAGCTCACCTCATCCAAAAGTAACAGTTAAAACATCTTATCGCAAAAAAATAGAGGTATCAAGAATGCAAGAGAACCGTGGGACATAAGATGGAAACCCAATACAATACATGATTCTCAAAAAGGAATTATGATAAAAACAATTACAAAATGATGATATTCTTCTTAGAATTAGGAAAAGCAAAATGCTTTTGAATCTCTTATGCTCTCAATTCCTCGACTATATCTGTAATTTCTCTAACCGTCACAAAAATGGCAAAAACTAAATAGATACAAAACAAAATATTTTTGTGATTTTTATTTTTTCTAATATTTAATTTCATTTTTATAAAAATAAAAAAAACTCCACTTTTTTTTGCCAACCTGCCAACTTTTTTGCTGCCTCTGATAGTATGATGTTCCCTCTTCCTGCTCTGTTAGTGCCATCCGTTTACACTATGCCACTGTGTCCTCTATTCAGCACGTCTCTCTCTCTCTATCTTCATGTGCATTGTTCCTCTCTCTTCTCTCTTACATTCATCTTCTTCCCCCTTCATTCATTCTTCAAAAGGTGCATCCCTCTCACCCCTATCTTTCGCTCCTTCTTATCTTCCATTTTCCTCTATTTTTTTTTCCTAATATTATTGCCACATAATTTTCCCCTACATTCTCATCTTTCTTTCTAACACTTGTTTGGTGTATCTCTCAACTCTTCATGACATTTATTTATTTTATTTAGTATTATTTTATTTTTTCATCCATTTTATATCAGTATCTCTTCTTTGATATTCTTTTGTTTTTATTTTTACTCTAATTTTTTCTTTCCAAGTCTCTGCATTGTGTGATGTTTGGTCCACACAAAAATCAAAAGTCATAAATATCAAGCTTCATTACGGCTACAAACTTATTTTTTATAAGTGATTCTTTTCCTAGAACCACGTATAGGGTTTGAATATCGGGGATCCCGCAAGGATGTGAGGAACTAGGATGGGAACAAATACTTCTCGTAGAACTATGTGTTAATAATCTTGGAAGAATCGTTGCAATGTATAACTTGTGATACTCCCTGTGGAACTATGTGATACTCATGATCTTGTACATAATATGGACACTAATAGACTTAGTGCGGAACTACATAACTAGACGTACTGTCACTCTGTCAGTCTCATAAAAGTTACATGCCCTATGATGTAAATTCGAATGGTTTGTGGTTTATAACTGTTATTTGAACATATATATATATATATATATATAATACAAATATTATAATTTACTTGCTAAAATGACTCTTCATCAAGACTTTATCTAGCATACTCATTAAAAAAGAACATTTATTCCACTGATTACTTTTGGGTAAAGATGATGACGTGACGGGGGCGGCGACTACTCGCTTGCTCCCCATTCCTACCCCTATTTTTTCTGTCCCCGTTATCTGCCACATGATGTTTTCTCTCACATCCCCGTTCCCCACGGATCCTGCAGATCCTCACGTGGAGTTCGGGGACCCTGAAAATTCATTAAAAAATAAGTAATTTAATAGATAATGATCATAACAGATCATTAGCTGGACAAGTTAGTTTCATTAGCTGGTCATTTAGTTTGTTAGTGTTGATAAGCATTTTATCATTGTAACTTATTCCTAATACTTAGGATGTAATTTGAATTATAGGATAGACTTTGAGTTTAAATTTCAAACTCATCGGCTATATGTCTATTTAAAGACAGCTTGTAATCTGTTAAAAGGGAATGAATCATAGAACTCTTTATGGTATCAGAAGCTCTATAGCTTAACAACAAATTTTTTTTCGATCCTCTTTCTTATCATCATGAGTTCTACTACCTCTGAAACCGACCCATCAAACACTTTATCCACTAACAGTGACAAATTAATTGTCCTCAATGTTGGTTCGCAACTGTACATCAAACTTGAGGGCAATAATTATCCAGCTTGGGGCATTCAGTTCCTTGCTCTTTTGACAGGATATGATCTGATGGGATACATTGATGGCAGTAAACCCTGTCCATCGAAAACTTTGGAAGGCAATTCCACTGCTGTTAATCTTGCCTATACTCACTGGATCAAGCAAGATCAGTTAATTCTTCATGGTATTGTTTCCTCAGTTGCTGCAACGGTGGTGACACACCTTGGTACTGTTAGAACAACCAAGCAAGCATGGGATACACTCAAAACCATGTATGCAGGACGTTCTCAGGTTCGCATCATGGCTCTTAAACAACGTATTTCCAATTTTAGCAAAGGCACTCAATCAATGGCTACTTATCTTCAAGGTATTAAAGCCATTTCTGATGAATTGTCTAATATTGATCACCCACTTGATGACACTGATCTTGTAATTCACACTTTAAATGGTTTAAGTGTTGAATATAGAGAGCTTTCCACAGCTCTTCGCAGCAGGGAAACTACCATTGATTTTGCAGAATTGCATGAAAAATTGATGGATTTTGAAACCATCATTCAGCATGATGACCAGGTTCATCATGCCTCTGTTGTTGCTACTGCTCATGCAGTAACTCGTCACAAAGGTTCTCAGAGGCCAAAGCATTCATTATTCCGCACTTTTTCTCCACCTGCTTCCTCAGATGACACAAAGGTAGCTTGTCAATTTTGTGACAAGTATGGTCACACTGCTCGAGTGTGTTACAAAATTAAGGGTTATCCTAAAAGAAATGGTCAATGACCTTCAGTAAATGTAGCACACTATTAGCCTTCTGTGCAAAATTCTAGTTGGATCATGGATACAGGTGCTTCTCATCATATTACTCAGGATCTTTAGCAACTTACCATGGCTAGGCCTTATCCAGGATCAGATCAGGTTCTGGTTGGTGATGGCACAGGTTTGAATATTAAAAACATTGGTAACACTTCATTTCCTACATCTAGTAAACCTCTTTATCTTGAACAAGTGTTTCATGTTCCCAATATTCAGTCTAACTTGTTATCAGTTTCCAAGTTATGCCAATCTAATCAATATTTTGTTGAATTTTTTCCTGATTGTTTTGTTGTGAAGGACTTGAGAACGGGTCGAGCAATACTGCAAGGACTACTTAAACAGGATCTCTATCACCTGCCCTTCAAGTGTAATAATTCCACTTCTCCACAAGTCTTTCATACCAGCATTCAATCTTTTTCAACTTGGCATCATAAATTAGGACATCCATCAACCAAAATAATCAATCATCTGGCATACAGTCAACATGTTCCAATAAAAATCCTGTCATCTCATGACTGCAACTCTTGTCATTGTGCTAAGAGTCACAAACTACCTTTCTCAGATCATCATCTCACTAGCAGCCGACCTTTGGAGTTACTATTTCAGATGTATGGGGACCAGCACCTATTAGGTCTTTAGAGGGTTATCTGTACTATTTGATTTTTGTTGATCATTACTCAAAATATGTATGGATTTATCCAATGAAGAATAAGTCAAATGTATTTTCCATTTTCATTCAATTTAAGTCTATTGTTGAAAAGTACTTCAATTTACCAATTGTTTCTTTATTCTCTGATAATGGAGGTGAGTTTATAAAACTGAAATCCTTTCTTGCAACAAATGGCATTTCACATTTTTTAACTCCTCCACATACTCCTGAAGTAAATTGAACAGCAGAGAGAAGGCATAGGCATATTGTTGAAACTGGTCGTGCATTATTGCATCATGCTCAATTACCAGAACATTTCTGGTCTTATGCTTTTATGACTGCAACTTATTTGATAAATAGAATGCCAACACCTAATCTGAAAATGCTATCTCCATATGAAAAACTCTTTCAAAAAGCAACTGACTATAATAAACTCCATTCTTTTGGGTGCTTGTGTTTTCCTTGGCTGAGACCTTACACTAAACACAAACTACAAAATAGATCTCTTCCCTGCATATTCATTGGTTATTCCATGCCTCATCATGCCTATCTTTGTCTTGAACCATCATCCAATCGGGTCTATATTTCTAGGCATGTGAATTTTGTGGAAAATTCATTTCCATATCAGTCATTCACCCAGCATCAACCATCATTTACAATTATTCCTCCTACAGATACACCACTGCACATATCACTCTCTTCACCTCAATCCAGTTCTTGTCTACACATGGCAGATGACATGACCAATTCTGCTCAGTAACCAACAGCAGCTCAAGAAGTGGTTTCTGCTGTACTACCTGATTCTGACTCCAGTATTTCACCAACACCTCCATCAGGTAATCATTCTTCACATATACTACCACCATCTTCAAGTGTTGCTAATCCTTCTCGTAGCCATAACATGATTACTAGGTCACAAAACAACATTTTCATACCTAAAAAGGTTCTTACTGCCACTAAGCATGCTCTACCTGAGAACTTAGAACCTTCAACTATGACTCAAGCACTTAAATTGCCTCACTGGAGACAAGCTTGTTCAGAGGAATTTGATGCCTTGCTACATAATGGCACTTGGACATTGGTTCCTAGAGACCAAGCCAAGAATTTGCTGGGCTGTAAGTGGTTGTTTCGAATTAAAAGAAATCCGGATAGCAGTGTGGCATGGTATAAAGCTCGGCTAGTTGCTAAAGGGTTCACTCAAACCCCAGGTATTGATTTTAAGGAGACATTCTCTCCAGTGGTCAAGCCACAAACTATCAAAGTTGTTCTCACTCTTGCTTTAGCATGTGGCTAGTCACTTCATCAATTGGATGTCAATTGTAACACCCCGATTTTCTTGTTCTTTTAAATAATCAGTATTTAGGTAATTGTATTTTATTGGAGGGTCTAGAAAATGAAATAAATTATTCCGAGACCATAGTTACGCTCTACGCTATCGTAGGAGGCTATGGTTAAATTTTGGTCAAAAACTCAAACGGAGCTCGGTCTGCGTTTTACATTGATAGTATTATTTTACTGCTCAGATGACTTAATTTTGACTCGTGAACGAAACAATTAGGCTTTAAATAAAATTGCGAACGTTATCGGCGATTTTGAAAATTTTTAAAATAAATAAGTTTTCACGACTTTCTTGGAGCGAAATACTAAATCGTGAAAGTAACGGGGCTGAAAACGGATGAACATGAAGTCACATCGCCTGGGAAGGCGTGCCTGTGACTTATCACTGTCATCATTACGTTTCTGAAAATATCTAGATATTTTCTGAAGATATATTGATATTTATGAGATCTTTTGTTGAAAGGACAATTTTGTCCCTAGGAGAAATTACTCTTTTGCCATAAAATATCTATAAATTGGGCCATGGGCCAAAAAGCCCACCAAGGAGGGGCGGTTACTCCTCCTATAAATACACCCTCCCTCCCTTTGTTTTCCTACACATTTCTCTTCTTCACCTTAATCATTTTCTTCAAACCTCCATTGTTGTTTTCAAGTGCAAGCTTTCTTCTTCACTTTTCTTCAAGCTTCAAGAGGTAAAATCTCTAATACTTACTCTCTTTGATCCATAAGTTTCATTGTTCTTCACTTAGTTCTTGTTTAAAACTTCTAAGTTCTAAGTTCAAAAATCTCTAGAAAATCATAGAAAACTCATGTTTATGTGAAATCAATTTCTATGATCTATTTTCATCATTTTCTATCACTATCCAAGAGCATGTAATCAAATAACATGTCTAGCTATATTTTCAAGAAGGTGGCCGAAACCTATGCTTTGAGAAATCACAGGTTTTGTTTCAAAGTTTTTGTGTAAAAAGACTTAATCTAGTGTTGTGCATGCTTAAGGATCATTGATCCAAGAGTCGGTAAAGTTTTAATACCTCTAGCCTATTTTTCTAAAAAGGGGCCGAACCTTAGTTCATAGGAATTGATTATGTTAATTTCTGGTTGTGATGTATTGTGAAGGATCAGACCGTGTTCGATCGTTCTAAAGCGTGTACGGTTGCCGGATGAAGGAGTGAGGCTGCGGCTGTGAGGCTGTGCAGAGGAGCAAGAAGTGCTCGTGAGTTCGTGATCGTTGCTACGTTTGCTATCAGGTGTGGGGGGAAAGAACCACAATATCGTCGGGGAGGCAAGCTTTAAATAATATATATTGATATGCGTAGGGCGACCCAAACCCTACTAGAGGTCGTTTGACCGTTAGGTTGATTTTAATGCATATTGAGGTTGTCTGTGCTGTGACTGGATATTTGGTATATTATATGTGATATGTGTATGAAGTCTATTATATGCTATAATTGATTAAATGTTATTTATTTGTAAGTTGATTTTACTGTTGAATATATATTCTAGCTGTTGTTGATGTATTGTTGTGACTGCTAATGCCTGAGTAGAACTAGGCAGTGATTTCTGATAAATCGGGTGATGAATGTGTGGTGAGAAAGTCGAGGTTATATATATGTCATAGTGCTCAACCTAGAGATACAGTTAATCTGTTGATGTTATGATATGAGTTGATACCCGGTTAAGCCGGACGAAAGTTGATTGTGGTTGTTTATGTGTCGTGGTTGAGACACTAAGTGTTGATCTTGAGATGAGTCAGTGAGATTCATGTTGCATAGTTGTTGTTCATCACTGTGATGGCATACGGGCGATTCCGATCTTACCTGCGGGGAGATGATCGTACCGATTATTTTGGCATAGGGGTGATTCCGATCTTGCCTGCGAGGAGATGATCGTACCCATTAGTCGAAATGTAGATGGACGGGCGAATGTCCTGACCTGGTCTGCCGGCGGGGGGATATGTCGTTGTCGTAAGTCGAGTTGTTAACGGACGGGTGAATGTTCCGACCTGGCCTGCGGGCGGGGGAATATGTCGTTGCCGTAAGTTATATTGTGGGCGGGCGATTGTTCCGACCTAGCCTGCGGGCGGGGGAATATCGTAGACGTGAGTTGAGCCTGAGGGCTTTTGACCGAAACTTGCATTACGGGGGGTGGCACAGAGATGAACGAGATATCTTGATCTGTTGGAGATGTCGCGTCGTGATCCTGTCCATATAGTTGTTAGTTTCATGAGTGTAAGAGACAGTAGTTAAGAGTATCTGGGAGTTGTTTGGCTATTACCGTTGTGCTATGAGTGTTGCTATCCATATAGATTATTTTATATAGCCGTTTCCCCATATATGATGAATTGCTGTTTCTTATCCCCTATATTTTCTATGTCGTATTTTATTATTCTCGATCGTACGAGAAGATCCTGTTGAGGATTTGCCGGAGGAGATTGATGGTATACCCGTAGAACCAGATGCTGGCGGGAGAGCCCTGGATCCCGATGCTGGAAGACGTTAAACATTGGGGTTAGTAGTTGTAGTTGTTATGGCCAGTTTATGGGTTGAGTGACATGTATTTTTCGGGCTAAGAGAGGAAGTCGTATGTACTTTTATTTCGCTGCTATGCTTTCATTTTTATTTGGTGAGTACTCTGAAGTCTTTTATAATTGGTATCAGTTATTGTAAGCTCTACTGATGGAGTCAATACTTTTATATGTATGACATATATAATTGTGGTATTAGTGTTGGTTGTTTTATTATTTCCGCATTTTTTTATATTCCCACGCTGCGCTGCAACGTTAAGAATTTGAGTTCGGGTTACCAATGGGACCTCCGAGGAAGGGGTTGTCTCATTTTGTGGTATCAGAGCAGTTTGATTCTTAATCAAGGATTGCTTGGGTTAGGTTGTAATTTATGGCCGTGTCTAGTTGTACTCGCATGGGGTATTGACTATGCTTAGAAGTTGGGTAGAGTGTCCGATACACGAGTTATCGTTACAGGTAACTGTTCGAACATTTGTGAGGCATATGATGCATGCATATGATAATATGGTCTTGTATGTCTTACAAATGTGAGCTGATAATTTCTTCCACGGGAAATTAAATGGCTGGCGGACGAGGTGGAGGACGTCATGGAAGAGCCATTGAGGGTGCAGCTGAACAACAGCAACAACCAAGTGGATGCTTCAGATGTGGAAGATCGCATCTGATTAAAGATCGTCCGGTGAGGGAGACTAGCTCGCCAATGCTTTCGGTGTGGCCAGATGGGTCACGTAGCTCCAGAATATTCTCAAGGAACTGGACAGCAAGCAGTAAGATCACAAGCCGCCGGAAGGGTATTTACCATACGGGGAGCTGAATCCTCTCAATCCCCTGATCTTATACAAGGTATGTGCTTAGTGTCAGGTAACCTCTTATCAGTATTGTTTGACTCGGGAGCCACTCATTACTTCATTATCCCGAGAGTGTGTGGATCATGTGAAATTGCCTGTTTATTTACTTCCCCATGACTGAACTGTTTCTACTCCTACCAGTAATTCTTTGACAACCATAACTGTCTGTTTAAATTGTCTTATTGTCATTGAGAGTCAAACTTTTTCTGTTGATCTCATTTGCTTACCTATGCATCAGCTTGATATAACTTTAGGCATGGATTGGCTTTCGGCAAACCATGTAGTGTTAGACTGTACTAAAATGACCTTATCTTTCCCTGAGCAATCTAGATTAATGCCTGCCAAAGATAGTAAGTTAGGTAGTAAATCTCAGAAACACGTGTTGCTACTCTCTGTGGAAGCTAAGGAATCTCCTACGTTGGATTCGTTGCCTATAGTGTGGGAGTTTCCAGAAATTTTCCCTGAGAGAAATAGAGTTTGCTATAGATCTCGTACCGGGAACTGGACCGATTTTGATAGCACCTTATCGAATGGCTCCAGCGGAGTTAACAGAGCTGAAAAAGTAATTGGACGACATGTTGGATAAGGAGTTTATAAGACCGAATGCTTCACCTTGGGGAGCACCGGTGCTGTTCGTCAAAAGGAAGGACGGAAGCTCGAGAATGTGCGTGGATTATCGACAGCTGTACAAGGCGACAGTCAAGAATAAGTATCTGTTGCCTAGGATTGACGATTTGATGGACCAGTTGAAAGGAGCAGTAACATTATCGAAGATTGACTTAAGATCTGGCTATCACCAGATTCGAGTCAAGAGGGAGGATATACCAAAGACCGCTTTTAGAAGCCGGTATGGACACTATGAGTATCTGGTTATGCCCTTTGGTGTAACTAATGCTCCAGCAATGTTCATGGATTACAAGAACCGGATTTTTCGACCGTTCTTAGATAAGTTTGTTGTTGTGTTTATCGACGACATTCTTATTTATTCCCTTAATCGGGAAGAACATCAGGAACATCTTAGGATCGTACTTCAAGTGTTAAAGGACTGACAACTGTATGCAAAGTTGTCCAAGTGTGAATTCTGGTTAGAAGAAGTACAATTCTTAGTTCATGTGATTAATTAGGATGGGATAGCAGTAGATCCAGCAAAGGTTGAAACTGTAGTGCAATGGGAAAGCCCTAAGTCGGTGAGTGAAATACGAAGTTTTCTGGACTTAGCTGGATATTACCGAAGGTTCATCGAAGGATTCTCAAAGATCGCGTTGCCGATAATGCAGCTAACTAGGAAGGGAATATCCTTTGAATGGACGGGTGAATGTGAGAAGAGTTTTCAGGATCTGAAAAGGAGGCTGACTACGTCACCAGTATTGACGGTACCGGATTCTTCAGGACAGTTTAACGTATACTGTGATGCGTCATACCAAGGATTGGGTTGTGTCTTAATGCAAGACCGGAGAGTGGTAGCATATGCTTCGCGGCAGCTAAGAATTCATGAGAGGAATTGTCCGACTCATGATTTGGAGCTGGCAGCTATAGTGTTTGCTTTAAAGATATGGCGACACTATTTATATGGAGCTAAGTTTATACGGTGGCCATAAGAGCTTAAGGTATCTATTTGATCAGAAAGAGTTAAATATGAGGCAAAGGAGATGGATCGAATTCATAAAGGATTATGAATTCGATACCATCCAGGAAAAGCGAATGTTGTAGCGGATGCGTTAAGTAGGAAAACCTTGCACATATCTACTATGATGGTGAAAGAGCTGGAACTGATTGGACAGTTTAGAGATTTAAATCTAGGTATGGAATTATCTAGGGATAAGATACACCTAGGAATGGTTATCGTGACGAGCGACTTTTTGAAGACGATCAAGGAGAAGCAGGAGGTTGATCGGTATCTTCAGAAAGTAAAGGAACAAGTAACGGAAGGCAGAACTTCTGAGTTTAGGATGAATCAAGATGGAGTCTTGAGGTATGGAGATAGAATTTGTGTGCCAATGGATATAGAGTTAAGGAGAATGATCTTAGAGGAAGCGCACAAGAGTAGGTTGAGTTTTCATCCCGAAGCTACCAAGATGTACCAGGACTTAAAGAAAATGTTTTTGTGGCCCGGAATGAAGAAGGAGGTAGTTGAGTATGTGTTGGCTTGCTTGGTGTGTTAGAAGGCGAAGATAGAACACCAAAAGCCAATGGGACTACTACAATCTTTAGATATCCCAGAATGGAAACGGAATGGTATATCTATGGATTTCGTGGTTGATTTGCCAAGGACTAACAAGAGGCATGATGCCATTTGGGTAATCGTTGATAGGTTGACAAAGTGTGCTCACTTCTTACCTATTGGTAAAAGTTATACATTGGAAAAGTTAACCCAAATCTACATCCAGGAGATAGTAAGGTTGGACGGAGTGCCTTCTAGTATTGTTTCCGACAGAGATCCTAGATTCACATCTTGATTCTGGAAGCAGTTACACGAGGCTTTGGGAACTAAGTTAAGGTTGAGCTCTGCTTATCATCCCCAGACGGATGGTCAGTCAGAACGGACAATTCAATCATTGGAAGATCTCTTAAGAGCTTGCGTTTTGGAACACACAGGAAGTGGGGAAGAGTTCTTACCATTGATCGAGTTCACCTATAACAATAGTTTTCATTCGAGCATAGGAATGGCACCTTACGAAGCACTGTACGGCAGAAAGTGTAGAACACCACTGTGTTGGTATGAAACGGGAGAAAGTCAAGTGTTAGGACCGGAGGTAGTACAACAAATGACAGAACAAATTAAGAAGATAAGGGAAAAGATGAAAATCGCATAGGATAGACAGAAAAGTTACAGCCATAAAAGGAGAAGACCTTTAGAATTCTAGGAAGGGGACCATGTTTTTCTGAGAGTGACTCCAAGAACTGGAATCGGCAGAGCAATAAAATCTAGAAAGCTTACTCCTAGGTTCATAAGACCATTTCAAATTCTTCGCCGAATTGGTCCTGTAGCCTATCATATCGCTTTACCCCCAAACCTATCCAATCTCCATAATGTCTTTCATGTTTCTCAGTTGATAATGTACTATCCTGATCCATCACACGTCTTAGAACCAGAGTCAATACAATTGAGTGATGACCTTGAGTATGAGGCTCTACCTATAAGGATCGCGGATAGAAGGATAAAGGAACTCCGAGGTAAACATATTCCGTTGGTCAAGATCATATGGGATGAAGCTACCGGAGATGCTACCTGGGAACGTGAAGAGGACATGCAACGACAATATCCAAGCCTATTTTAAAAAGGTACGTCGAATTTCGGGATGAAATTCTTTTTAAGGGGGGTAGTAATGTAACACCCCGATTTTCTTATTCTTTTAATCAATCAGTATTTAGGTAGTTGTATTTTATTGGAGGGTCTAGAAAATGAAATAAATTATTCCGAGACCATAGTTACGGTTAGGAGGCTATGGTTAAATTTTGGTCAAAAACTCAAATGGAGCCCGGTCTGCATTTTACACTGACAGTATTATTTTACTGCTCAGATGACTTAATTTTGACTCGTGAACGAAATGATTAGGCTTTAAATAAAATTGCAAACATTATCGGCGATTTTGAAAATTTTTAAAATAAATAAGTTTTCACGACTTTCTTGGGGCGAAATACTAAATCGTGAAAGTAACGGGGCTGAAAACGGATGAACATGAAGTCACATCGCCTGGGAATGTGTGCCTGTGACTCATCACTGTCATCATTACGTTTCTAAAAATATCTAGATATTTTCTGAAAATATCTAGATATTTAAGAGATCTTTTGTTGAAAGGACAATTTTGTCCCTAGGAGAAATTACTCTTTTGCCATAAAATATCTACAAATTGGGCCATGGGCCAAAAAGCCCATCAAGGAGGGGCGGTTACTCCTCCAATAAATACACCCTCCCTCCCTTTGTTTTCCTACACATTTCTCTTCTTCACCTTAATCATTTTCTTCAAACCTCCATTGTTGTCTTCAAGTGCAAGCTTTCTTCTTCACTTTTCTTCAAGCTTCAAGAGGTAAAATCTCTAATACTTACTCTCTTTGATCCATAATTTTCATTGTTCTTCACTTAGTTCTTGTTTAAAACTTCTAAGTTCTAAGTTCAAAAATCTCTAGAAAATCATAGAAAACTCATGTTTATGTGAAATCAATTTCTATGATCTACTTTCATCATTTTCTATCACTATCCAAGAGCATGTAATCAAATAACATGTCTAGCTATATTTTCAAGAAGGTGGCCGAAACCTATGCTTGGAGAAATCACAGGTTTTGTTTCAAAGCTTTTGTGTAAAAAGACTTAATCTAGTGTTGTGTATGCTTAAGGATCATTGATCCAAGAGTCGGTAAAGTTTTAACACCTCTAGCCTATTTTTATAAAAAGGGGCCGAACCTTAGTTCATAGGAATTGATTATGTTAATTTCTGGTTGTGATGTATTGTGAAGGATCAGACCGTGTTCGATCGTTCTAAAGCGTGTACGGTTGCCGGTTGGAGGAGTGAGGCTGCGGCTGTGAGGCTGTGCAGAGGAGCAAGAAGTGCTCGTGAGTTCGTGATCGTTGCAACATTTGCTATCAGGTGTGGGGGGAAAGAACCACAATATCGTCGGGGAGGCAAGCTTTAAATAATATATATTGATATGCGTAGGGCGACCCAAACCCTACTAGAGGTCGTTTGACCGTTAGGTTGATTTTAATCCATATTGAGGTTGTCTGTGCTGTGATTGGATATTTGGTATATTATATGTGATATGTGTATGATGTCTATTATATGCTATAATTGATTAAATGTTATTTATTTGTAAGTTGATTTTACTGTTGAATATATATTCTGGCTGTTGTTGATGTACTGTTGTGACTGCTAATGCCTGAGTAGAACTAGGCAGTGATTTCTGATAAATCGGGTGATGAATGTGTGGTGAGAAAGTCGAGGTTATATATATGTCGTAGTGCTTAACCTAGAGATACAGTTAATCTGTTGATGTTATGATATGAGTTGATACCCGATTAAGCCGGATGAAAGTTGGTTGTGGTTGTTTATGAGTCGTGGTTGAGACACTAAGTGTTGATCCTGAGATGAGTCAGTGAGATTCATGTTGCATAGTTGTTGTTCATCACTGTGTTGGCATACGGGCGATTCCGATCTTACTTGCGGGGAGATGATCGTACCGATTATTTTGGCATAGGGGCGTTTCCGATCTTGCTTGCGGGGAGATGATCGTACCCATTAGTCGAATTGTAGACGGACGAGCGAATGTCCTGACCTGGTCTGCGGGCGGGGGGATATGTCGTTGCCGTAAGTCGAGTTGTTAACGGACGGGTGAATGTTCCGACCTAGCCTGCGGGCGGGGGAATATGTCGTTGCCGTAAGTTATGTTGTGGGCGGGCGATTGTTCCGACGTAGCCTGCGGGCGAGGGAATATCGTAGCCACGACCTGAGCCTGAGGGCTTTTGACCGAACCCTGCATTACGGGGGGGGGGGGTGGCACAGAGATGAACGAGATATCTTGATCTATTGGAGATGTCGTGCGTGATCGCGTCCATATAGTTGTTAGTTGCATGAGTGTTAGAGACAGTAGTTAAGAGAGACTTATCTGGGAGCTGTTTGGCTATTACCGTTGTGCTATGAGTGTTGCTATCCATATAGATTATTTTATATAGTCGTTCTCCCATATATGATGAATTGCTGTTTCTTATCCCCTATATTTTCTATGTCGTATTTTATTATTCTCGACCGTACGAGAAGATCCTGTTGAGGATTTGCCGGAGGAGATTGATGGTATACCCGTAGAACCAAATCCTGGCGGGAGAGCCCTGGATCCCGATGCTGGAAGACGTTAAACATTGGGGTTAGTAGTTGTAGTTGTTATGACCAGTATATGGGTTGAGTGACATGTATTTTTGGGCCAGGAGAGGAAGTCGTATGTACTTTTATTTTCGCTGCTATGCTTTCAATTTTATTTGATGCGTACTCTGAAGTCTTTTATAATTGGTATCAGTTATTGTAGGCTCTACTGATGGAGTCAATACTTTTATATGTATGACATATATAGTTGTGGTATCAGTGTTGGTTGTTTTATTATTTCCGCATTTTTTTATGTTCCCACGCCGCGCTGCAACGTTAAGAATTTGAGTTTGGGTTACCAATGGGACCTCCGAGGAAGGGGTTGTCTCATCAATAATGCATTTTTGCAAGGTCAACTTACTGAATATGTATATATGCAACAACCACCAGGTTTTCTTCATGCTGAATTTCCTCAATATGTTTGCAAGTTAAAAAAGGCAATCTATGGTCTAAGGCAGGCACCAAGAGCATGGCATGACTCTCTTCAATCCTTTGTTCTATCATTTGGCTTTACCACAAGCTTGAGTGATTCATCCTTATTCATCTACAACAAGGATGGTGTGCAGGCCTTTCTGTTGGTATATGTGGATGATCTTATTTTGACTGGCAGTCATTCTCAGTTTTTAAAATGGTTCATGGAAGAATTGTCTACTAGGTTCTCCCTCAAATATCTTGGCTACCCTTACTACTTTCTTGGTATTGAACTTGTTCCTACTAAGACAGGTCTCCTACTATCTCAACATGGCTACATTAGGGACTTGCTGGATAGGTTTCACATGACAGATGCTAAGACAACCACCACTCCTTTATGCTCCTCTACACTTTTAAAATTGATGGATGGTTCAGCACCTGCAGATGCAACCCTTTTTCGCAGCATCATCGGTGCACTGCAGTATCTGACTCTGACTCTACCTGATCTTTCATTTGCCATCAACAAACTGTCTCAATTCATGCATCAACCTACTCAGATTCACTTTCAGCAGCTTAAAAGAATTTCAAGGTATCTTAAGCTTACAATCAATTATGGTTTACAGCTTAGGAAACCCTCTCATCTTCATTTACAAGCATTTAGTGATGCTGATTGGGGTGGCAATCTTGATGATAGAACTTCCACTTCAGCTTATATTCTTTATCTTGGCGGCAATCCAGTATCTTGGTTATCCAAGAGGCAGAGGATAGTGGCTCGATCCTCAACAGAGGCCGAATACAGGTCCGTTGCTCATACTTCAGCTGAAGTGATGTGGCTCATCAATCTACTTGGGGAACTTGGGGTTTCACTTCCTACACCTACACTGTTATGTGATAACATTGGAGCTACTTATTTATGCTCGAATCCGATATTTCACTCAAGAATGAAGCATATTGCTCTTGACTATCACTATGTTAGACAGTTGGTTCAACAGGGTCAAATTAAAGTGTCCCATATTTCCACAACAGATCAGTTGGAAAATATTCTCACAAAGCCTTTGGCCCGTGCAAGATTCACCTTTCTCAAAGACAAGATTGGCATCACAGATGGTGATCCATACTTGAGGGGGCATAATAGATAATGATCATAATAGATCATTAGCTGGACAAGTTAGTTTCATTAGTTGATCATTTAGTTTGTTATTGTTGATAAGCATTTTATCATTGTAACTTATTCCTAATACTTAGGATGTAATTTGAATTATAGGATAGACTTTGAGTTTAAATTTCAAACTCATCAGCTATATGTCTATTTAAAGACAGCTTGTAATCTGTTCAAAGGGAATGAATCATAGAACTCCTTATAATTAACTAAAATCCAATAAAACATGAAAACGCTAAAAATCTTAAATATTTAAAGATATAACACTCTCCAAGATATTGCAACAAGTTCAACCTTGAATAGTACACATATATATATTTAATAAAATCATATATATTTAAAATTAATAAAATACATCTTTACTATATAAGGGACGTGGAGCATGTTCCAGTCCTCGTCCCCTAAGTGCATTCGGGGAGATTTTCTCCCCCGTCCCCATCCCCGTGGAAAAAGAATTCCCCACCCGCAGGGTCCCATTCGAGGCAGTCCACGCCGGAATCCCCGCACACAGATACAAATTGTCTTCCTTATTTCTGCGGGAGCCCAAAAACAGCCCATGAAACTGATGATGATCAATATAATAGAAACCAAGGAGCCAAAAAAAAAAACTTTTCATTTTGAATTGTTTTTTCCCCAAGCTTTATCACATTCACATGGGAGGAAAGGGATTAAGCCTAGGCAGCGGGACACAAATCGAAGGATGAGCCCTTGAAAGGGTTATCCTAGGTTTCTCTTCCATGTTAATAATCTGATTGCCTCCACTAACCTTCCATTCAAAACACTAAATCATACCAGCAAAGTGTTGCGACCGGAATCGCGAAGGCAATAACATAAAAAAAAAAATGAAGATTTTTAGAAAAACATGTAGAGTCGCCACCAATTTTATTTAATTTAGGAAAAATTGGAAAACCTTTAAAGAATACCCTTTGAAACCAAAACTGAATTCGGGAGCCGATTGCGCATAGGGAAGGATGAGGACATAACCCCACAACACCCCTAGTGCACCCGTTAAAAAACGGTTACCCAAATTAACTACGCAAATAATTAATGAATCTTAATGTATTCATTTTACCTCAAAAATTATTTACAAGAATATAAAAGAATTATGAATCAATATTTACCAAAAAAAAAGGATTTTAATAAGAAAGTTATTTTTGTTTAGTGATTGTCGATTTTGTATTTTAATATTAACAAGTCCTAATAAAGTTGAGCATGAAACGTAGGTTCACAGAGCAATCTCAAATCTAAAGGAATGAACATGGCATTCGAGCTCACAGAACATCCCTAAATAGAACAGGTCTCATTATTTTACTTAGTCATTCACAAAAGTAAAATATGAGAATTAAAAAACCAGAAATGAAGATTGTTGTCTTGTAACTATTTTTATTTCTAAATATTGAAGAATTATAAAAGAGGTTGAACATGACACCTAAGTCCACAAGGCATCCTCGAACCTAAGCGATTGAGCATGAAACTTTTTCATGGAGCAATCCCACAAATTATTTTAATGAGTTTATGAAAATAACATAAAACATAAGAATCTTAAAAAGAATTTTGTTTTGTAACCTTTCTATTATCAATTTATTTTACAAGTCCTAAGCGAGGTTGAACATGATATATAGGTCCACAGAGCAACCTCTAATCTAGAGATTGAACATGCAACCAAGTCCATAAGAGCATCCCATTTCAATCCAATTCAGCATTTATTGATATCGATAATGCCTTCATGAGCTGCCAAAATTTAACCCAGAAAGCCATGTTCAACATGCTCACATACTGAGGATAAATCAAAGCACAATGTAACTACTCAAACACCGGGATGTGACATGCCTCTATATTCCAAAAGGATCATAGTTCCCAATTGAAAAAAAAAAAAATCTGAACCTTTTATTTTTATACAAATGATATTTTGATATCCAACATTAGACAACATACAAGATACCGTATAACTTTGTGTGATGTTTTGAAATGATAGATTACAAAAAAAAGATAAAGTGAATTAATTAACAGATATGTATAGTATAAAAATACTGTAATGCCCCGATTTTCAAGTTTTATAATTATTCAGTATTTAAGCGTTTGTATTTTATTGGAGGGTCTAGAAAATGAAATAAAATAATCTGAGGCCATAGTCATGCTCTACGCTATCGTAGGAAGCTATGGTTAAATTTTGGTCGAAAACTCAAACGGAGCTTGTTCTGCATTTTACACTGACAATATGATTTTACTGCTCGGACGACCTAATTTTGACTCATGAAAGAAACAGTTAGGTTTTATATTTTATTTCAAACGATATTGGTTATTTTGAAAATTTTCAAAATAAATAAGTCGTTATACGTTATTTGGGCGTAAAACCGAAATCAGGTGGACAACGGAGCTGAATACAGGATTTACCAGGACCCGCTACGGATAAGGTTGAAGTCACATCACCTTATCATCACCATCATTACACCTAGAAAAGATCTAGATATTTATAGAACTTTGAGTGAAATTACCAAAATACCCTTACACTTAATTACCATTTTGCCATAATATAAAAGAAAATATCTCACCTCACCTTTTCTCCTTCTCACTTCTCACGCCCCTCACTCTCTCTTTTCTCTTCATCTTCTTCCTTCTTCTCCTCCATTTTCTCTCACCATTTTTCTTCAAAAATTTCTCTAAGTTTCAAGATTGGATGAGAACAAAGTGGAGTTTCTCACAAGCTTAAGCATCTAGAAGGTATTACCCTCAACTTTCATCTCTTAATCTCTCTTTAATCTTCAAGTTTCATGGAGGCTTAGTTTTGAACATAGAACTTTAAAAATCCATAAAAAATTGTAGAAAAATCATTTTAATGCCAAACCACTTTCTTTGAACCTAGTTCATGATTTGCTATCCTAATCCAAGAGTTGGAAACCAAAGAGCTCTCTAGCTCAATTGGGAAAAAGGGGTCGAAACCTTCATTGATGAGAGGAAGGAGTTTTGGTTCAAGTTTTGGTGTAATAAGCTTGAATCTAGTCTTATCACACCTAGTAGGTATTGAATCCAAGAAATGAGAATTTTTGGAGCTTTCTTGCCAATTTTCTAGCCATAGGGCCGAACCCTATACAGGTGTTAATAGAAGATTTTGTGTTGATTAAAGTAGATGTGTGATTGATTTGTATTGTAGTTGCAGTTGGGTGATGGAACGAGAAATCGGACGACTTGCGGATCGATCGGACGATTTATTGCTTTTTGGGAACTCCAAGAGGTAAGGGGTGATAACCTGAGGAATTCAATTTCCGATGGCTGTATATTGTTTGTGATGTGTGTTTGGTGGAAATTTGTGTAGTGGTGTGTAATATTAATTGTTTTGTGGAGTGATTTATTTATTGCTTAATTATATGTGCTTATGCTTGTTTTTGCTTAAGTATATGTGATTGCTTTTTTATGCTCAAGCATGTTGGATTATGCCTATGTATGCTTAACGTGGTATGGTGATTGAATAGTGATTGGCATCACGCTAAGGAACGTAACATTGGTTAGAGTTCGTAGGGGTGTAAAGCTAAACACTTCAAAAAAAACTTAGAAAGTGAAACAAGGAAAATAATAATAGGTAAGAGTTTTTAAGGAACTTTGGAAGAGAAAAAGAAATAAATTGGCTTATGGGAACAAAATAATAATAAACATTTGCTTTTTAAGAATAGGTTGGCTTAAAGGGTTAAAATGGAGAAAGTTGACTTTAATTGAGAGAAACAAGGTTTTGAGGCGAAAAGTGTGTTTTAGAGACATAAGTAGTTTTTAAATTGATAAAAGGAACCATTTCAAGCAAAAGTGCTTTTGGAAACATCGTTTCAAAATAAATTGTTTTATTCAAGAAAAAGGGTTATACGAACCGTATTTCAAGGTTTTATGTTTTACCGAAATCCTTCGATAAGGAAAAAGGTAGTTTTTAACCATAGACATTTTTGTTATGGAAAACTGATCCCGAAGGCTTTGTGTGTAAGCTTCGGAGATTTGGGGTTTTTTGTTTTGATATTGCAAGAGAAAGGTTTTTGGAGGTGGACTTAGGTACCGAGACGTCGGGGTCCTAGAGTTCTACAGAACACGTGGATCAAGGATTCATGTTAGTAATGTAGTCCTGAAGCACAAGGACGATTGTGTGGTTCTGTAGGCTTGTGGACGTTTTGTATGCTCTAGGATCCAAAATCTGAGACTGGTGCATCGGTCGGAGATTTTTGGGTTTGAGCTGTGTGGACTGTGTGTCCCTTTTGTGGTTAAATGGATTGTAAGTCCTCTTTGGTTAATCGGACTGTGTCCCTTTTGAGAAAATGTTGAAAAGACTTAAGAGTCAAAGAAAAATTGTGGTGGTTGATAGCTTTGAGCTTAAACGAGGAAATAATGATACGACAAAGATAAACTGACGAAAACAAAATGGTTTTCCCCTGCATTTGTTTTGGGCAGACGTGCCACTGGAAAGAGGACCTTGATGATAGAAAACCTCGTGATGACTGTGAGTCATTATGTGTCATTGTACCTTGATGGGCAATAGATAAAATCCATATAATGTGAAGCATTTGTACAGTGTGATATGGTAATGAAATCCATGTAGAGTGAAGCGCTATACCCTGTGTGGTTAGAGTGATATGGTACCGAAGTCCATGTAATGTGAAGCGTTATGCCTGGGCTGGATAACGTGACATGGTAAATAAATCCATACAATGTGAAGCCTTATGCCTGGACTGGACACGTGGTGTGGTAATTAAATCCATATGAGGTGAAGCATTGTACCCTGTGTTGGTCAGTGTGATATGGTAAATATGGTGTGCCTTGATTGGCAATCGAGTCTGATCAACTCATTCATTTGGTGATGGGATTTTCGGAAATTAAAAATCGAATGCTAGATGGTATATTGGAAGTGTCATGCATATGTTTTAAAAATGGCGCTGACTGTTGGGTATGAGACCCCGGATTTATCTGTGTTGTCATGATATTCTGTGCTATGTCTGTCATGTTTAATCACTGTGTTTGATATACCTATATGCATCTACTGTTTGTGCTTTAAGTATGCAGTTGTTGTATTTTGGGTTCATACATTGATGTCTCACCCTTGCCTATACGTGTTGGACACCCTGTTGTGTTTTCGGATACACGTATAGATGTTTTTTAGCAGTCCTCTGGATCATTCTGGGACCCTATAGCTCAAGCGCTGGAGATTGACGACGAAAAGGTGTGGACTGGTGATGACAAGATCCTATCCTTTTGGTACGACTGGTGTCAAGGTAGTACACTTTGTCATCTGTCGGCTTCTTTTGTCAGACCAGCTTAGATTTATTTTGAGGTAGTTACTTTTGGATTAATCTGTATTGGCTCCTGATGGCCGTCGGGTAGACTGGTGGGTTTTAATGGATGATGTTATGAGTATACATATGTATATTTGTGAGTTATACTAATGTTATCGTGAGTATCGGTTCTTTAATATCTTCAAAATAAAAATTCTATCACGATTTTCATAGTAAGTAAGATATAAGTAAAGAAAAGCTTTTTCCGAAAGCGAACCAGCAAATCCTTTTTACTACTTCATAGTGTTTGGGGTTACGGAAGTGACACCCAAGGGTGGGGTGTTACAATTACGGTGTTGGACAACAAAATTGTTGTCCAAATATCACAACTCTATTTCTAACATGATTACCATGATACAGACTAGAGAAATCCATTTTAAACCATCCATCCATTAACTATGTGCCAACAAATACATATTTGATTCCCATTTCTTGCAACAGGAGAAGATTTGTAACAGTAATATATATCTATATTTATACCACATGCTTCCAAAGGACAAGGCAACATAGCAATATGACAAGGTAAGATCAAGTGCAGACATTATTTCAAACAACTTGGATGCAAACGAAATAGTAACCAGATTGATGAGGAAGAGCATAGACAATCAAGCAAGAATACAACCTATATAAATCCAAACTTTTACCAAACATATTTCAGCAGGCAAGAACAAATTAAATATAATCACTCATCCAGGCAAACATCATGCATCCCTTGAAAATGGACATGAATGTTTTAGACACAACCAAAGCTCACATCATCCAAAAGTAACTGTTAAAACACCTTATCGCAGAAAAATAGAGGTATCAAGAATTCAAGAGAATCGTGGGACATAAGATGGACCCAATACAATACATGATTCTCAAAAAGGAATTATGATAAAAACAATTACAAAATGATGATATTCTTTTTAGAATTAGGAAATGCAAAATGCTTTTAAATCTCTTACGCTCTCGATTCCTCGACTGTATCTGTAATTTCTTTAACCCTCACAGAAATGGCAAAAACTAAATAGATGCAAAACAAAATATTTTTGTAATTTTTATTTTTTCTAATATTTATTTTCATTTTAATAAAACTAAAAAAAAAAACTCCACTTTTTATTCCCCCCCCCCCCAAAAAAGACATTTTATGACTTTGACTCTTTTTTTTTTTTTGGTAAATTTAAGTGAAAATAAAAAGGGATCCGATCAAAATGGGATGTTCACATAAAGTTGGTCTGCACAACCTGTAAAGCCAGTGAGGTTCCAGGATACCCTATTCTTCCACTCCCAAATGGAATCAGGTGAAAATGTTGTCCCCTCACATCTAATTGGCTCTTCCCACTTTCATCTTCACTAATAAACCTCTCTGGTCTGAACTCAAGTGGCTTCTCCCAATGATTGGGGTCCCTACCAATAGCCCACGCATTAACAAACAACTGAGTCTTTGTTGGAATCTCATAGCCTCAGATGGTAGAGTTTTCAGATGATTCTCTAACAATCAATGGACATGTGGGGTGAATCCTCAATGTTTCTTTGACTAGAGCTTGCAAATAAGGAAGGTTAGCAAGGTCTAATTCTTCTACTATTCTATTATTTCCTATTACAGCTTCAATCTCTTGTCTTGCTCTCTTAATCACATGTGGATGGTTAATCAACTCTGCCCGAGCCCATTCTGTGGTTAAGGCAGAAGTGTTTGTTCCTGCCATAAATACCTCTGGCGTAATTAACGAGGAAAGGAAAGCGTATGAATGGACAGAAGAGTGCGAGGCTAGTTTTCTAGAGCAGAAAAGGAGGCTAACTACATCTCTGGTACTAGTCTTACCAGACCCATCAACATAGTTCGATGTGTACTGTGGCACATCGTATTAAGGTTGGAGTTGCGTACTCATGCAAGAGAGGAAAGTGGTAGCCTACGCCTCCAGACAGCTGAAAGTGCATGAACGGAATTACCCAACCCATGATCTAGAGTTGACCGCAATAGTGTTTGCATTGAAGATATGGAGACACTATCTTTATGGCGCTAAATTCAGTGTGTTTAGTGACCATAAAAGTTTAAAGTATTTATTCGACCAAAAGGAGTTAAACATGCGGCAGAGGAGATGGATGGAATTCATAAAGGATTATGAATTCGATCTACAATACCACTCAGGGAAGGCCAACATGGTAGAAGATGAATTGAGTCGAAAATCTTTGCATATGTTAGCTCTAATGGTGAAAAAGCTGGAGTTGTTAGAGCAGTTCAGAGATCTGAACTTGGACATAGAGTGGTGTAAGGATAAGATAAGTTTAGGAATGGCCACTATCAATAGTGATTTTCTGAACTTGATCTAGAAAAAGCAAGGAGAAGATCAGTACCTACAGGAAAGGAACTAGATGGTAGAAGAAGGAAAGACTTTAGAGTTCAAGAAAGGTACTGATGGAATCCTGAAGTTTGGAGATAGGATATGTGTGCCTAAGGATAGCGAAGTTAGGAACATGATCTCAGAAAAAGCACACAAGAGCAAGCTGAGTTTTCATCCCGGATCTACAAAGATGTACCAGGACCTAAAGTGAATGTTTTGGTGGCCTGGGATGAAGAAGGAAGTAATGGAGTATGTCCAATCCTGTATGGTGTGTCAAAAGGAAAAGATTGAACACCAGAAACCAGCAAGGTTATTGCAATCACTGGACATCCCATAATGGAAATGGGATAGCATTGCAATGGATTTTGTTTCCAAACTACCAAGGACGCAAAGGAAGTGCGATGCAATTTAGGTAATCGTTGACAGGCTTACAAAATGTGCTCGTCTCTTGCCAATCAAGCAGAGGTATTCTTTGGAAAGATTAACCCAGATTTAAGTCAAGGAAGTGGTAAGATTGCATAGAGTACCTTCGAGTATAATTTCAGACAAGGATACGAGATTTACTTCCAAATTTTGGTAGAGTTTAAATGATGCGTTGGGAACTAAACTAAGGATGAGTTCAGCCTATCATCCACAGATGGATGGTCAGTCTGAAAGGACGATTCAATCGTTGGAGGATCTTTTAAGAGCATGTGTTTTGGAAAACACAGGAAGTTGAGACAAATTCCTTCCACTGATTGAATTCACGTATAACAATAGTTTCCACTCGAGTATTGGCATAGCGCCATATGAGGCACTGTATGGAGGAAAGTGCAAAACACCGCCCTGTTGGTATGAAACGAGGGATTATCTGTTGGTAGTTTCGGAGATGGTGCAGCGAACAACGGAACAAGTTAAGAAAATTCGGAAAAGGATGAAAGTCGCACGGGATTGACAGCTATAGTGACAAGAGGAGGAGACCTTTGGAGTTTCAGGAAGGCGATCATGTCTTTATGAGAGTCACTCCAAGAACTGGAATTGGTAGAGCAAACAAATCCAGAAAGCTTGCACCTAGATTTATTGGACCATTTCAAATTCTCCGACAAATTGGTCCAGTTGCATACCAAATTGCTTTACCTCCCAACCTATCCAATATTCATAATGTATTCCATGTATCTTAACTCAGAAAATACCATCTCGATCCATCACACGTGATAGACCTGAATCAATTCAGATAAGGGAGAACTTGAAATATGAAATGCTGCCTCTATGAATCGAGGACAAGAGGGTGAAAGAACTCTGCAGGAAGCAGATTCCTTTAGTCAAGGTCATATGGGATGCTAAAATAGGAGATGCCACCTGGGTACGTGAAGAAGATATGCAACAGCGATATCCCCATTTATTCTAAGGTACGTCGAGGACGAAATTCTTTTTAAAGGGGGTAGTAATGTAACACCCCGATTTTTATAGCTTTTTATATTGGTAAATTATATAATTGAGTTTATATTTTATCCGAGATTTTAGAAAATGAATTTAAATAAATTAAGACTATAGTTATACTCTACGTCTTCGTAGAGAGTTACGGTTAAATTTTGAGTTGAAAATTCAGACGGAGCCCAGCCTGCGTTTTCACTGACAGTAAGATTTTAATGATCAGAAAACCTAATTTTGATTCGTGAATGAAACAGTTAGGCTTTATATATTGTTTCGAACGATATCATCGATTTTGAAAAATTTCAAAAACAAAAATAAGCTACGACTTTCTCGGGCGAGAAACCTAAATTACGAAATCAACGGAATCGAGAACGGACGCGCGGGGACAAAACCAGACACGAGATGAGGGACACGAGTCACCAGAACAGGGTGAGTCAGAGGGTGAGTGCCCCCCATGAATCACCTTTTTGCCCCTGGAAACTGATGAAATTACAGTTTGCTCTCATGACTCATCACCTCATCATGACATCTAGAAAATATCTAGATATTTTGGTTACTTTAAAGGTGAAAAGACTATTTTGCCCTTGGTCATTTATTCTAATGACATTTTTGTCCCTAGGTGAAATGACCATTTTGCCCTTAAGTAAAAAACCTTTGGACCCTTTTTCCCCTTGATTCCCACGCATAAAGAACCCCTCTCCATGGCCATTTCACTCTTTTCTTCTTCCATCTTCAACTTCTCTAAACTTTCTCTCATTTCCTTCAAGTGTAGCTTAACATTTTTGTGAAGAAAAGTGTTGATTCCTTGCCCATTTTCATCATTCAAGAGGTAAGACCTACTCTCCTTGATCCATGAGTTCATGTTCTTCATTCCTTTTTTCTTCTTCAACTCATGAATCTCTGTATTCAAAGTTCTAACTTCAAACTTCAAAAATTCATAGAAAAGTGCAGAAAAATCCTTTTAATGTAAAACCAATTTCTCTGATCTGGTTCCATCCTCCTCTATCACTATCCAAGAGCATGAAATCAAATAACATGTCTAGCTATATTTTTCAGGAGGTGGCCGAAACCTATACTTTGAGAAATCATAGGCTTTGTTTCAAAGTTTTTGTATAAAAAGACTTAATCTAATGTTGTGTATGATTAAGGATCATTGATCCAAGAGTTAGTAAAGTTTTAACACCTGTAGCCTATTTTTCTAAAAAGGGCCGAACCCTAGTTCATAGGATCTAGATAGGTTTTGTTGGATTGTGTTAATTTCTGGTTGTCATTTGTTATGAAGGATCAGACGGTGTTCGATTATTCTAAAGCGTGTGCGGTTACCGGTTGGAGGAGCGAGGCTGTGCCTGTGAGTCTGTGTAGAGGAGCAAGAAGGTGCTCGTGAGTTCGTGATTGTTGCTACGTTTGCTATCAGGTGGGGAGAAAGAACTGTTATCGTCGGGAAGGCAAGTGTAGTATAGAATATATACATGTGTAGGGAAACCTTAAACCCTACTAGAGGTTGAGCCCGGGAAAAGTACCTGGACCCTAGGTGTAGGTACCTTTGGGCTATCACCACTAAGATGATATTCTAGACGATGTGATTATTGAGGTTGGTGTGTTAAACTGCCTACGGGATTATTTGTTATCTTGAACTGCCCATGTGATTATATGTTTATCTGTCAATTTGATGATATATATATATATATATATATATATATATATATATATATATATATATATATATATATATATTGGCATATTTATTGTTGTGATATTTTATTATTGTCATTGGCTGGATGACTGTTGATGAGAGTATGGTGAGATTGTGATGTTGTTCAAATTGATATCGTCGTGGTCCTGACCATGGAGTTGTGGCTCGTGGACGCAAGGCGTCGTGATGTTGATGTTGATGTGAATGTAGTGCATCATGGCTGTGGCCGAGTGCTTAGGTGTGAGGTTCTGGTATCAATCTGTGACGGATGTTTGCTGCATATCATAGCATTTCATACCATACCATATTTGGTCCCAAAAGGGGATTTCCAATTGGGGGCTTGATGTTTTTAATCTTTATGAGGGTGTCCAATTAGGAACGTGATGTTATTAATCCCGACGGAGATGTCCAACTGGGGACGTGATGATATCAGCCGACATGCATATAGGAATGATGACATGCATATGGGGATCAGTATCCTTCGTAGAGATTTGATCTGAGAGAGTGACTTTTGAGATGGTTGTTGGCATGTTATATGTTTTCTATGTGTTGTGTGCTGCATGTCTATATGTTGTAATATTGTCCCTCTCCCATATTTGATGATGCATGTTTTTTATCTTCCTGTATTTTCTCTGTATGTTTATTTTATTTTATGGGAAGATCCTGTGGAGGAACCAGTTGCTGAGGAGTTGGATGGCACTCCTTACGAGCCCGATGTCGATGGACGAGCCACGGACCCTAGCTTCTAGAGGTTGGGTGGTGACCGTTGTTAACCTGAGAGTCTTATCGCTGTCTTTTGACGTATTTTACTTATAGTCTGTATTGATGCACTCTGTATGCATACATTACTACTGTAGCCCTACTGACGGGGAAACCGATGCATGTATGTATACATCACATTTAAACTGCGTTACTCTGATATATGCGTGCTTTGCCATAACCTTAATATAATTTCGTTTCCGCCTTTTAATCTTTCCGCTGCGTTTCATCTTAATAAAGCATGTTAACGTTTATAATACGATTTAAGGCTTAGTTAAATATCTTAGGTTCTTCAATGGGACGGCGGGTCATCTCATTTAGTGGTATCAGAGCAGTTCGATTCTAATATCGGACTATGTAGTCTTGGAAGTGTACTGACTTGATGAGTTGGATCCCCATTGGATGCCGACTTTAGTTAGAAATTGGGTAGAATGTCCGATACGCGAGTTATCTTGTGTGATAATTGTTCCGTTCATTCAAGGAGTGGTGGACCAGTCAAAAGTTTTGGTCAGAAATGTCGTAAAGGAAAGTTCCGACAAAGGACGAAGCCATACAGTCGTTCAGGTCAACAAATAACAGCTTCTAGAAGGGGGAATACCAGTCAGAGACAACCAGGATTTTCCACGTGTTTTCGATGCGGCGGACCGCATCTAGTGAAGGATTGTCCTCAAGCACCGAATGTCAACTGTTTCCGTTATGGCGAGCTGGGCCACTATGTCAGTGAAGTGTCATCATGGAGGTAGTGGGAGAAGTCAAGTTCAACGGCAAGGCGAGAGTCCCAGAATGCGAGAGCGAGACAAAAAGTGGTAAGTCAGCGGAGCAGGCCACAGATGATGGGAAAAGTGGTTGCTGTAAGAGGATCTGCAGCCTCTCGATGTCCCGATCCGATACAAGGTAAGTGCCTAGTAGTTGAGAGACTCTTATATGTTTAATTTTATTCAGGGGCTACACACTCTTTTTTATCATTAGCGTGTATGGATCATTTGAATTTACCTGTTTCATCCTTACCATATGATTTGACTGTTTCTACACCTACGGGTGATTCCCTGACAACCCTATTTGTCTGTTTACAATGCCCGGTCATTTTAGAGAATCGATCTTTTCTCGTAGACCTAGTCTGATAGCCAATGCAGAAGATTGATGTTATCCTAGGCATGGACTGGCTTTCGGCCAACCATGTGGTACTAGGCTATTGAAATAAAACTCTGCTTTTCTGAGCAATCTGGATCATTGCCTGCCAGTGATGGTGTGTCGGGAGGTGTACAATCAGGAGAGTGCATGGTGTTGTTTTCTTTGGAAGCCGAGGAGACTTCGAGTCTAGATGCTTTGCCGGTAGTGCGTGAGTTTCCAGAAGTTTTCCCGGATGATGTGCTAGGATTACCACCCAAGAGGGAGGTATAGTTCGCAATCGATCTTGTACCTGGAGCCGGATCGATTTCGATAGAACCCTATCGAATGTCGCCAACAGAGTTGGCAGAGTTGAAAAAGCAACTGGATGACATGCTAAGAAGCAGTTTATAAGACCAAGCATGTCACCGTGGGGAGCACCTGTGTCATTCGTCAAGAAGAATGACAGTAGTTCAAGGTTGTGTGTGGACTACCGACAGCTCAACAAAGTAACGATCAAGAATAAATACCTGTTGCCAAGGATTGATGATCTTATGGACCAATTGAAGGGAGCAACGGTGTTCTCGAAGATCGATCTGAGATCCAGATATCATCAGATAAGAGTGAAGGAAGATGATACACCGAGGACAGCTTTCAGGAGTCGGTACGGACACTACGAATATCTAGTTATGCCTTTCGGTATGACTAATGCTCCTGATGTGTTCGTGGACTATATGAATAGAATCTTCAGACCGTACCTTGATAAGTTTGCCGTTGTTTTTATTGATGACATCCTTATCTACTCCTCAGACAAGGAAGAACATCAAGAGCATTTGAAGGTTGTACTTAAAGTTCTTAAGGATAGACAACTCTATGCCAAGTTGTCGAAGTGCGAGTTCTGGCTGGAGGAGGTACAATTCCTTGGACATGTGATCAACAAGAATGGTATAATAGTAGATCCTGCAAAAGTAGAAGTTATGGTTAAATGGGAAAGCCCTAAGACGGTAAGTGAGATCAAAAGTTTTCTCGGGTTAACAGGATACTACAGGAGGTTTATCGAGGGGTTCTCGAAGATTGCGTTACCTCTGACGCAATTAACGAGGAAAGGAAAAGCATGTGAATGGACAAAAGAGTGCGAGGCTAGTTTCCAAGAGCTAAAAAGGAGGCTAACTACATCTCTGGTACTAGTCTTACTAGATCCATCAACTTCGTTCGATGTGTATGTCGACAAGTGACTCCAAACATAAGAGGGGGTGAATTGTGTGTAACGTGTATTTTTGAAAACTTTTTGTACAACAGAGCACTTTTGAAATAAATAACTTATATTTAGTGCGTTTAATAAATTGCAATAAAATAAAATATAAAAGAAAGAAAATTGCGTAAAATAAATTGCAATAATATAAAAGTTGTAGAAAGTAAATGGCGTAAAATAAATTGCAATAATTAAAAGTAAAGAAGAAAAAAGACACTCACAGTTTTATCGTGGTTCGGCTACCTAATACCCCAGTAGCCTACGTCCAGTCCCCAAGGTCAACCACCAAGGGTTTTCACTCAATAACTAGCTTTTAAATCAGGTTCAGCTAGAAACCTTCACAAATAAGAGCACTTTTTACAGACCAGGGATATCACCTCCCCCAGTGACAGAGTCTCAAGAGAAAAACCTTCTCTTTCAAAAACTATGGGATTCACACCCAAATAAGAACAATATAAGAGAGATATGTAGCACTCAAAAGTGCAGATAATAAATTACAACTTGAAGCACAATTACAATCTCACTTATATGGAGTATAAAATTCTCTCTCAATGTAAGTGTAATCAAAGTGTAATATTAGTGAGAGTGACAAAAAATAATTTTGACAGAGTATTAGCGCAATAAGAAATAGGGAAGCAAGTGTTGTAATTTAAACATTTTCCAAGGCATCCTATTTATAGGAAAAGAATTAGGCCTATAGGAATTAGGTTAAGCCCACTTTCAGCATAAGTGATTCGCACACAATAATCGATTATTTTATTTAAGTAATTGATTATTGCCTTTTTGCCAAAACGCGTTAAGAGATAGTAGCATCATAATCGATTATGATAATCGATTATGGGTTCTCTGCTTTAGAGTCCATTTTTACGCGTAGGAGCATTATCGATTAAGGAATCGATTATGTATATAATTGATTATGGTAATCGATTACATCTTCACTGTTTTGAGAAATTTCTTTTCAGATATATGCTAATCGATTATGATAATCATATAATCGATTATTTTCATTTAGAAGCCATCTGAACTTAAACTTAACGGCTGTTAATTGATTTTATCAATTAAAGATCTTACGGCCAATTAAGTTTTATTTTTACTCTTTATATTATGTGTGTGTGTGATTGATTTTGAGAGCTTTATCTACCATGTACAATATGATCTAAAACATACAATGCAAATATTAAAATTCCCTTCACCCCTTCTGAAAGACTTGATCGTCTGAGATAACTTTTTCTGCCTTTTGCAATCTAGTTCTTCTGGGATGTTTTCTTTTTGTCATCCATCAAAATTTTAAGTAATCCTGTCAAGGCATATATTCACATTCTCTCCCTTTTTGATGATGACAAACATCTCAAGGAGGGATTTTCTCAAGACACGAGTTAGAGCATTTTAAATTTAATAATCATAGTTATGCGCAGATAATATATGCTCTACTCCCCCTCACTTTATGCAATTAAAAATCCACTCCCCCTGAATCATGCAGCCCTATAAATATAACTCTCCCCCTTTTGGCATTATCAAAAAGCGGGGAAGACAGTAAGATGCAAGGCATATATTGAAAAAAAAAATGTACCAGCAGTAAAATAGTAGCAGTAGCAGCAGGAGCAGTAAAATTTTTTATTATGCACATAATCGATTATGGGTCATCTGACTTCTACTATTTTCTGACAGATTTGCTCAATCGATTATTATAATCGATTATTGACCTACTGCCTTCGGATAATCGATTATGCTAATCGATTATTGCATCCTGTTTTCTTTTCCACACTTAATACACTGATTAGTAATAAAAAGATGAGATGCTTACTCAATGCATGATTGATTCAATATTCCTAATTCAGTTCTTATGAAAAAGAAACTTTCTTTAGGTAATGGTTTTGTAAAAATGTCTGCGAGTTGTTTAGATGTTTCAACAAACTCAATGATGCAGTCACCTTTTTGAACATGGTCCCTAATGAAATGGTGTCTAATCTCAATATGCTTGGTCCTAGAGTGATAGACTGGATTTTTCATGAGATTTATGACATTAATGTTGTCACATTTAATGGGAACAGTTTTAAGATTAATACCATAGTCATTTAACTGTTATTGTATCCAAATTATTGGTGCACCGCAACTGCTTGCCGCAACGTATTCCGCTTCGGCGGTGGACAAGGCCACACTAGTTTGTTTCTGGCTATGCCAAGAGACTAGGGCGTTTCCTAGGAAGTGACATGTCCATTTTGCATCCCGCAAAATCCGAATTCGAGTACCCAACTAGAGTGCAATCAACCCCTTTAGGATACCATAAACCCATATTTTGTGTGCCAATGAGATATCTCATAATGCGTTTTACCGCAGCGAGATGTGATTCCTTAGGGTTTGATTGAAAACGTGCACACATGCATACACTAAACATAATATCGGGACGACTAGCAGTAAGATAAAGGAGAGATCCTATCATACCTCTATACTTACTCATGTCAACCGTCTTTCCATTCTCATCTTTGTCTAGATAACATGATGTGCTCATGGGGGTAGATATTTCTTTAATATTGTTCATCCCAAATTTCTTGAGCAGCTCCTTGCAATACTTGGATTGGTTGATGAATATGCCTTCCTTTGATCGTTTAATTTGTAGACCAAGGAAGTAGTTGAGCTCACCCATCATTGACATTTCAAATTCGCTTTGCATAATGTTAGAGAAATCCTTGCACAAAGCCTCATTAGTAGACTAAGAAATCCTTGCACAAAGCCCCATTGATCTACATAGACTTCTTCTTGTATAAGGCCATTTAGAAAGACGCTTTTTACATTCGTTTGAAAAAGTTTGAAATCCATAATGCATGCAAAAGAGAGAAGCATATGAATGGCCTCTAATCTAGCTACGGGAGCATAGGTTTCATCAAAGTTTATTCCTTCTTGTTGGTTGTAACCTTTAGCTACAAGCCTTGCTTTATTGCATGTAATTATTCCATTTTCATTAAGCTTATTACGAAAAACCCATTTAGTTCCAATGATTAAATGATCCTTAGGTTTGGGGACAAGTTCCCACACATTATTTCTTTCAAATTGATTTAACTCATCTTGCATAGCAAGAGTCCAATGTTCATCTATTATAGCCTCATCCACATTTTTAGGTTCAATTTGAGATATAAAGCCATATAGTGACTTACATGTTTTAGTGAGTTTCGAGTTGTTACCCCTTTTTCGATATCACCTATAATGTTGTCAAGAGGATGATCTCTTGATGTTCTCCATTCTTTTAGAAGATCCGAGTGAGATGTTCCTTCCATTTGTTGAGGCATTTGATCTTCATGACCTTGTGATTTTCCTATGTGATTTTTGCTCAAGATTTCTGCAAGATCATTAACACTTTCCTCTACCACAGATTTGGGGTTAGATTCATCAAAAGAGACATGTACAGATACTTCAATAGTCATAGTTATTTTGTTATAAATTCTAAAAGATTTACTAGAGCTTTAATATCCAAGAAATATACCTTCACCAGCTTTGGCATCGAACTTGCCAAGGTTATCTTTACCATTATTCAAAACAAAGCACTTACATCCGAATACGTGAAAGTGGGAGATGTTGGGCTTCCTTCCTTTGTAAATTTCATAGGGAATTGTTTTACAATAGGTCTTATGAGGACCCTATTCATTACATAGCATGCAGTGCTTACCGCGTCTGCCCAGATATACTTAGGAAGGTTTGTCTCATTTAGCATAGTCCTTGCTAGCTCCTCAAGAGACCAATTTTTCCTTTCCACCACCCCATTTTGTTGGGGAGTCCTTGGTGAGGAAAAATTATGCTCAATTCCATTTTCAGTACGAAAGGCCTCAAATGCCTCATTTTGGAACTCACCACCATGATCACTTCGGATGGATACAATGTTTAAACCCTTCTCGTTTTGAATAACCTTAGCAAGTTTTCAAAAGGCAACAAAAGCGTCATTTTTATGAGAAATAAACAAGGTCCATGTAAAGCGAGAATAATCATCCACAATTACAAGCGTATAGTAATTGCCACCAAAACTCATAGTTCAAGAAGGACCAAAAAAGTCCATATGTAAAAGCTGTAAGGGCCGATTTGTTGAAACAACGTTTTTGGGTTTAAAAGAAGCCTTTACTTGTTTTCCTTTTTGACAAGCGTCACACAACTTGTCTTTTTCAAAACATAGTTTTGGTAGTCCAATTACTAAGTCCTTGCGAACCAACTTATTTAGATGATCCATGTGAATATGTGCCATTCTCCTATGCCATAACCAAGTTTCATCCTCTTTACTAATAAGACAGCATGCATCATTTGAAGGTAGTTCATCCAAGTTAACCATATAAATATTTCCAATTCTTTGTCCAATTAACTTAGTTTGTTTATTTTTAGAATCCATAACCATGCATTTTGATGTATCAAAAATTACTTCAAAACCTTCGTCAGAGAGTTGGCTTATACTTAGCAAATTATGTTTCAATCCCTCAACATACAAAACATTTTCTGTAATGGGATTGGGACTCTTACCAACCGTTCCACTTCCCAAAATTCTACCTTTGTTGTTATCACCGTAGAAGACATAGCCACCCTTTTTGGGTGTAAGGGATGAGAACTTATTTTTGTCTCCCGTCATGTGCTTGGAGCATCCACTATCAAGATACCAGTTGGAATCCTTTGCTTTCAAGCACACCTACAAAATAGATTTAACTTTTAACTTTTGGTACACAAATCACATTGGGTCCTTAAGGATTAGTTTTGGACTCATTGCCTTTTGGTACCCATATCTTCTTACCAATTACGTTCTTGTTCTTTCTAGCATTGCATATGGAAGCAGTGTGTCCTTTTCTACCACAATAAAAGCATTTAACAAAAGGACTACTAGACGTATTTCTTGGACTAAAGAACTTCTTAAAAGAGTTTTCATGCAATTTAGGGTGATAACCCAAACCAGCTATGTCATACATTCCCTTTTGATTTCCTAGAAGCACATTTAAGTTATCTATCCCACTAGTGAACTTTGCAAGCATGTTGTATAATTCTTCAATTTTATTTTTCAAAAAGTTGCATTCACTATACTTTGAAATTTCATTCTTTTTGTTTTCACAAGATAGGTATGATGAAGTTTCTCTTGAAATAGTTTGTTTCTCTTTAATGGTATCCATCTTAGTATTCAAAAGATTGATTTTAGATTCAAGACTATAGATGGCTTTCTTTGATGAGGAAATAATTTTTCTAAGGCGCACAGTTTCATCATCTAATTCTTCACATTCAACAAGTAAATCATTAAATGACAATCTAGTTTTAAGTTCAAGTTCATTTATCTTATCTTTCTCATGATTAGCCATGAGGCACAGATTTGCCTCCTCGTTGTCTGATTCGTCTGATGTGCTCATATCATTGTCTTCCCATGCAATGTATGCTCTTCTTCCTTTTCTATCCTTTTGTGGCTTCTTTTCATCCTCATACTTCTTTTGTCTTTGAGGACAATCGAGTTTAATGTGGCCCTTTTTGCCACAATTGAAGCATGTTGGATTATAAGAACCTCCTTCTCCCTCATTTTTCCTTTGAGGAGTAGAGAATTGTTTTGCTTTGCCTTTGTACCTTAGAAACTTTTTGAACTTGCGTACCATCAAGGTCATATTTTCCTCATTTTTATTTAGACTTTCATAATCGTCAAAATCAGTTTCTTCTTCCCTTTCACTAACACTTGCTTTAAATGCAAGTCCTTTCTTTTTCTTGTCACTTTCTTCACTTTCAGTGAGTCGATTTAATTCGAGCTCATGTGCAACATCCCTGTTTTCTGAAACCTTAATTGAGATAGATGGCTTAAATTGGGTCATTATATGCTTATTGATAATTACTTTTATGGCTTGAAAGTATGCTTAGAGAATATCTCAAGAGTAGGGATGAATTGTATAAGAGAAGGATGAGGAACAAGGAATTAGGAGCGGAACACTCAAGCGTGGAGCAAGGTAACGCTCAAGCATGCCAACGCTCTAACGTGGGGTAGGGTGGACGCTCAAGCATGGTCACTCTGACCCGTTGATTGACACTGATGGGACAGAAAGTGGCGCTGTCAGAACGTGTCACAGTTGGCTTTGGAAAGGCGGTGTAGAAACGTCAACTCTCAAGCATTGAGAGAGCTAACGCTCAAGCATTGAGATCCCGGACGCTTAAGCACTATCAGCTGGGATCAACTTCTATAAATAGAAGCCATTTGTATTTTTGCACGAATTTTATTCCCAAATCAGTGAGAACAAGGCTGAGAGAGAGAAAATGAGTGTTTGAGACGATCGAGCTACCGTAACGTGATTCTGACAGCACGGTTGTGATTGCTGCTAGGTTATCTTCAACTTTAACGGATTACTTTCTCGATTCGTCCAAGGTAAACTCGAATCCCTAACACGCGTTCTTCGAGTCCCTTTACCTTTTTCTTTGATCTTTTGAGCTTGCCCTAAGGCTAACGCTATCATATATGTGTCGTGCTTGTGATTAGAGCAAAGTTTGCGATCGTGGTTTCTTGCAGATTAAAGGTTGAGGCCGCGACTACCAAGGGGGACTTACAGCTGTTCGTGACTGTTCTTCTTGTTCGTGGGTGCGTGGGACGACGTGCCGGTGATTATCTCGGAGTTCATGCGACGACTGCTATCAGGTGGGGAGAAAGAACTGATATCGTCGGGAAGGCAAGCTTAGTATAGAATATATATATATATATATATATATATATATATATATATATATATATATATATATATTTTATTTCGTTATTTAGTTAAACCAATGATTCGTTATTGGAGCAGATAGCAACAACCATTTCATCCGGGAAAAGCCATCTTTTTCTTAACAATGTCTTTGTCATTTGATCCAATAGCGTTCCGTTAGATAGGAACAGATTTGATAAATATTGATAACTCTCGGATAGAGTATTAGAATGGAAAAATCCATTAGATAATGAACTATTGGTTCTAAGCCATCTCTGGCGATGAATCAACAATTCGAAATGCTTTTCTTGCGTATTCATGATAAACCAGCGTTTATATATCGATGTAGGAAGATCTGTTTGGGAAGTAAGAAGCCCCCTTGACATCTCTTCATCTGCAAAGAATTCTCGATATATATATATATATATATATATATATATATATATATATATATATATCTGTGTGTGTGTGTGTGTGTGTGTGTGTGTGTGTGTGTGTAGAGGAACCCTTAAACCCTACTAGAGGTTGAGCCCTAGATAAAGTGCCTGGATCCTAGGTGTAGGTACTTTTGGGCTATCACCACTAAGTTGATGATATGGATGTTGTGATTGATTGAGGTTAATGTGTTGAACTGTTTATTTGATTATCTGTTGGGTTTATTATGTTGAACTGTTTGGATGATTTAATATAGTCTGGCTCTATGATGATATCTGTACTGGTGAAATTATTGTTGTAAGATTTTGTTGTGATTTGACTGGTTGAGTGTTGATGAGAGTATTGTGAGTGTTGATGTTGTTCGGGTTGATACCATTGTGGTCTCGACCATGGAGCCGTGGCTCTATGGCTCGTAGACGCAAGGCGTCGTGATACTGATGCGATGTTGATGTTGATGATGATGATGATGTTGATGTGGATGCGATGTGTCGTGGTCGTGGTCGAGTGTGTAGGCGTGAGGTACCGGTATCAACCTGCGATGGATGTTTGTTGCATAGCATATCATTTCATAGCACAGCATTTTTGTCCCAAAGGGGATGTCGAATAGGTGACATGTTACTTTAAATCCCGAGACGGGATGTCCAATAGGGACGTGATGTGATGTAATCCTGACGGGGGTGTCCAACTGGGGACGTGATGTATCGGCCGACATGCACATAGGGAAGTCAGCATATACATAAGGACTAGTATCCCTCTTATAGGCTTATCTGAGAGAATGGATTTTGAGATGGTTGCACTGTATGACTTAAGCGATGGGTGATCTTGTGTTGTATATTTTATCTGTGTTATATGATGCATGTATATATCTTGTACTGATGCCCATCTCCCATATTGACGATATAAGTTTCTTATCTCCCGCATTTTTCTATATGGATACTTTTATTTTTATGGGAAGACCCCATGGAGGAACCGCTTGCTGAGGAGCTGGACGGCATTCCTTATGAGCCTGACGCCGGAGGACATGCCACGGACCCTATCCTCGAGAGGTTGGGCAGTGATCATGGTTAGCCAAAGAGTTGTCTCTCGGCCTATTTTCATACTTCTATTTTGGTTTGTACTAATATACTCTGTATGTATTACTTTAACACTGTAGCCCTACTGATGGGGCAAGTGATGTATGTGATATATTTCTTTATATTTTATAGCTATGTACTCTGAGGCGTTGCGTGCCGTAAATTGTTTTGCTTCCGCGTTCAATTTTCCGCTTCGCTTCGTATTACTAAGGCGTGCTAACAATTATAATGCGATTAAGGTTAGTTAATATCGGGACGGCGGGTCGTCTCATTTTTTGGTATCAGAGCAGTTCGATCCTAATATCTGACAGTGAGCTTTAGGAAGTGTACTGGCTTGATGAGTTGGATCCATATTGGATACCAACTGTGTTAGAAAAAAAGGTAGAGCGTCCGATGCATAAGTTATCGAGTGTGATAACTGTTTTGTTCGTAGGGCACATGATATATATATCGATTGATTTATATTGAATGTTGCTTTATTCTTCTCAAACTGGCCTTCTGGTTTGCGGGGCGAGACTTGGTTTCGCGAGGCGAGGCCGAAGGGTTGTTCTTTACTGATCAGTTTGGCCTTCTGGCTCGCGGGCGAGCATAGTTTTCGTGTCATGAGGTCGACAGGCTGTACTTTACTGCTAAGACTGGCCTTTTGGCCCGTGAGGCGAGCATCAGTTTCGCGTCGCGAGGTCGAAAGGCTTTACTTTGATGCTCAGGCTGACCTTATGGCTCGCGTGACGAGCACAGGGTTGCGAGACGAGCGCCTTCTTTTTTCCTTTTCCCTTTTTTTCTTCATTTTCTTTCCTAGCAAACAAACTAGATATGTCTTATGGATTGAAACTAACGCTTCATTTACCAGGAAAGAATGACTAGAGGACGCGGTAGAGGAAGGGGAGCACTAGTTGGAACCGGGAACCCCGACAGTAGTGGGGATACCTCGAGAATTGGGGGTAGCGGAGATCAGAACAAAGCATTGAGGGCCATGAGGGATTTGGCCGCTGCAACAAACACAACAGAATGCTTAGTTCATGCAGCGACAAGAAGGGAGGGATCCTAGACAACAGCAGAATCCGGTCGGAGCAGGTGAAGTGGTAAACACCGGCCTAAATGCCTTCATGAAGGGGAATCCTCCCCAATTCCATGGGGAATACAATCCAGAAGCTGCTGCGCTATGATTGCAAGAGATCGAGAAATTCTTGATCGCTATCCAATGCAGAGAGGATGGGAAAGTCACTTATGTTGCCTTCATGCTAGTTGGAGCAGCTGAAGTATGGTGGAAAACAATCAAAGACTGCTAAAGGCTGAAGGAAGATTGCTGACCAGGGAGGTATTCCGCGAGAGCTTCTTGGAAAAATATTTCCCAAGGAGTGTCCGCCAAGAAAAAGAGAAAGAGTTCCTGAATCTGAAGCATGACCAAAAGTCGGTAGGGGAATATGCCATGAGGTTCGAGGCGCTGCTGAAGTTCTCCCAGTTTTACCAAGTGTACCCGAATTGAGACTGGGTGTGCAGAAGGTTCGAGGACGGACTAAGGCCCGAACTGAAAAGGGCTATACTGCCATTGAGCGTCCGATCGTTCCCCGAACTAGTGAAAAAATGAATTGTATTGGAAGGACACAATCAAGAGAGAGTTACACAAACTCCAGCAACAAGCGGCGGACCAACCAGGAGCTTTGGTCAGAGAGGCCGAGGAGGAAAGTTCCAACCGAGGGCCAAACCTTACAGTCGTCCGAATCAACAACCAATAAGTTATGGAAAGGGAATGCCAGTCAAGGGCAACAAGGGTTTTCCAAGTTCTTTCGATATGCTCAAGCAACGAATGTCACTTGTTTCCGTTATGGCACGTGGGGCCACTATGCCAACGAGTGTCGAACGGGGGATGCGGATAAGGGTCAAGTTCAACAACAAGTCGGAAGAGCTCAGAATACTGGGACTGGACAACAAGTGGTGGGCCAGCAGAACAGGCCACAGACGACGGGAAAAGTGTTCACTGTGAGAGGATCTGAAGCCTCTCAATGTCCCGATCTGATACAAGGTAAGTGCCTAATTGCGGGGGAACTCTTATCTGTTTTATTTGATTCAAGGGCTACACATTCCTTTATTTCCTTAACGTGTGTAGATCATTTGAATTTGCCCATTTCATCCTTACCGTATGCTTTGACTGTTTCCACAGCTATGGGTGATTCTCTGACAACCCTATCTATATGTTTAAAATGCCCGGTTGCCTTAGAGAACCGATCTTTTCTTGTAAACCTAGTCTGTCTGCCTATCCAGCAGATTGATGCTAACCTAGGCATGAATTGGCTTTCGGCCAACCATGTAGTACTAGACTGTTCAAATAAAACCCTCTGCTTTTCCGAGCAATCTGGATCATTGCCTGCCAGTGATGGTGTGTCGGGAAGTGTACAATCTGGAGAGTGCATGGTGTTGTTTTCTATGGATTGTTTTCTATGGAAGCCAAGGAAACTCCGAGTCTGGATGCTTTGCTGGTTGTGTGTGAGTTTCCGGATATTTTCCCGGATGACGTGCCAAGATTACCACCCAAGAGGGAGATAGAGTTCGTGATCGATCTTGCACCTGGAGCCGGACCAATTTCGATAGCACCCTATCGAATCGAATGTCCCTAATAGAGTTGGAAAAGCTGAAGAAGCAATTGGACGACATGCTGCAAAAGCAGTTTATCAGACTGAGTGTTTCACCATGGGGAGCACCTGTGTTGTTCGTCAAGAAGAAGGACGGCAGTTCAAGGTTGTGTGTGGACTACCGATAGCTCAACAAAGCAACAATCAAGAATAAATACCCATTGCCAAGGATTGACGATCTTATGGACTAATTGAGGAGAGCAACGGTATTTTCCATGATTGATCTAAGATCCAGTTATCATCATATTAGGGTGAAGGAAGATGATATACCGAAGACGGCTTTCAGGAGTCGATACGGACACTACGAGTACCTAGTTATGCCTTTTGGTGTGACTAATGCTCCTGCAGTGTTCATGGATTATATGAACAAAATCTTCAGACCGTACCTTGATAAGTTTGTCGTTGTTTTTATCGATGACATCCTTATCTACTCCTTAGACAAGGAAGAGCATCAAGAGCATTTAAGGATTGTACTCCAAGTTCTTAAGGATAGACAACTTTATACCAAGTTGTCTAAATGCGAATTCTGGTTGGAGGAAGTATAATTCCTCGGGCATGTGATCAATAAGGATGGTATAGCAGTGGATCCTGCAAAGGTAGAAGGTGTGGTTAAGTGGGAAAGCCCTAAAACGGTAACTGAGATCAGAAGCTTTCTCGGGCTAGCAGGATACTACAGAAGGTTCATCGAGGGATTCTTGAAGATTGCGTTACCTCTGATGCAATAAACGAGAAAGGGAAAAGCATTAGAATGGACAGAAGAGTGTGAGGCTAGTTTCCAAGAGCTGAAAAGAAGGCTAACAACATCTCCGATGTTAGTATTGCCAGATCCATCGATGTCATTCGATGTGTACTGTGATGCATTGTATCAAGGTTTGGGTTGTGTGCTCATGCAAGAGAGAAAAGTGGTAGCCTATGCTTCGAGACAGCTAAAATGTATGAACAGAATTACCGAACCCATGCCCTAGAGTTGGCTGTAATAGTATTTTCATTGAAGATATGGAGACACTATTTCTATGGCGCAAAATTCAGTGTGTTTAGCGACCATAAAAGTTTAAAGTATTTGTTCAACAAAAAGGAATTGAACATACAGCAGAGGAGGTGGATGGAATTAATAAAGGATTAAGAATTTGATATACAGTACCACCCAAGAAAGGCCAATGTGGTGGCAGATGCATTGAGTCAGAAATCTTCGCATGTGTCCGCAATGATGGTGAAAGAACTGGAACTGCTGGAACAGTTCAGGAATCTGAATCTAAACGTGGAGTTATCCAGAGATAACATAACTTTAGGAAGGGTCACTATCACTAGCGACTTTCTGAACTTGATCTGGAAAAAAGCAAGGAGAAGATCAGTACCTACAGGAAGAGAACCAAATGGTAGAAGAAGAAAAGACTCCAGATTTCAAGAAAGGTACTGATGGAATCCTGAAGTTTGGAGACAGGATATGTGTGCCTAAGGATAGCGAAGTTAGGAACATGATCTTGGAAGAGGCACACAAGAGTAAGCTAAGTTTTCATCCCGGATCTACAAAGACGTACCAGGACCTAAAATGAATGTTTTGGTGGCCTAGGATGAAGAAGGAAGTAGCAGAATATGTCCAATCCTGTCTGGTGTGTCAAAAGGCAAAGATTGAACACCAGGAACCAGCAGGGTTATTGCAATCACTGGACGTCCCAGAATGGTAATGGGATAGCATTGCAATGGATTTTGTTTCCGGACTACCAAGGACGCAAAGGAAGTGCGATGCAATTTGGGTAATCGTTGCTAGGCTTATGAAATGTGCTCATTTCTTGCCGATTGACCAAAGGTATTCTTTGGAAAGATTAAACTAGATTTACGTCAAGGAAATAGTAAGATTGCATAGAGTACCTTCGAGTATAATTTCGGACAGGGATCCGAGATTTACTTTTAGATTTTGGCAGAGTTTGAACAGTGCTTTGGGAACGAAGTTCAGAATGAGTTTAGCTTATCACCCGCAGACGGATGGTCAGTGTGAAAGGACAATTCAATCTTTGGAGGATCTTTTAAGAGCATGTGTTTTGGAAAACACAAGAAGTTGGGACGAATTCCTTCCACTGATTGAATTCACATACAACAATAGTTTCCACTCGAGCATTGGCATGGCGCCATACGAGGCACTGTATGGACGAAAGTGCAGAACACCGCTCTGTTGGAATGAAACCGGGGAGAATCAGATGATAGGCCCAGAGATGGTGCAGCGAACGACGAAGCAATTTAAGAAGATTCAGGAAAGGATGAAAGTCGCACGGGATCGGCAGAAGAGCTACAATGACAAGAGGAGGAGACCTTCGGAGTTCCAGGAAGACGATCATGTCTTTATGAGAGTCACTCCAAGAACTGGAATCGGCAGGGCAATCAAATCCAGAAAGCTTACACATAGATTCATTGGACCATTTCAAATTCTTCGCCAAATTGGTCCAGTTGCCTACCAAATTGCTTTGCCTCCCAACCTATCCAATATTCATAACGTATTACATGTATCCCAAATATGAAAATACCATCCCGATCCATCACACCTGATAGAGCCTGAATCAATCCAGATAAGGGAGAACTTGGAATATGAAGCGTTGTCTATACGGATGGAAGACACGAGGGTGAAAGAACTCCGCGGGAAGCAGATTCCCTTAGTCAAGGTCATATGGGATGCTAGAACAGGAGATGCCACCTGGGAACGGGATATGCAATAGCGATATCCATATTTATTCTAAGGTACGTCGAATTTCGGTGACGAAATTCTTTTTAAGGGGGTGGTAATGTAACATCCCTGTTTTCTGAAACCTTAATTGAGATAGATGGCTTAAATTGGGTCATTATATGCTTGTTGATAATTACTTTTATGGCTTGAAAGTATGCTTAGAGAATATCTCAAGAGTAGGGATGAATTGTATAATAGAAGGATGAGGAACAAGGAATTAGGAGCGGAACGCTCAAGCGTGGAGCAAGGTAACGCTCAAGCATGCCAACACTCTAGCATAGGGCAGGGTGGACGCTCAAGCATGGTCACTCTGACCCGTTGATTGACACTGATGGGACATAAAGTGGCGCGTGTCAGAACGCGTCACAGCTAGCTTTGGAAGGGCGGTGTAGAAACGTCAACGCTCAAGCATTGAGAGAGCTAACTCTCAAGCGTTGGAACTCTCAAGCGTTGAGATCCTGGACGCTTAAGCGCTATCAGCTGGGAACAACTTCTATAAATAGAAGCCATTTGTATTTTTGCCCCAATTTTTTTCCCAAAATAGTGATAACAAGGCTGAGAGAGAGAAAGTGAGTGTTTGAGACGACCGAGCTACCAGAACACGTTTCTGACTGCACGGTTATGCTTATTGCTAAGTTATCTTAAACTTTAACGGATTACTTTCTCCATTCGTCAAAGGTAAATTCGAATCCTTAACACGCGTTCTTCGTGTTCTTGGCGTTCTTCGAGTCTTTATCTCTTTCTTTGATCTTTTGAGCATGCCCTAAGGCTAACGCCATCATATATGTGTCGTGCTTGTGATTAGAGAAAAGTTCACGATTTTAGTTTCTTGCGGATTAAAGCTTGAGGTCGCGGCTACCAAGGGGGACTTAGAGCTGTTCGTGACTGTTCTTCTTGTTTGTGGGTGCGTGGGACGACGTGTCGGTGATTGTCTTGAAGTTCGTGCGACGATTGCTATCAGGTGGGGAGAAAGAACTGATATCATCGGGAAGGCAAGCATAGTATAGAATATGTGTGTGTGTGTGTGTGAATAGGGGAACCCTTAAACCCTACTAGAGGTTGAGCCCTGGATAAAGTGCCAGGACCCTAGGTGTAGGTACTTTTGGGCTATCACCACTAAGTTGATGATATGGATGATGTGATTGACTGCGGTTAATGTGTTGAACTATTTATTTGATTATCTATTGGGTTTATTGTGTTGAACTGCTTGGATGATTTAATGTTGTCTGGCTTTATGATTATATCTATACTTGTGAAATTATTGTCGTAATATTCTGTTGTGATTTGACTGGTTGAGTGTTGATGAGAGTATTGTGAGTGTTGATGTTGTTCGGGTTGATACCGTTGTGGTCCCGACCATGGAGCTGTGGCTCGTAGATGCAAGGCGTCGTGATGCTGATGTTGATATTGATGTGGATGCGATGTGTCGTGGTCGTGGTCAAGTGCGTAGGCATGAGGTACCGGTATCAACCTGCGATGGATGTTTGTTGCATAGCATATCATTTCATACCACAACATTTTTGTCCCAAAGGGGGATGTTCAATTGGGGACGTGTTACTTTCAATCCCGAGGCGGGATGTCCAATGGGGGACGTGATGTGATGTGATCCCGATGGGGATGTCCAACCGGGGACGTGATGTATCGGCCGACATGTATATAGGGAAGTCAACATATACATAGGGACTAGTATCCCTCTTATAGGCTTATCTAAGAGAATGGATTTTGAGATGGTTGCACTATATGACTTAAGCGATGGGTGAAGTTGTGTTGTATATTTTATCTGTGTCATGTGATGCATGTATATATGTTATACTGATGCCTCTCTCCTATATTGATGATATATGTTTCTTATCTCCCGCATTTTTCTATATGGGTAATTTTATTTTTATGGGAAGACCCTATGGAGGAACCGCTTGCTGAGGAGCTGGACGACATTCCTTATAAGCCTGATGCCGGAGGACGTGCCACGGACCCTAGCCTCGAGAGGTTGGGCAGTGATCGTGGTTAGCCGGAGAGTTGTCACTGGGCCTATTTTCGTACTTTTTTTTGGTTTGTACTAATATACTCTGTATGTATTACTTTAACACTGTAGCCCTACTGATGGGGCAAGTGATGTATGTGATATATTTCTTTATATTTTAAAGCTGTGTACTCTGAGACGTTGCGTGCCGTAAATTGTTTTGCTTCCGTGTTCAATTTTCCACTTTGCTTCGTATTAATAAGGCGCGCTAACGATTATAATGCGATTAAGGTTAATTAATATCTTAGATTCAGTGAGTCGATTTAATTCGAGCTCATGCTCCTATAATTTTCCAAATAGAGTTGCCAAAGTCATAGTGGATAAATCTCTAGATTCAGCTATAGCAGTTACTTTGGGTTGCCAATAGGGGTGGCAAAATGGGTTGGGCCCGACGGGCCAACCGTTTAACCCGCCTATTTTGGCGGGTAGGGTTGGGGTTCTCAACCCACCAAGCCGTTTTGACCCGTCCCGCTTAACCCACCAAGAAGGCGGGTCAGAGATGGGGTATATATATATATTTTAATTAGTTTTTTTTACTATTTTAATAGTTTGGAGGCGGGGCGGGTTGACCCGCTAACCCGCCAACCCATTTTCGAATTTTATGTCTATTTTCTATATTTTATAATTGTTTTTAATTTTTTTATTATTTTTTGGCGGGTCAACCCGCTAACCCATCAACCAAATTTTCTAGTTTTTTGTTTTTGACGGGCCAATCCACCACTAAATGGGGTGGGTTAGGAGGTCTAACCCATTTTGTTCAAGCGGGTCAACCCGCCTCGCCCCATTTTAGGCGGGTCAATGGCGGGGCTGGGCGAGGCGGGTTGGCCCGTTTTGCCACCCCTAGTTGCCAACTTCTATTTAAACATCTAAGCACTTTATTAATCAAATCTTCATTACTAAAGGATTTCCCAAGAGCCCTAAGATTATTAATAATGTGGGTAAAATGTTTTTGCATATCTTGTATGCTTTCACCCTGATTCATCCTAAATAGCTCATAATCATGGGTTAATGTGTTGATTCGAGCTCTTTTGACCTCGGTTGTACCTTCATGGGTCAGTTGAAAGGTGTCCCACATTTCCTTAGCGGTCTTGCAATTTGAGACCCTGTAGAACTCATCGCAGCTTAAAGCTGAAGTGATGATGTTCCTTGCCCTCAAATTGTATTGGACCTTTTTCATTTCCTCGTCAGTCCAAAGACTTCTTTGTTTGTCCACCACTGCATTATTGACAGAATGGGTGGGGACAATTGGACCGTTTTCCACAGCGTCCCAAACTTCGAGGTCCACAGCCTCAAGAAAGATTTGCAATCTTTCTTTCAAATAACCATACCCTTCACCATTGAAAGATGGGGGTCTGAAGGAATGTCAATCATGATTAAAGTTGTTTGAAGTCATGTTACCTCTTGAGGCGGTTAAGCCTATAAGCAAGAGTTAAGCTCTGATGCCACTTGTTGACAAGTGACTCCAAACACAAGAGGGGGGTGAATTGTGTGTAATGTGTATTTTTGAAAACTTTTTGCACAACAGAGCACTTTTGAAATAAATAACTTGTATTTAAGGTGCGTTGAATAAATTGCAATAAAATAAAAGACAGAAGAAAGGAAATTGCGTAAAATAAATTGCAATAGTATAAAAATTGCAGAAATTAAATGGCGTAAAATAAATTGCAATAATTAAAAGTAAAGAAGAAAAAAGAGACTCGCAGTTTTATCCTGGTTCAGCTACCTAATACCCCAGTAGCCTACGTCCAATCCCCAAGGTCAACCACCAAGGGTTTTCACTCAATAACTAGCTTTTAAATCAGGATCACCTAGAAACCTTCATAAATAAGAGCACTCTTCACAGACCAGGGATATCACCTCCCCTAATGACAGAGTCTCAAGAGAAAAACCTTGTCTTTCAAAAACTATGGGATTCACACCCAAATAAGAACAATATAAGAGACAAATGTAGCACTCAAAAGTGCAGATAAGAAATTACAACTTGAAGCACAATTACAATCTCACTTATATGGAGTATAAAGCTCTCTCTCAATGTAAATGTAATCAAAGTGTAATATTAGTGAGAGTGACGAAAAATAATTTTGACAGAGTCTTGGCGCAATAAGAAATAGGGAAGCAAGTGTTGTAATTTAAACACTTCCCAAGACATCCTATTTGTAGGAAAAGAATTAGGCCCATAGGAATTAGGTTAAGCCCACTTTCAGCATATGTGATTTGCACACAATAATCGATTATTTTGTTTAAATAATCGATTATTCCCTTTTTGCCAAAACGCGTTAAGAGACAGTAGCATCATAATCGATTATGGGTTCTCTGCTTTAGAGTCCATTTTTACGGGTAGGAGCATTATCGATTAAGGAATCGATTATGTATATAATCGATTATGGTAATCGATTACATCTTCACTGTTTCGTGAAATTTCTTTTCAAATATAGCTTATCGATTATGATAATCATACAATCGATTATTTTCATTTAGAAGCCATCTGAACTTAAACTTAATGGTTGTTAATTGATTTTACTAATTAAAGATCTTACGGCCAATTAAGTTTTATTTTTACTCTTTATATTATGTGTGTGTGTGTGTGATTGATCTTGAGAGATTTATCTACCATGTACAACATGATCTAAAATACACAATACAAATATTATAATTCCCCTCACCCCTTCTGAAAGACTTGATCGTCTGAGATAACTTTTTTCGCTTTTTGCAATCTAGTCCTTTTGGGATGTTTTCTTTTTGTCATCCATCAAAACTTTAAGTAATCCTATCAAGGCATATATTCACAGTGTACTGTGATGCATCGTATCAAGGTTTGGGTTGCGTACTCATGCAAGAGAGGAAAGTGGCATCCTACGCCTCCAGACAGTTGAAAGTGCATGAACAGAATTACCTAACCCATGATCTAGACTTGGCCGCGATAGTGTTTGCATTGAAGATATAGAGACACTATCTTTATGACGCTAAATTCATTGTGTTTAGCAATCATAAAAGTTTAAAGCATCTGTTCGACCAAAAGGAGTTGAACATGCAGCAAAAAAGATGGATGAAATTGATAAAGGATTATGAATTCGATCCATAATACCACCCAGGGAAGGCCAACGTGGTAGCAGATGCATTGAGTCGGAAATCTTTGCATATGTCAGCTCTGATGGTGAAAGAGTTGGAGTAATTAGAGCAATTCAGAGAGCTGAACTTGGACATAGAGTGGTGTAAGGATAAGATAAGTTTAGGAATGGTCACTATTACTAGTGATTTTTTGAACTTGATCTGGAAAAAGCAAGGAGAAGATCAGTACCTATAGGAAAGGAACCAGATGGTAGAAGAAGGAAAGACTTCAGAGTTCAAGAAAGGTACTGATGGAATCCTGAAGTTTGGAGATAGGATATGTGTGCCTAAGGATGGCGAAGTTAGAAACATGATCTTGGAAGAAGCACACAAGAGCAAGATGAGTTTCCATCCCGGATCTACAAAGATGTACCAGGACCTAAAGGGAATGTTTTGGTGGCCTGCGATGAAGAAGAAAGTAGCGGAGTATGTCCAATCCTGTCTAGTGTGTCAAAAGGCAAAGATTGAACACCAAAAACCAGCAGAGTTATTGCAATCACTGGACGTCCCAGAATGGAAATGGGATAACATTGCAATGGATTTTGTTCCCGGACTACCAAGGACGCAAATGAAGTGCGCGGGTAATCGTTGACAGGCTTACGAAATGTGCTCATTTCTTGCTGATCAACCAGAGGTATTCTTTGGAAAGATTAACCCAGATTACATCAAGGAAGTAGTAGGATTGCTTGGAGTACCTTCGAGTATAATTCCGGATAGGGATCTGAGATTTACTTCCAGATTTTTGTAGAGTTTAAACGGTGCGTTGGGAACTAAACTAAGGATGATTTCAGCCTATCATCCACAGAAGGATGGTCAGTCTGAAAGGACGATTCAATCGTTGGAGGTTCTTTTAAGAGCATGTGTTTTGGAAAATACAGGAAGTTGAAACGAATTCCTTTCACTGATTGAATTCACGTACAACCATAGTTTTCACTCGAGTATTGGCATTGCGCCATACGAGGCATTGTATGGAAAAAAGTGTAAAACACCACTCTGTTGGTATGAAACCAGGGAGAATCAGTTAATAGGCCCAGAAATGGTGCCGCGAACAACGGAACAAGTTAAGAAAATTAGGGAAAGGATGAAAGTCGCATAAGATCGACAGAAGAGCTATAGTGACAAGAGGAGGAGACCTTTGGAGTTCCAGGAAGGCGATTATGTCTTTATGAGAGTCACTCCAAGAACTGGAATTAGCAGGTTAATCAAATCCAGAAAGCTTACACCTAGATTCATTGGACCATTTCAAATTCTCCGCCGAATTGGTCCAGTTGCCTACCAAATTGCTTTGCCTCCCTACTTATCCAATATTCATAACGTATTCCATGTATCCCAACTCCTAAAATACCATCCCAATTCATCACACCTGATAGAGCCTGAATCAATCCAGAGAAGGGAGAACTTAGAATATGAAGCGCTGCCTGTACGAATCAAGGCCAAGAGGGTGAAGAACTCTGCGGGAAGCAGATTCCCTTAGTCAAGGTCATATGGGATGCTACAACAGGAGATGCCACCTGGAAACGTGAAGAAGATATGCAACAGTGATATCCCTATTTATTCTAAGGTACAGTGTAGTAATGTAACACCCCGATTTTTACTGCTTTTTATATCGGTAAATTATATAATTCAGTTTATATTTTATCCGAGATTTTAGAAAATGAATTTAAATAAACTAAGACTATAGTTATACTCTACGTCATCGTAAAGAGTTACGGTTAAATTTTGGGTTGAAAATTCAGATGGAGCCCGGCCTGCATTTTTGCTGACAGTAAGATTTTACTAATCAGAAAACCTAATTTTGACTCGTGAACGAAACAGTTAGGCTTTATATCTCGTTTCAAACTATATCTGCAATTTTGAAAAATTTCAACAAAAAAAAAAATAATAAGTTACGACTTTCTCGGGTGAGAAACCTAAATCGGAAAATCAACGGAATCGTGAATGGACGTGCAGGGACAAATTCAGACACCAGATGAGGGACACGAGTCACCAGAGCAGGGTGAGTCAGAGGGTGAGTCACCACCATGACTCACCGCGTCATTATTACAGTTCTACAAAATATCTTAGATATTTAGGGCGAGAAAAAACCGTTTTGCCCCTGAAAATTGATGAAATTACAGTTTGCCCTTATGACTCATCATGACATCTAGAAAATATCTAGATATTTTGGTTACTTTAAGGGTGAAAAGACTATTTTGCCCTTGGTCTTTTATTCTAATGACATTTTTGTCCCTAGGTGAAATGACCATTTTGCCCTTAAGTAAAAAACCTTTGGACCCTTTTTCCCCTTGATTCCCACGCATAAAGAACCCCTCTCCATGGCCATTTCACTCTTTTCTTCTTCCATCTTCAACTTCTCTAAACTTTCTCTCATTTCCTTCAAGTGTAGCTTAACATTTTTGTGAAGAAAAGTGTTGATTCCTTGCCCATTTTCATCATTCAAGAGGTAAGACCTACTCTCCTTGATCCATGAGTTCATGTTCTTCATTCCTTTTTTGTTCTTCAACTCATGAATCTCTGTATTCAAAGTTCTAACTTCAAACTTCAAAAATTCATAGAAAAGTGCAGAAAAATCCTTTTAATGTAAAACCAATTTCTCTGATCTAGTTCCATCCTCCTCTATCACTATCCAAGAGCATGAAATCAAATAACATGTCTAGCTATATTTTTCAGGAGGTGGCCGAAACCTATACTTTGAGAAATCATAGGCTTTGTTTCAAAGTTTTTGTATAAAAAGACTTAATCTAGTGTTGTGTATGATTAAGGATCATTGATCCAAGAGTTAGTAAAGTTTTAACACCTGTAGCCTATTTTTCTAAAAAGGGCCGAACCCTAGTTCATAGGAACTAGATAGGTTTTGTTGGATTGTGTTAATTTCTGGTTGTCATTTTTGTTATGAAGGATCAGACGGTGTTCGATTATTCTAAAGCGTGTGCAGTTACCGGTTGGAGGAGCGAGGCTACGGCTGTGAGGCTGTTCAGGGGAGCAAGAAGTGCTCGTGAGTTCGTGATCATTGCTACGTTTGCTATCAGGTGGGGAGAAAGAACTGTTATCGTCGGGAAGGCAAGCGTAGTATAGAGTATATACATGTGTAGGGAAACCTTAAACCCTACTAGAGGTTGAGCCCTGGACAAAGTACCTGGACCCTAGGTGTAGGTACCTTTGGACTATCACCACTAAGATGATATTCTAGACTATGTGATTATTGAGGTTGATGTGTTGAACTGCTTATGTGATTATTTGTTTATCTTTTATATTGAACTGCCTATGTGATTATATGTTTATCTGTCAATGTGATGATATCTATATTGGCATATTTATTGTTGTGATATTTTATTATTGTGATTGGCTGGATGATTGTTGATGAGAGTATGGTGAGATTGTGATGTTGTTTGGATTGATACCATCGTGGTCCTGACCATGGAACTGTGGCTCGTGGACGCAAGGCGTCGTGATGTTGATGTTGAAGTTGATGTGGATGCAGTGCATCATAGCTATGACCGAGTACTTAGGTGTGAGGTTTCGGTATCAATCTGTGATGGATATTTGTTGCATATCATAGCATTTCATATTGTTGTAGGATAAATTAGTGCTAGCAGTTTACTTGGCTAATCCTTCAACAGTGATTCCCCTTTTTTTTTATCTTTAAACGTTAGGAAAGGGATTTTATTTCCTAACTTAGTGGGTTCCTAAACTACTCCAACGAACGTTTAGTGTGAAAGCGAAAGTGAAAAAGTGCTAAGCGAAAAAACTAAGAACTCTAAATGAATAATGTGAAATTTGCAAGTTGTATTTGATTGATTGTGTGTATTTCGAAATGTACAACTCATATTTATACTCAAAATTGCAATTCTACACTAAAGTCTCTTCCACTGGCCACTAACCCCTATTTTTCAGCAACTAAGATATATCATGGCTGAAAAAAGACACTTTAGTACACAAACAGTTACAAATCCAACAGCTAACCATGACTAACAATGTTTCCTATATATTAGGCACATCTTCACGATCATCCTAGTTGGTCAATCTCCTCAGCTTAACACAAATCTTCAAAACGGCAGACTCTCGGGCGTTTGAGCCTTCAAACGGTCTTTTTACCCAAATCCCACTTTTGTAGGTCTAAGCGGTTAACACTCCTAAACACATGGGCTTTACTTGATCTTCGACTAGTCAACTTAGTTCAAATATTAATCATGTAAATTTCTTCACATAATCCAATCAGAGTACTTGAACCAACTAAGCAACCAACCAGTTGTTATTGCAATCCAGTATTAAAAAAGGTTACCAATTTTTACCATTAATTCGGTTGCCATTAATAACACTACTTCGGCTGCTTTTACTCTTATGCATTCGGCTCTTCTTATTCGACTGTTGCCTAACCATGCTCATTCGGCTGACCATTAATTAACATCTACCGAGTGAACATTTTTGTGGAGATAACACATACCATAGCATATATTTGGTCCCAAAGAGGGATGTCCATTTCGGGACGTGATGTTTTTAATCCCGAGGGGGGATGTCCAATTGGGGATGTGATGTTTTTAATCCTTACGAGGATGTCCAATTGGGGACGTGATGTTATTAATCCCGACGAGGATGTCCAACTGGGGACGTGATGATCTCAGCCAACATGCATATAGGAATGATGACATGCATATGGGGATTAGTATCCTTCGTACAGGTTTGATCTGAGAGAGTGACTTTTTAGATGGTTGTTGGCGTGTTATATGTTTTTCTATGTGTTGTGTGCGGCATGTCTATATGTTGTACTATTGTCCTTATCCCATATTTGATGATGCATGTTTCTTATCTTCCTGTATTTTCTCTGTATGTTTATTTTATTTTATGGGAAGACCCTGTGGAGGAACCAGTTGCTGAGGAGTTGGATGGCACTCCTTACGAGCCTGATGCCGGTGGACGAGGTGGACGAGCCACGGACCCTAGCTGCTAGAGGTTGGGTGGCAACTGCTGTTAACCCGAGAGTCTTCTCTCTGTCTTTTGACGTATTTTACTTATAGTCTGTACTAATGTACTCTGTATGCATACATTACTACTGTATCCCTACTGACGGGGCAACCGATGCATGTATGTATACTTTACGTATAAACTGCGTTACTCTGATATATGCATGCTTTAGCATCGCCTTAATATAATTTCGTTTTCGCTTTTAATCTTTCTGCAGCGGGTCGTCTCACTCGTCCCAGCGGAACCATCGGCTTTGATTCCATTTGTTAGGATTTGGGGGAGCACCAACATCAACAGATCTTGTTCCATGGACATATTCTTCTAAGGGCTAATGAAGAACCACATAAGTGAGCTTATAACCACATTTTTACCCAAATCTTAAGGCAATGAGTCTATGGGTCTTCTCCACTTATATAACCTTCAACTTGCCAACTTTGTTTCAATGTAAGACTTCTTCATCCCACGTTTTACTCACGCTCATATGAACACCATTAATTAATTGGTATTACATTTAGCAATAAGCTTCTCTATAACTCTTAAAATCACAAGTAATACAAGTCCAAGCAAAATGTGCGCTAAGTTGCTAAAACCATTGGCATAACCTAAAAGTTTCCTCTAAAAATCAATGGACCTGTGGGGTGAATCCTCAATGTTTCTTTTACTATAGCTTGCAATTAAGGAAGGCTGACAAGGTCTAATTCTTCTACTATTCTACTATTTCCTATTACAACTTCAATCTCTTGTCTTGCTCTCTCCATCACATGTGGATGGTTAATCAACTCTGCCAGAGCCCCTTCTGTGGTTAAGGCAGAAGTGTCTGTTCCTGCCATAAATATGTCCTGTAAAATTTTTAGACCATATATATTAGTCTTTGTTTTGTAAATTTACCAAAGTGGGTTGTAAGTCCTCGTTTAGTCTATGGTAATTGGCAGCAGGCTTAAAAAGTTTGCATTTGGAGACAAGCACAATATGTACATGAAGTTCAGCAAGCCGGGTCAACTTAAGAGAGATTCTAACAGGGGTATTCATGGATGGGTCGAGATGAGTTTAGTCTAGTCTGAAATTGGTCCTATATTTTGATTGGGTCATTTGCTTGACAATGATCTCGACCTGATTGTGTCCCTATAATGATTGGGTTAAAATCGGACCAACCTATTATGTTAACATAAAATTAAGGTGCTTGAATATCATGTAGAGATAAATCATTGAATTAAAGAAGTTTGAAACTAAAAGTATGGTATATTTTACATATACATCTCAAACAAATAATATCAATATCAATATAAATATATTATCATGTTATACAAAATATCATTTAAGTAAAAAAATCTTATTACTTAGATTTATATGCTAAAAAGTATAAACTTAAAAGAATGTGTGACGACGGGCTGGTTTGTGACAATCTATTAGCCAAAACATAACCTAAATTTGACTCAAAATTACATCCGGTTTAGTCTAGAACTTGAACTTTATGCACTTAATTTCGAGTCGGAATGAGTTAGTAAGACGAAACATGAACAACATATATTCTAAGGTGCTCCTGAAGAAGAAATTCCTTGCTACTCAATGTGTACAATTATTTCAGCTAATGTCTCACATTTGTTAACATTATAACTGAGGTGGTTTTCTTGCTCAAGAGCAGCTTCAATTATGTCAAATATAATGCAACAATAACAGTTGATGTTTTAACCAATTTAGCAGAGTATAAGTCAGCGAAAGAAAAATGTAATCTTGGTTACATAGATTGATATTCACTTACGAAGATGAAGGCCTTTATATTCTCTATTGTCAATTTTATCTCAGACCTCTCATCTTCAAGTATGTCCAATAATATATCAAGTAGATCCTTGATTTCACCATCTCCTTCACCCATTTCCTTTCTTTTCCTCCTTTCCTCTTCATGCTCCTTGATCATCTTCTCCATCATGGCATCAAATCTGTCCCGAATTTCCTTGAGCCTTTTGCTGAAACCTTGCAAATCCCAGTTCTTAAAAAACCAAATAAAGTCCGAAACATTAAACTTCCCCGTGAGATGTACACTGTCATGCACTGACTTCCTCATCTCTTCAGCTTCATCATCATTCTCTGACCGCGTTTGGCACATAAGTATTCTTGAAACTATGTTATTCGAAAATCTCTGCAATTTCTCGACTATATCTATAATTTCTCTAACCCTCACAGAAATTACAAGTGGAGATCCTCAACAAACTGAAAAAAAAAAAAACGTAATCTATGTTTTCTTCCCCCGGAAATTGTGTTGTTCAATCTATTCTCCCTTATAGAAAGTGGAGGCAGCGCTTTTGCTTTCCTGCCAATGGGTCTCTCAGGGTGCTTCTCCCTTTTGGATTTCTCTCTCTCTCTCTCAGTAAGTGTGTTTTCTGGTGTATGCGTTTCTTTTTCTGGTGCCACCCTGTTTCTGTATGCGCTTCTCTAGTTTATAGAGACATTCCCTCTTCATTGCTTTAATTCCCTTCCCCTGCAAATCAACGAAAAAATCAATTAGGCCCTTTGATTCGAAATGAAAATGGAAGGAACAATCACCTACCTTGCGTGATAGAGCGCGCCGGGAAATGGAAGGCATGGACCGAGATTGAACACGATTTGACCATTATGAGGGTTGGTGGTGCGAGTGAGAAGGGAAAGAAGCGTGATTTCTACTGTTGATGGAGGCTAGGGTTCTTTTGGGGGAGAGTTATGTTTCCGAATTCTGATGAAGAGGAAGGTGGGTTTGGGGTGCACATATGGATCTAGGCCATGAGTCAAAAATATGGCTAGTGAGTTTGGTTCACCAATGGGTAGGGATTTTTGATCTAGGCTTGGCTAAGTATGTCCCAATAAAATAAATGGCAAAAACTAAATAGATACAAAATAAAATATTTTTGTGATTTTATTTTTTCTAATATTTATTTTCATTTTTATAAAACTAAAAAAAAAAAAACTCCACTTTTTATTTTTTTTCCTCCAAAAAAGATATTTTTATGATTTTGACTCTTTTTTTTTTTTTTTTGGTTTTATTGGTAAATTTAAGGGAAAATAAAAAGGGATCCGATCAAAATGGGGTGTTCACAAAAAATTGGTCTGGACAACCTGTAAAGCTAGTGAGGTTCCAGGATACCCTCTTCTTCCACTCCCAAATGAAATTAGGTGAAAATGTTGTCCCCTCACATCTAATTGGCTCTTCCCACTTCCATCTTCACTAATAAACCTCATTGGTCTGAACTCAAGTGGCTTCTCCCAGTGATCGGGCTCCCTACCAATAGCCCACACATTAACAAACGACTGAGTCTTTGCTGGAATCTCATAGCCCCAGATGGTACAGTTTTCAAATGATTATCTAACAATCAATAGACGTGTGGGGTAAATCCTTAGTGTTTCTTTGACTATAGCTTGCAAGTAAGGAAGGTTAACAACGTCTAATTCTTCTACTATTCTAATATTTCCTAATACAGCTTCAATCTCTTGTCTAGCTCTCTCCATCACATTTGGGTGGTTAATCAACTCTGCTTGAGCCCATTCTGTGTTTAAGGCAGAAGTGTATGTTCCTGCCATAAATAAGTCCTGCAAAATTTTTAGACCATATATATGAATTTTTGTTATATAACTTTACCAAAGTGGGTTGTAAGTCCTTGTTTGCTCTATGGCAATTGGCGGCAGGCTTAAAAAGTTTGGATTTGGAGACTTGTACATGAAGTTCAGGAAGTCAAGTCTACTTAAGAGAGATTCTAATAGGGGTATTCATGGATGGGTCGAGATGAGTTTAGTTTAGTCTGAAATTGGTCCAATATTTTGATTGAGTCATTTGCTTGAAAATGTTCTCGGCCTGATTGGGTTAAAATCGGACCAACCTAATATGTTAACATAAAATTAAGATGCTTCAATATCATGTATAGCTAAATCATCATTAAAGAAGGCTGAAACTAAAATATACATCTCAAAACAAATAATATCAATATAAACATATTATCATGTTATACAAAAGATAATTAATTTAAGTAAAAATCGGATGATGATTGGGTTAAAATCGAACCAACCTAATATGTTAACATAAGATTAAGGTGCTTGAATATCATCTATAGCTAAATCATTGAATTAAAAAAGTCTGAAACTAAAATTATGGTATATTTTACATATACATCTCAAAACAAATAATATCAATATAAATATATCATCATGTTATACAACAGATAATTAATTTAAGTAAAAAAACTTATTACTTAGATCTGAATGTTACATGTTCTTGTATTCTTTTTATTATTTTTAATAAATTTTGGTGTGCTGCAAATGATTGGTAGGGATAATGGTGCCAACCTAGTTGGGATGATTTTTTTTACAGTAATACCTTTACACGTCATTTGCTTTTAAAAAATAGATCTAAACTTTAAAAAGTATAAACTCCAAAAAAATGTGTGACGCGCGGCGGCCTGGGTTGTGACAACCTATTACCCAAAACATTACCTAAATTTGACTGGAGAATGCACCCGATTTAGTTTCTAAAACTCGAACGGGATGCATTTGGATCAAGTCGCATAAGTTAGTAAGACTGAACATCAACATCATATATTAGGTGCTCGTGAGGAAGAAATTCCTTGCTACTCAATGTGTACAATTATTTCAGCTAATATCTCACAGTTGTTAACATTATAACTAAGGTGGTTTTCTTGTTCAAGAGAAGCTTAAATTATGTCAAAATTAATGCTACAATAACAAGCTGATGTTTTAACCAATTAGGCAGATTAGTATAAAAAGTTACATTACCCTCACATGTTTCTAAGTTAGATATTTGCTCTCACGATTTTTTCCTTCTCTAAGTCCTTTTCTAATAGATTTAGATGTTTATTTGTCATGGGTTAGGTTTATGTCCCCCCATGGTTAGGTTTTGTATTCTTTATTCTTTTCTTTTAATAAGTTGGCTGCTGCATATGATTGTTAGGAGTTAGAGGTGTCAACCTAGTTGGGATGTCTTTCTCCTATAATAATGCTTTTGTAGTTCAGCCGCTTGCTTAAAAAAAAAAAGTCCCTTTCTAATATTTAAAAGTATAAAAAATTAGGCCTTATTAGCCAAGATTCTAAAGAACTAAAAGAGTAAACTTTTATTAAGAAACTAAAAACATCACTTTTTAATATATTAAATATATTAAAAAAAATTACATTTTTTTATTCTTTAATAAATGTTTGGCACTAATTAGCATTTGTTGAAAATATTAGTCGTCTAACAATTTATCACAACTAAACACCTTTACTTTATTTAAAAAACCTATTTTTCCATGCACATAACTATTCATAACCAAAATTTATCAAAAATCACAATAAATGGTCAATCATATAATTATTCAACCAACATTAAAAAGAGCAATGCTATTAATATACTTTCTTCAACATATTCTTTACCATTGAATAGAGTTCACATGGGACCCACTAAACGGAGAGTATTGAAAGAAGTGTTGAAAAGAATGTACTACTAATATTTCTCCCATAAAAAAATTGGATAAAACTTAGATACAATTCCGTAGGTACATTAGGTGTTGTTTTCTAATGACAATATGACATATATAATAGTTGTTACACATGTTATCTTTTCATTGATGAACCTTTACATATGTCTTATTCTCATTAGAAAATAAGACCTAATGTACCTTTGGAATTGTACCTAATTAAGTCTTGTCCTAAAAAATATTGAGATGATTGAAAGATTACAAAGTAGTCTGCTAGGATTCGAGGGAGTGCCAACACGTGGAAATTTTCCTCCATGGACCGTGATATTATTCCATGGGCTAAGTGAAGAACCTCATAAGTGGGTTAGACATCAAATCTTGACCCAAAATCTTAAGGCAACCAATCTATGAGTGTTCTCCACTTATATATTCTTCAATTTGTCAACTCATTTCTAATGTGAGATTTGTATATCCACATCTTTACTCACCCTTGGAGATCCCAACAATCTTTCCCTTAAGTGTGAGTCCTTTCGAATATTTGATGGTGTTACTAAGAGCTCAGCCCGCCTCCAAGTTGGGTCATATATCATCTTCTTCATACTTGTACTTGCCTAGTTTCCACATTGCTTGGTAATCTTTCGTTTGACAGAAGGGATTCCACACATGAGTTAATCAACAATACTTGTCCTAGCCGAACCATAGGCTTTGATACCATTTGTTAGGATTTGGGGGAGTACCAACATCGACAGATCTTGATCCATGGACATATTCTTCTAAGGGCTAATAAAAAACCATATAAGTGAGTTTAACACCACATTTTTACCCAAAATCTTAAGGCAATGAGTCTATGGGTCTTCTCCACTTATATAACCATCAACTTGCCAAATTTTTCTAGTGTAAGACTTCTTCATCCACGTTTTAATTACGCTCATATAAACACCATTAATTGGTATTAGATTTAGCAAGTAAGCTTCTCTATAACTCGTAAAATCACAAGTAATACAAGTCCAAGCAAAATGTGTGCTAAGTTGCTAAAACGATTAGCATAAGCTAGAAGTTTCCTCCCTATTCACAAACAATTCATCTATAAATTCAAGATGGAAATGCAATTGCAAACAAGGATATCTAGAGAAAGTATAATGCCTCAAAACAACCACAAGTTTTCTAATAGTACGAACCACATAAACTCATAACCGAGTGCAACAAAAACTGACAAAAATGATTAAGTACCAATACTATTAAAAATACCATCCAGGATGTCCTAAAGCTGTGTACCACTGTTCTATACCCAGTGTTTTAAATTAGTAAATAGTTTTAAAATAAGATTAATTTGGTAAAGTTTTTTAAAACTAGGTCACTTTGGTCAAAAAACCTCTCTCTCCTTTGCTTGATGTAGGGATGACAATTGACAGCCATATTTCGATATCATGCGAAAACTGTCTCATTTGGGTCCCCGATTAAGAGTTTTTTCCCATAGGGACAGATATTGGAAGAAAATTTCCCAAATTAAATAAATATCCTTATACATATATATTATGCATATATAATTTTTTTCGTAATTTATATATATACATATTTAAATATTATTTTATTTAATTATTAAAAAATGTAAAACCTTTTAGAATCCTGTATCCCTAATTCCCCACCTACCTCACTCCACTTCCAAATTTATTCTTCACCTATTCATCTCTATCTCCCAACCTACCAACTCTTTCTACCGATGTTCCCTCTTCCTGTTCCGCTGGTGCCATCTGCATGCACCGTGCCATTGCGTCCCCTATTCAGCACGCCTCTCTCGCTCCTAATTGCATTGTTCCTCTCTCTTCTCTCTTGCATTCATCTATTTGCTCCTTCATTATTTCTTCAAAAGGTGCATCCCTCTCTCCCCATCTTTCTCTCATTATTCTCTTCCATTTTCCTCTATCATTTTTCCTAATATTATTGCCACATAAATTTTGTCCTTGCATTTTCATTTTCCTTTCTAACACTTGTTTGGTGTATCTCTCAACTCCTCATGACATTTATTTATTTTATTTTATTTTATCCATTTTATTTCAGTGTGTTTTTTTTACATTCTTTTGTTTTATTTTTAGTCTAATTTTTTCTTTCTCAGTCTCTGCATTGTGTGCTTTCCGTCCACACAAAAATTAAAAGACATAAATCAAACTTCGTTACAGCTACAAACTTATTTCTGTTATTTGATTCTTTTCCTATAGAACCATATAAAGGGTTTGAATATCGGGGTCCTCATGAGGATACGAGGAACCGAGATGGGAAATAAATACTCCCCGTGAAACTATGTGTTAATCATTTTGGGAGAATCATTGCAATGTATACATTAGTTTTGAGCAACGGAACTAATGTGATGCTCATGCTCTTGTACATAATAAGGACACTAATGAACTTAGTGCGGAACTACATAACTTGTTGTGCTGTCAATTTGCCACTCATAAAAGTTCCATGTCATCTGATGTAAATTCTAGTTTGGTTTGTGGTTTATAATTGTTAGGACCGACCCAACATCTATTGAGGCCTAAAGCAAACTCTGAGATGAGACCTTTGTAAAGCTAAATGAGGGAGAAGAGAGTAGAGACAAAGAAACCTTTTGAGGAAAAAAATTGAGTTAGTAATATTAATTACAAAACAATTTTTGAGGCCCAAAGCCCTAACTTTGATAGCTTAGGCCTTGGGTCGGCCCTAATAATTGTTATTTGAACAATTGTTTTTCATAAGAGTTTTAAAATGAACTCTCACTTGTTAGAATGGTCTCTTCAACGAGAATTTATTTAGTATAATCATTTTAAAAAAAGAACATTACATTTGCGGGAACCTAGAAAGAATTCATGAAACTAATGGTGATCAATATTACAGAAACAAAGGAGCCAAAAAAGAAATTTTTCAATGTGAAGTATTTTTTTCCTCAAGCTTGGTCACAATTACATGGGAGGAAATGGATTAAGCCTAGGCACTGGGACACAAATCAAAGGATGACCCCTTGAAAGGGTTATCCCTGGTTTCTCTTCCATGTCAACAGTCTGATTGCCTCCACTATCCTTCCATTCAAAACACTGAATCATAGCAGCAAGGTTGGTCTGCACAACCGACAAAGCAAGTGAGGTTCCAGGACACCCTCTTCTTCCACTCCCAAATGGAATTAGGTGAAAATGTTGTCCCCTCACATCTAACTGGCTCCTCCCACTTCCATCTTCACTAATAAACCTCTCTGGTCTAAACTCAAGTGGCTTCTCCCAGTGATTGGGGTCCCTACCAATAGCCCACACATTAACAAACAACTGAGTCTTTGCTGGAATCTCATAGCCCCAGACAGTACAGTTTTTAGATGACTCTCTAAAAATCAATGGACCTATGGGGTGAATCCTCAATGTTTCTTTGACTATAGCTTGCAAATAAGGAAGGCTAATAAGGTCTGATTCTTCTACTATTCTACTATTTCCTATTACCACTTCAATCTCTTGTCTTGCTCTATCCATCACATGTGGGTGGTTAATCAACTCTGCCAGAGCCCATTCTGTGGTTAAGGCAGAAGTGTCTGTTCCAGCCATAAATATGTCCTGCAAAATTTTTAGACCATATATATTAGTCTTTGTTTTGTAAATTTACCAAAGTGGGCTGTAAGTCCTTGTTTGCTCTATGGGAATTGGCAGCAGGCTTAAAAAGTTTGGATTTGGAGACAAGCACAATATGTACATGAAGTTCAGCAAGCCGGGTCAACTTAAGATAGATTCTAATAGGGGTATTCATGGATGGGTCGAGATGAGTTTAGTCTAGTATGAAATTGGTCCTATATTTTGATTGGGTCATTTGCTTGACTGATCTCGACCTAATTGTGTCCCTATAATGATTCGGTTAAAATCGGACCAACCTATTATATTAACATAAAATTAAGGTGCTTGAATATCATGTAGAGATAAATCATTAAATTAAAGAAGTTTGAAACTAAAACTATGGTATATTTTACATATACAGCTCAAACAAATAATACCAATATAAATATATTATCATGTTATACAAAATATAATTTAAGTAAAAAAATCTTATTACTTAGATTTAAATGTTAAAAAGTATAAACTTCAAAAGAATGTGTGATAGCAGGCTGGTTTGTGACAACCTATTACCCAAAACATAACCTAAATTTGACTCGAAAATGCATCCGGTTTAGTCTAGAACTTGAACTTAATGCAATTAATTTCGAGTCGGAATGAGTTATTAAGACGAAACATGAACATCATATATTCTAGGGTGCTTTTGAGGAAGAAATTCCTTGCTACTCAATGTGTACAATTATTTCAGCTAATGTCTCACATTTGTTAACATTATAACTAAGGTGGTTTTCTTGCTCAAGAGCAGCTTAAATTATGTCAAAATTAATGCAACAATAACAGTTGATGATTTAACCAATTTAGCATAGTATAAGTCAGCGAAAGAAAAATGTAATCTTGGTCACATAGATTGATATTCACTTACGAAGATGAAGGCCTTTATATTCTCTGTTGTCAATTTTATCTCAGACCTGTCATCTTCAAGTATGTCCAATAATATATCTAGTAGATCCTTGATTTCACCATCTCCTTCACCCATTTCCTTTCTTTTCCTCCTTTCCTCTTCATGCTCCTTGATCACCTTCTCCATCATGGCATCAAATCTGTCCCGAATTTCCTTGAGCCTTTTGCTGAAACCCTGCAAATCCCAGTTCTTAAAAAACCAAATAAAGTCCGAAACATTAAACTTCCCCGTGAGATGTACAGTGTCTTGCACCAACTTCCTCATCTCTTCAGCTTCATCATCATTCTCTGACCACGTTTGGCACATAAGCATTCTTGAAATTATGTTATTCGACAATCTCAAGAGTTCTCCTTCAACATCTACAGCCTCACAAGCCTTCCCTTTCTCGAGCAAAAGTGTAAGGAACCTTTTAGTTTCTTGTCTCCTAACAGGAAGAAGCTGATTGAGTATGTGACCACCCAGAAGTTCAGACATGCATATTTTCTTCATGAATTTCCAATATGGTCCATATGGGGCGAAAGAGAAGTCTTGGGATCCATATGTCAGATAATCAACAGCAGAACTTTGGGGACGGTTGGAGAAGTGTGTTTCGTGAGTTTTGAGGAATTCTCTGGCAGTTTCTGGTGTGGAAGCTATGACACAAGGGACTGAACCAAGGAAAAGGTGCATTATTGGTCCATAGCGGGTTGAGAGTTTTTGAAGAGCCTGATGAGGTATTGGAGAAAGAAGGTGGAGGTGTCCAATGATTGGTAGGCATAGTGGACTTGGTGGTCGATGAGTCTTGTTCTGTGTTCTTTTGAGTATGGCTCGAACCAGAATGGTAGAGACTAGCCATATGATAAAAAGTAGGATGTAGCCTTGGTAATCAGCCATATATGAATCTTTACCAAGTAAATGAAATATCATGGTTATCTATATTTGCTTCTTATATAAGAAGGAGAGGGGAAATACTTCAACAGAGTTACATTACCCCAGGGACGGCCCAAGCATAAAGCGACCCAAGCCCTTGCTTTAGGCCTCTCAAAAAAAATAATTTTTTCTTTAGAAAAAAAGCCCACTTTATATTTTTTTATATTATCTTTTTGATATGTTTCATATATCAACAAACATAAGTTAGCCCATCTGGTATAAAAGCTTATCATTAACTGCAAGGTCCAGGGATCAATTCCTTGCTGTGTACAAAATAATTAATACTTTAATTTTTTAAAAAGGCCTCATCATAGAGTTTGCTTTAGGCCTTAATAGGTGTTGGGCCGGCACTGCATTACCCTCACATGTTTCTAAGTTAGATATTTCAGTTAGCAGAATTGATTGTGCGAAAAATAAGGTGACACTAAGGTGGATAAGTGAAGTAATGTGTGTGTCAGCATTTATTTAACATAAGGAGAGGGACTCCTCCTCTATACTCTATCAGTATATTTTATTATATTTGCATGTAAAATTTTTTTGCATCATTTCTTACAGTACATTCTTTTCTATTTACTATTATTAAATAATGTCCTGGTTGGGACACATGTCAGCTTTCCATCCATTTTGATTCCTGCCCAGTCTTGTATTAGCTGTACTCATTACGGAATGCACGAGTTAACATAGTAGTTAGAATAAAACAAGAAAATATATTTCAATACACACTCGTTACAACTTTTTTTATAAGGTATAAAGATGAATTAAAACTTTTGATGTGCAAAAATAAAGCTCATACTATATGCAGGTGAATTATATTATTTACATCAATTTTCTACATCACTTTTTACATAATAATAATAATAATAATAATAATAATAATAATAATAATACCGGTCATGCAAATGATACTAAGTGCTAATAAATAGTATTTTCCGAAAATATGTTTTTTTTTTTTTTTTTTGAAGCAAACCGAAAATATGATATTGATAGCCAGATTGTTTAATTTATTAGTTTTATGTTTGATCTTGTTTTCTGATATGGAAAGAGACATCTATGTAATAATGCTCCTAATTTTTTGTGAAGGCCGGCAACATGTCAGTTTCCAAGCATAATATAAACAATAAACGCGTTTGTGACCAAATCCAACCTCTAAAAAATAATAACATTTTTTTAAAATTTAATTAGAATATGGATTTTTTTTTGTATACATAACGGTATCTCCAATCGAGAGTCGGAGACTAATCCCTTTCAAGACGTAGATATCACTGAAGTGGGTTTTGCCTCTCCCAACAAAATATTATCCATACACATGCACAACAGGAATTGAATCATTGATAACATGCTTAAACAACTCAGTTATCTAGCTACCAACTTTGCTGAGCTTTGTTGGTATTAAAATATGGATTTAATTGTTATGTACTCTTACTGTAAAGATTTTTTACACTATATATCAACTAATCATAAATTGTCACATCAGTAAAAAATATTTGAGTTTTATCGTAACTACCTTAAAAGTCACTCATACTATAATTTGTGATTGGTTGATATAACAATTAAACTCTTAGAATATATTGTTACTTAAAAGTTTATATGAATAACCAATAATGCATTATCACATTTTAAAAATATTTTACTCTTATATTAATTACCTTAAAAATCACACATTAGGGGTTGATGTATGATTATTGATAATGTTAAAAACTTTACAAATAATATATTAAAATTCAACTATTTTTTTATATATATATTTTTTTTACTGAACTCATTTTTTTATACTTAGATTTGACATTTTCCGTCATGAAATATTTCATCCGAGTGAAATTGAATATTATTATATGCAGTCAATGGCAAATTAGTCCTTGAAAATTTTTGATAACTTACTTTTAGTCTGTGAAAAAAATAAATTAATTATTTAATCCATCAAATTTATAAATGTGAGACACATTAATTCCTAAGTTTAGTTCCGACGTCCATTTACTTGTCTACGTGACCCATTAACTATCCTATTTGGCCCGTCAGTGATCTTTTGTGGCCTACTACAAATTTCTACGGTAAAAAATGAATGAAAATTGAAAAAAATGCATAATTTTCAGATATTTTGGGTTTTAAAATTATGTATGTTTTTTCAATTTTTTATTCATTTTTCATATAAGAAATTCGTCATAGGTTATCCATGACCACTAATGAATCAGGTAGGATGATTAATGGGACACATATGCAAGTAAATGGACGTTGAAACTAAACCTAGGAACTAATATGTCCCACGTTTATAAATTTGAGGAACTAAATGGTTAATTTATTTTTTTTAGGGATTAAAAGTGGGTCTCCAAAAATTTTGAGGGACCAATTTGAGTATTCACTCTATTAAATATTATATAAAATGAGTTTAATTAATATACACTGTCAATGTAAATTTTTTTACAATGTCAACCAATCACAAATTATGATATGAGTGACTTTTAAAGTAGTTAGGTTAAGTGCCAAATATTTTTATTAATGTGATAATATAAAATTAGTTGATATGTAAAAAATTTGGACACTAACAATAAGCAATAATTAAATCTATAAAAAATTTGAATAAACGTATCATACATTAATATATAGATAAGAATATGCTATCATAATAATAATGACAATAAAAAATATGTCACCGGTTGTCTTTGTTTGAAAAGAAAGCTCCGTAAAGAACAAGATGTCTGAGTTTGAGGCCGTTCACTAGCTGGCCATTCAAGAGACGACATATATAAAGTCATAAACCTTTTTTTTTCTTATGCTCTATGAATCTGCTGATCCTCAAATGTATTCCTTAACAAATAAATATTGCACTAGCACATCATTTTACCAATATCATTTCTTAATATAGATTTTTAATATCAATATAAATTTTTTTAAATTATCAATTAATGATATATAAACATACCAAAAGAGTTAGATTTTTCAAAATAATGGCCGTAAAAATATATCTTCTTTAATGACTTGAAAATATATAATGAAAATAATCTGAAAAGGTTTCATCCTTTTTTATATACATTTAGTTTTACTTCCCGTGTAACAAAAAACAAGTGTATTAATCCAAACTTAAAAGGGATTGAGTTACTTAAATATATTAGGAGATGTTCCCATAAGTATATAATTAATTCTTATTTGAGCAATGACGTAATCCTCGTTACAAGATACTTTTAGTAGGCTATAAATCATTGTCCTGCACTATAGGTAAAATTTGTCCCGGGTGTAATCAGGTTGTGATGGGTGGATAGAAGTGTGAATAAAGTTCTGAACTAATCAAAATCACTTCGTTTGAGTTGGTTTGGTTTGTTAATTTCAAGGTCTTAAACTCAAACCAAATCAGCCCAATTGCTAACGAGTTAGTTTGGATAGGTCATTAATTGCCAGATGATTTTTTCTCTTTTTTTTTCAAAATGCATTTGGAACTTCTATGATTGTCATAAACAAGATCTAGTCAACTAGAGAAAAATAAGCAATTACACAATTGATAAAAAGTAACCACAAAGAAAAACAACAAACTTTATAGATTAAGCACGAATCACGTTTGAGTTGACATCTAAGTAGCATAAATCGTTATATTAAAATTGACACATAACACAACAATAATACATAACTACTATAAGAATACATGTTAGTCCCTACTCCAAATGATAATAAACTCAAATACACAATCGATATAGCAACTAACAAGTTGTTAAGTGTGATTTATGTAAAAGATAGGGAAAGTACGCCCAGGATGCCAAGTAACTCTTGGTTTATTGCTTTTCATTTCCTGCAGCAGGTGTGAAATATGTAAAACGTGAGGAAATGTTGAGGGTGTACGTATTTCGGGCTATGTATCTTTGGAAGATCTATGTTTTTATTTTACATAGTATAAAGAGATTAGGAGAAGGGTTTTATTCTGTGTTTAGTAAAAGGTGGGGAAATGTTGAGGGTGTATGTATTTCGGGCTATGTCTCTTGGAAGATCTATGTTTTTATTCTGCATAGTATAAAGAGATTAGGAGAAGGGGTTTTTATTTTGTGATAGTAAACATTGATGCATTTTGACCCCTTTCTAGCTTCAAGCACATGATAGGGTGTAAGCTCCTCAACCCTTTCTAGAAGATGGGGGGAGTAATCATTTTGATGCTAAAGCTAGAAGTTTATGAATAAAATTTTTACTTATCGAAAAAAAACTAACACGTTGTTCAGTTTCACTAAGTCAACACAAAAACAGAGAGGTTGAAGTTGCTAACAACGCAAGAAGGAACAATAGTTGACTATGGTTGAAGGTTATCTAGTGTAAGGAGGAAGAGAGAAGAAAATAAAATTAGGGGAGAACGCCTTAAATCATATACAAGATCTCCAAAGGCCAAATCCACAACTTTGTTATATGTAAAACACTACCAAAAAAAAAAAAAAAAAAGGTTTTTGCCACCGAAAAATTCGGTCACAAAACCCGTGTGCGGCCGTTTATGCAACGGTTAAAAGGCGGTCACCAAAACCCTAGTTGCAACAATGTTTGCGATGAGCATACCAATTCGGTGGTAAATTTGCGATCGTATTTTCGATCACAAAACATATTAGATTTGGTAGCAATACATGGTCACATACTGTTGCTTGAGACCAATTTTGTCACCACTAAATCGGTTACAAATCCTGTCGCAATAGACATAATAACTTTGTAGATGTTGCGACGGGTTGGTCCGTGACAAATTCGGTCGCAATAAATTAAATTATTAATATTTATTTTATACTAATTTTTAAAAATTGTTATTAGTATTATTATTATTATTATATTTAAAATTATTAATTATTACCAATATTTTTATTTATTTATTATTAATAGTACCAATTATAAATATTGCATATATACATATAAAATTGCGTTGCAAAATAAAGAGAAACAAAAATAGACATTCTATCAATATAAATATATCAGTTCATGCATAATGTATGTAGATGAAAATAAAAATACAAAGATAATAAAATCATGTAGGTGGGAACTAGTCCTATTGGGTTACGTCGTCGGCTAAAAACTCATTCACGTGGTCTGCCCCGTCGATGGTCCCGACATCCTTTGCAACAAGTAGTGGTGGAGGAGGTTGTGGCGTAACAGGAGGCTGAAGCTGGAAGTATCGGAAGATGAATTGTGTCTCAGTCGTCAACTCATCAACATTCGCCTGCAACTCCCTCTGATCGGCACGTATGGCTGCGAGTTCCTGATTCAGTCGTGTGATAGTCTCATGCATCTCGTGTATCACCTCTAGAGGGGCACTAGACACGTTCTCGTGTGTATCCTGACGGGACGATGAGGCTATATAGTGATCATCCAGCTGCTCAAGCCCGTACACATGCCCTTTCTTATTTCTACCTCCAACAACCTCCAAATATATGGCGTTATCATCGACGAAGGCCGGAGGTGTAACACCCCGATTTTTCAAGCTTTCGAGCTTTCTGTTTTAATTAAACAGTATTTATTCGTTTGTGTTTGATTGGAGGGTTTAGAGAGTGAAATAAAATAATCCGAGACCATAGTCATGCTCTACGCTATCGTAGGAAGCTATGATTAAATTTTGGTTGAAAACCCAAACGGAACCCGATCTGTGTTTTACACTGAAAAAATGATTTTACTGCTCCGAAAACCTGATTTTGACACGGGAACGAAACAGTTAGGTTTGAAATTAAATTTTCCACGATATTGGAAAATTTAAAAATTTTCACTGAAAAAGTGAAAATCGTGATTTTACGGAACCGAATACGGATTTATCGTAACCCGTTAATGGATAAATATCATGTCACTATCATGACACCTTACTAAGGTGAGTCACCTAGTGACTCACCATAGTCATCATGACTTAGAGGACCAAATTACTTTAATGCCCCTAAAACTTCCTAAAATGACTATTTTACCCTTTTAGCAAATTACCTTTCTACCCTTCCTTATTCATTAAGATTAAAACATCAAATTTTTACCCAAATCCCCCTTATCTCACGTAGCCCCTCCCCATTTTCCCCCTTCATCTCTTTTCATTTTTCTATCCATAAACTCACCATAAACCACTTCAAGCTTTCTAATTCAAGTAGAAAACTCAATCAAGGTGACTAGAAGAAGCTTCAATCTTTGTAAATCTCCAATAACCAAGAGGTGAGCTTCACTTTTCTTCTTTAGAGATCATGTATTTTATGATGTAGGTGAAGGTTAGAGTTTTAGCTTCAAAAATCCATAACTAATGATAGAAAAATCCTATGCTCATGAAACTAATTTCTATGAACTTATTAAGACCTCTAGATTCATCATTCAAGAGCATAGAGCAAGCTCACATGGCTGCCCTATTTTTGTTCTATAAGGCTGAAATCCTAGGAGTATGAGAAGATAGAATTTTGTTTCAATTCTTAGCAAATAACCATGGATTTCATCTTTCTATAACTTATATGTCTTGGATCCAAGAGCTTGAAGCAAACTAAAATTCCTAGCCTATGGTACTAGAGAGAACCGAATTCATGCCCTAAGGGAGGAGGATGATGTTGTTTCAATTTTCAATTTTCAATTTATGACAATTTCCCTTAATTCTAGAATACTCTATGATCATAAATCTAAGAGTATGTGAAATTTTGAAAATCCTAGCCACATTGGCTAGCCATAACCGAAACCATATATGGGTAGTATTAGGTTATTCAACAAGCTAAACTTGTGATGAAGGATTGACGTGTTGGGAGGACAAACGAGTCACTAAACGGGAGATTCGAAACTTGGAGACCGCAAGACGTGAATAGCCTACAAGAGGTAAGGGGAGTTTACCTGAGGGGTTCATGATAACTACATGTTGTGTTGTTGATGTGTGAAGATGTGCCTCAATGATAGAAGCTGAGTTAGTTATTTCTGTTTTTAGTTGTAACTGCTTCTGGCCAAAGTTAGTTACAATAGAATTGTTTAGCTTGTATCTTAGCTTGCTGATGTACAGACGGGTCGCATAGACGAGTCGTATAGTCGATAGACTATAGACGAGTTGTATAGACGATAGACTATAGACGAGTCGTATAGACGATAGACTATAGACGAGTCGTATAGACGATAGACTATAGACGAGTTGTATAGACGAGTTGTATAGACGAGGTGTGAGGTTTTTCATGTACATTCTTCCAGATGATTCTGAGCAATTAGAGTATAAAAGAGATCGAGGGGTGTGAAAGAAGATAACAGAGTTTTTGATACTGAGTTTGATATAGAGTTTTGCCACAGAGTTTGAACACAACAAGGCTTGTGGTACTGGTTTGAAGGCAGTGATATTAACAAGGGTGTAATGTTGTTCAAATGAAAAGGCCTTGATCTTGTAACTTCGATTATCATAGTGGATTCATCTTGCTCTCTTGCCAGTGGATGTAGGTCTTCACTTTGAAGGCTGAACCACGTTAAATCTTGATGTTGATTCTTCCTCTAATACTTCTTATAGCTTTTGTATAATTCTGATTTCTTGCATATCAAGTTTCTGCATATTTGTTTCCTAGATTCTGGTTGTGGTTGTTTATTGATTGCAGGTAATATTCTTAACAATTGGCGCCGTCTGTGGGAAGGCAAACGGCAATCATGGGAACTACCAAATTCGACATTGAAAAGTTTAATGGAGCAAATGATTTTGGTCTTTGGAGGATAAAGATGCGCGCAGTACTGGTTCAACAAGGCTTGGTAAATGCTTTGAAAGGTGAATCTGCTCTCCCTGCCACGATGCCTGATCAAGAAAAGCAAGATCTCATCGAGAAGGCAAAGAGCACAATCATCTTGTGTCTTGGAGACAAAGCTCTAAGGGAAGTTGCAAGGGAACCTACTGCTACGGCTCTATGGCTCAAACTTGAATCCCTCTATATGACTAAATCGGTTACCAATAGACTCTTCTTGAAACAGCAATTGTTCTCTTTCAAAATGAATGGAGAAAAATCTGTTATGGATCAGATTGCTGATTTCAACAAGATTCTAGATGATTTAGAAAATTTAGAGGTGAATTTAGAGGATGAAGACAAGGCTTTAATCCTTTTAAGTGCCTTGCCTGGCTCTTATGAACATTTCAAGGATGCCATACTGTTTGGAAGAGAGCAGCAATCCATCTCTCTTGAGGAAGTGCAAACTTCTATCCGCACCAAAGAAAGTCATAAAAAACAAGGAATCAAGATTGACAATAATGCTGAGAGCTTGAATATTATCAGAGGCAGAACTGAAAAAAGGGGATCGCATGGAGACAAGCATAGATCCAAATCGAAGAAGAAAACTCAAGGGAAGTTTAAATGCTTCCTCTGCCATAAGCAAGGACATTTCAAGAAAGTTTGTCCAGAAAAGGGGGCAAGAATTCAAAGCAATTTCAAGATTCTGGTAATGCTGCATTAGTTGATGCTTGTTATGAATCAGCTGAGGCCCTGGTTGTTTCAATCTCAGAGATTGAAAAAGATTGGGTGATGGACTCGGGACGTACTTTCCACATGTGTCCTAGGAAGGATTATTTTGAATCTATAGACCTAAGTGAAGGTGGAGCTGTCTTTCAAGGCAACAATAAACCCTGTAAAGTTCAAGGCAAAGGATCTATCATATTCAAAATGTTCAATGGCAAGGAAACCTTGCTGGAAGATGTAAGGTATGTACCCGAATTAAAAAGAAATTTAATTTCCATTGGTATGTTTGATAGCCTAGGATATTTCACATACATAGAGCATGGTATCATGAAAATAACTATTAATGATACTGTCATTGCTAAAGGTATAAAGAGGAATGGGTTGTATATTTTAGATGGTTCCATAATAATAGCACAAGCTGCTGTTGCGAGTTCCAGCATTCATGCATCATCTAGATTGTGGCATATGAGGTTAGGTCATGTAAGTGAAAGGGGTTTAATTGAGTTATCAAAACAGAATTTGCTAAATGGTGACAAAATTGATAAGCTTGATTTTTGTGATCATTGTATTCTAGGAAAATCTAAGAGAATCAGTTTTGGGGTGGGAATGCATACTACCTCTAGGCCTTTTGAATATGCTCATTCTGATTTGTGGGGTCCTTCAAGGACCATGACTCATGCTGGTGGCTCATATTTCCTAACTATCATTGATGACTATTCTAGGAAAGTATGGATTTTTGTAATTAAGAATAAAAGTGATACCTTTCTGAAATTTAAGGAATGGCACACACAAATTGGAACACAAAAGGAATCGAAATTGAAATTCTTGAGAACTGACAATGGCCTGGAATATCTTTCAGAGCAATTCAATAAGTTTTGCAGGGATTTAGGTATTCAAAGGCATAAAACGGTTGCAGGCACTCCTCAACAGAATAGAATTGCTGAAAGGATGAATAGAACAATCCTAGAAAGGGTAAGATGCATGCTATTGAGTGCTGGTCTTCCTAAGTTTTTTTGGGGTGAGGCTGCTGCGACAGCAGTGTACTTGATTAATAGGTGTCCTTCTTCAGCAATTGGATTTAAAACACCAATGGAACTATGGTATGGAAAGCCGGACGACTACTCAAATCTAAAGGTTTTTGGTTCCTTGGCGTTTGCTCACACTAAGCAAGACAAATTGGGACCAAGGGCTATTCAATGTGCATTCATAGGATACCCTGCAGGGGTAAAAGGTTACCAGTTGTGGAGGATTGATTCTGGTGAGCCTAAGTGTATTATCTCAAGAGATGTTGTATTTGATGAAAGCAGAATGGCTATGATTGATAAGAATCAGCAGCAAGCCAGTGCTTCAGGTAGCAACACTGAGAGTGTTCAAGTTGAGGTGGAGTCTACTGAGCAGCAAGACAGCAATCCTCAAGACACTACAGAGGCAGAAGCTAGATCAGAAATGGTTACAGCAGAACCAGAATTAGCCAATTACAATTTGGCTAGAGACAGAGAAAGGAGAACAATTAGAGCTCCTACTAGATATGGTCAAGCTGATCTAATCTATTATGCTCTAAGTGTTGCCGAGGATCTTCAAGCTGATGAGCCAAGCAACTACAAAGAGGCTATCAGCAGTGAAGACAGTGAAGCATGGATGACAGCAATGAATGAAGAGATGTTATCACTGGAAAAGAATCAGACATGGATCCTAATAGATAATCCTAAAGGCAAAAGGGTTATTGGATCTAAGTGGATATATAAAAAGAAGGAAGGTATTCTAGGTGGAGAGAAACCAAGATTTAAAGCTAGACTTGTTGCAAAGGGCTTCTCTCAACTAGAAGGAATAGACTTCAATGAAATTTTTGCTCCTGTGGTGAAGCATTGCTCGATCCGAATCTTGCTATCCATTGTCACTCACTATGATTTGGAATTAGAACAACTTGATGTCAAAACCGCATTTCTCCATGGTGATCTTGAAGAAACTATTTATATGCAGCAACCTGAGGGTTTTGCCAAAGGTCATAATAAGGTTTGTCTTCTAAAAAAAATCTTTGTATGGTCTAAAGCAAAGTCCTAGGCAATGGTATAGAAAGTTTGATGACTTCATGATAAGTCTTGGTTTTCAAAGATGCAATTTTGACAGTTGTGTGTATATTCTAAAAGAAAATGGTGCAGTCCTCACTTATCTCCTACTTTATGTGGATGACATTCTTCTAGCAAGTTCAGATAAGTATCAGATTAACAAGCTTAAATCTGATTTAAGAAATGAGTTTGAGATGAAAGAACTTGGAGAGGCCAAGAGAATTCTTGGTATGGATATCAGCAGAAACAGAAATCAAGGAGAATTATTTCTGTCTCAGCTTGGCTACTTAAAGAAAGTTGTCTCTAAGTTCAGAATGCATGAATCAAGACCGGTCACTACTCCTTTGGGGCAGAATTTTAAGTTGTCTACTCAAAATGCTCCAAAGACGGATGAAGAAAGGAAAAGAATGAGCTCAATCCCATATGCTAGTGGAGTTGGCAACCTAATGTATGGGATGATTTGCAGCAGGCCAGATTTGGCATATGCTGTAAATATAGTGAGCAGGTTCATGGCTGATCCAGGGCCATTACATTGGTCTGCTCTCAAATGGATTTTGAGATACTTAAATGGATCTTTATCAGCTGGATTGAAATTCAAAAGGAATCAGGATAACAGTGAACCAATCAAAGGTTATGTAGACTCGGATTTTGCTGCGAACATTGATACTAGAAAATCCCTTTCTGGTTATGTTTTCACTTTGTTTGGTACAGTTGTGAGTTGGAGAGCAATTTTGCAATCCGTAGTGGCTCTTTCAACAACTCAAGCTGAATTCATAGCACTTACTGAAGGTGTTAAAGAAGCCATATGGATGAAGGGGTTGATTGATGAACTTGGGATAAATCAGGACTGCGTGACAGTGTTTTGTGATAGCCAAAGTGCTATCCATCTATCCAAGCATCAAGTGTATCATGATAAATCAAAACACATTGATGTCAAGCTTCATTTCATAAGGGATGTAATTGATTCAAAGCAGATTTCAGTTGAGAAGATTGCAACAGAGGATAATCCTGCTGATGCTTTTACGAAGTCTCTTTCACAAACTAAGTTCAAGCATTGCTTGGATTTAGTTGGTTTCTGTGAAGAGTAATTTTCTTGGCAAGGGAGCATAGTCCATGGAAGAAGTAATCTAATATTGAGTCAAGGTGGAGAATTGTGAAGATGTGCCTCAATGATAGAAGCTGAGTTAGTTATTTCTGTTTTTAGTTGTAACTGCTTCTGGCCAAAGTTAGTTACAATAGAATTGTTTAGCTTGTATCTTAGCTTGCTAATGTACAGACGGGTCGCATAGACGAGTCGTATAGTCGATAGACTATAGACGAGTTGTATAGACGATAGACTATAGACGAGTCGTATAGACGATAGACTATAGACGAGTTGTATAGACGAGTTGTATAGACGAGGTGTGAGGTTTTTCATGTACATTCTTCCAGATGATTCTGAGCAATTAGAGTATAAAAGAGATCGAGGGGTGTGAAAGAAGATAACAGAGTTTTTGATACTGAGTTTGATACAGAGTTTTGCCACAGAGTTTGAACACAACAAGGCTTGCGGTACTGGTTTGAAGGCAGTGATATTAACAAGGGTGTAATGTTGTTCAAATGAAAAGGCCTTGATCTTGTAACTTCGACTATCATAGTGGATTCATCTTGCTCTCTTGCCCGTGGATGTAGGTCTTCACTTTGAAGGCTGAACCACGTTAAATCTTGGTGTTGATTCTTCCTCTAATACTTCTTATAGCTTTTGTATAATTCTGATTTCTTGCATATCAAGTTTCTGCATATTTGTTTCCTAGATTCTGGTTGTGGTTGTTTATTGATTGCAGGTAATATTCTTAACATGATGGATTTATTGAATGAAGTGATTTGATGATAAGTTGATGTTGTTATACGTTGTTATGTGAACGTTGATCTGGTTGAATATGTTGATGTGAATAGGTGTGGTATTGATTATGTAGGATATTATAGCATTGTGATATGATGACTGTATGGTTGTGGTTTGCCGCATTGAAATCTATAAATCAAGATAAAAGCTTTTAAAAGCCTTGCAGAAAAATCATAGATTGATTTGGAGGAAAACGTTGGGAAATATTTATGATGAAAATTTTCTCAAATGTACACTATGTTATGATAAGAGGAAAACGTCAAGAATTTTGAATTTGAAGGATTTTATGTGTAAAAGGTGTATTTTCATAGAAATGTATAAAAATTATTTTACTGTTTGAGAAACAGTACTCTTATAAAGGGAAGATATTTTGGTTTCAATAAAATCCTCTCAGAAATGATTTTTGGGAAGAGATTTATTAAATAAACGTGACGTTTTATTAAAAATTTAATTTCATTGTTTCTAAATTGTATTTCAACAGAAAACTTTTTGTCTACAAGAAAATTTTATAACGATGTAAAATCCGACAACTTAGAAGAGTTATGGAGATTTTGATTTGGTTTTGTATTTCACAGAACGAAAACGACGGAAAACGCTGAAACGTGAACCTAGTAAACGAGACGTTGGGTTACTAGTGTTCTATGATAAAGACACATAGAGTTTAAACCGTATGACAGTGTTGTGGACTGTGTGTCCTACGAATTATGTGTCTTTTTCATGTCATGATGGATATGACTAAAGGTAAATACTGTTTTCTATTACCACGGACCTTGGGCTGGTGCATCGGTCTAGGGCTCCGAGATTGAGCGCTCGGACGTTTCGTCCTGTGTTAACGATGAGAAGTTTTAAAACGGCATAAATTGTGAATAGTAAGGAGCTTTGAGCTACAACCACGAAAGAATGAACACAAAGAAAAGTGGCAAGACTTGAAACGTTTTTCTCATGCATTTGTTTTTAGACAGACGTGCTATCTGGATTGTGGAACCTTGATGGCAGGGAACCCTGTGATGACTTTAAGTCATAGTGTAACAATTGTACCTTGATGGACAATGGTGTCATACAACTGACGAATATTGTGCCTTGAGTTGGACAATATCGTATGACCATTTATAGTTTATCAAGTACCGCTGAATGTAATTCCATGTAAACGCGTAATGTCATGGTGTTCATGTACTTCCGAATAAGCACTTAGGCGCTGGTCATTGTGCCTGGAGCCAATGTACCTTGAGCCTGATCAGCTCAGTTTTTACACAATGGTGTCCGAAGATTAAGTAAAGAAATAGATGATGAATATTGGAGTGTCATGCATTTTTATAAATGACGATGACTGTCGGGTATGAGATCCTATGATATACTACTTGTTTATACAGTAGAATCTGATATGTAATGATTGTATATGCTCATGTGCTGTTGATGTGTAATTCATGTGGTTATCGTGTTTGAATCCATATATTGGTATCTTACCCTTGCCTGTACATGTTGGACACCCTGTTTTGTTTTTTGATACATGTACAGATGCATTTCAGCGGATCTCTGGGTTACTTCGGGACCCCGAAGTTGGAGTCTCTTTACATCGACGGCCAAGATGTGTGGACTGGCGACGACGAGTTTAGTCTCATCGGTTTGAATTATACTAGGTAGTATACTCTATCGTCTTTAGATGTCTCTTTAGACCAGCGCTTAGGATTTTTGATGTACGTGTGGTATACTAAGAGATTGGGAACATGATGTACTCTAAGTTGAGCAATTATTATAAATGATGAAGGTTAAATTATTTTATATGATTGTTCTGTTTTGTTGTTGGTATCAGATTTCTATAATCACTCGATTGAGTGTTTTTCAAAAAAATAAAAAATAAATAAATAAAACGTTTATAGTTTCCCCAACGGGTTACCATGTGATGTCCCAGAAGGGGGTGTCACAGGAGGCTCCTGACTAGAAGAAGAATCACCCTCCTGTGAGGTACATTCCTAAGCCTAAGCCTGATCTAAGGCCTCATGATATGTATCCTACAAAATAAAGTTGAATATCATATTATTAATAATTAATAAGCAACGAAGATTATTATTGTAAGTAATATTAAAATGAATACTTACATTGATCTCACGGGACTTTTCGTCCACCCAATCTCCGGATTTCAGCTTTTTTGTCTTCGCCAGCATCTCGATGGCAGTCGGGGATCGAGCCATTTCCTGACTTTACATACATTAAAATAATCATTAAATGTGAGAAATAACAATTAATTAAGTAATGAATTAAACTGCATAAATCAAAATAAACTAAAATAAACTTAATTACCCTCCTACCATAATAATCTTCAGCAAAGATACGACCTCCTGTGTAGGCTGAGACGCCACTGTCTATAGCGTGATTCTGCCGGTCAATGGCACTCTTCTTCTGGAAGTCTGGATTATTGGCAAAATATTCCTCTAGTTGAGCTCTGATATGAGCTGCAATCTGGTTCCCCTTAGACCTGCCCTTTCGAATACGGTTCGTTGCACATTTTAGGATGCAATTACCCCTGTGGTCAAAGGCCTTCCTGATCCCCACATCGTACCAGGGGTCCAATGTAAACTTTTTATATATAAACTTTTTCTGCATGGAAGACATATTAGGCAACAAACATATATATATATATATATATAAAAATTAAAACTAAATATGACATGAGACAAAACTTTAATTTACCTTAAACTCTCCCCACCACAAATCCTTCGTGTCTTGGTCAACTGCGCCAAAAGTGGCCCACGAATAGTCGAACTTCTGTTTGATGATTCTTGAAACCTCATCAGTAGTACACTTCGATGGATATATACATCCTATGATTAAAAAAAAAATCATGAAGTTGTGTATTTAAATATTGTTATATAATATAACTATATATTAAAAGTAAAATTTAACTAATATTAAACATTCTTGTTATAAAATTTAACTATTAAAATAACTTACTCCAGATTGCTGGGGCGTGGCCTGATCACGATCCTCTGTTAGTCGAACCTTTATCATCTGATCGCAAAGATGACGGTCCAACTGAAGGTGGTGATGGCGTAGGTGTAGATGATGATGGACCAGCTACTGATGGTGATGGCAATGGGGTAGTGACCGCCAATGGAGCACTCGGTAGAGTCGCTCCCGTCCCAGCGTCTGTCATATGCTGGTCAGAACTAGGCAAGTCGGTCGTGGGAGTACCTCTCCCACCACGACCTCTTCCACGAACACCATGACCTGGAGCCCGAAGTGGCATCCGACCACCACGATCTCCTCGAGTATCCCTATTATCATCTGCCATCTGGATGAAAACAATAAATATAACTTTAACTAACTTGAACATATTACAAACAATATAACTTTAACTAAATTGAACAAAACACAATCAATAAAAGGGAAACAACATAATTTACCTAATTGGACGTATCGGTATCAATAAATTCACCCTCACTATCACTTGATATATATATGTATCCTCATCCGATTTGTCCAAATCAGACTAATTCAGTAATACTCTATCAACTTCTTCCGTGCCGCCCCCAACATCCACAAGAGAATCGCCAATGATTATATATGGCCCAATATGTTGTAACACGTCAAGCCCTGCAATGATATCATCTTGGTATGGATCCTCCATCTCAGCTTAGCTGACTGTAGTATTAGTGATTGTACTGCGGGGATTTGTCTTGATGACACCCAACCAACCTTGATGACCATCAGGATATGACGTGTAATAAACTTGCTCCACTTGTTGTGTCAATATGAACGAGTCGTAAGCCTTATTATATCTCCCAATTTCTTAATTTCGACAAGTCCATACTTATTATCTACTTTTGTCCCTATATTAGGAGTATTATCAAACCAATCACACTTGAAGAGAACTAACTTCATCACGGGCTCCCCGGTATACTCCATTTCAACAACTTCAATTAGCACTCCGTAAAAATCATCTTCAAATTGACTATTTGCGCCTCGTACACACACACCATAGTTATGTAATAACATGCCTTCACTTCGTCCTAGAGTCCAGAATTTATATCCATTCACAATGTAAGTGGAAAATGAGGTAACTTTTCTCATAGGCCCCCACACCAGATTATTCAACAAAGGATCTTCAATATTATTTTCTAGATTTTGAACCTAAGACGTTTAACAATTGATGTTATACACCATGTTATAACTGTGAAAAAAAAAAACAAGTATTATAATAACTTACAAGGTGTTATTTAACCTACATGTTCTTTGAACCACACGGAAACCTTGCAAAAATCTGTTGATTAATTTGAGCGTCCGAAATGTTGGGTTGATGATCCTTTAGCTCATTGGCATAAATACTATAGGAAATTGAAAATTAAGTTACTCTAAATATGGCATAAATATTAAAAAATATTTAAAACAAATGTGAACACTAACTTACATTAAATATAGCACCACATCTTCACAGTTTTGTAGAACGTACAAATGGGAAGCGTCAATGCCATGTTGCTCCATGAAATAAGTTTTGGATTTGCCACTAGCTGTGCCTGGGTAATTGAAAATTTATATAGGATGAATAGATGACAAACTTTCATCTGCTTCTACGTTACGTTCGAGTGGATAGTAATAAGAAGCAAAGGTAGATGTCTCCTCCACTAAGTAGGCTTCACAAATGGAACCCTCCACCCTATCCTTGTTCTTCACTTTATTTTTCAGGGAGTGCAAGAACCTAAGCAGGAAGAAATTGAAGTATAAAGGTGATTCTAATTCAAACATACGTACAAATATATGATTTAATTTGAAGTAATTATATACCTCTCAAAGGGATATATCCAATGATATTGCACGGGTATATTGTCCTCCATGACCCTTAACTATTCCACATTTAGTGTTGTTGAACGCAATGGGAAGCAAACGCTGCGAGAATACATGACAATCATGGTTTTTCATTCCATATAACTTTCATTCCTTAACATCGACACATCTGCCCAAATTTGAGGCGTACCCATGAGACAACTTTAGTTCTTTAACCCATTTACAAACAGCTACTTTCTGTGGTTTGCTCAGTGCATAGTTTGCCTTCAGTTTGAAAAGCTTGGCACGACCAAGATCTTTCTTCTTAAGGTCCTTCCGGTTACATATTTTTGCTAAGTCCAAGAGGGCTTTATCTGTAGCCTTCGTCCTCCCTCTGATGTCCATGACAGTGTCAAACACATTCATAAACATGTTCCTCTCACTATTCATGACATCAATATTATGACGGAGAAGGTGTGTTTTCCAATAGGGCAAACTCCAAAATATATTTTGCTTAATCCAATTATGCTCAACACCATAGCCTAGAATATGTTCTCCTTGCGATTCATTGATGAATGGTAACTGGCACACTTTCATGGATGCCCGGTAACAAGGAATCGGAGGTGATTATCAAACTAGCATATCTTCCTGTGAACAACCCATTTTGACCGGGTCCGTTTTACATTTTGCCTAAATTTAGAAGGAAAAAAAAACCCAAAAAATGAAAAAAAAAATTCAAAATCATAAAAATATCTCAAATTTTGTGATTTTGTGATAAAAATAAAAAAGAGTGAAATTTGTTTATAACTTTCCTTTTAAGTTTTATAGAAACAAACAAAAAATAGAAGAAAATAAAAAACACAAATATTTTTACAGCTTGTCTTAAAAAATAAAAATAAAATGGAGACATTTTATTTTGTCATGTCTTGTTTATTTTATTAATAAAGAAACAAAAAGAAAAAGAAGAAGAGAAAAGAGTTATTGGGCCAAAAGTTAGTCACACACCTCCAAACCCATATCCATTCTTCCTACCCATGACCCATGCCCATTTTTTTATTCCAAACCCATCTCCCTCTTCATCCGACTTTCTCCCTCACCCCTGAAACCCTAGCCGCCGCTCCCCCTCTCCCTCCACCATTCTTTCCCTTTCTTTCTTCACCTACCATCAAATCCCTCTTTCCTTTCTTATTCGCGCGCACCTCCATCCCGGAAGCTGCGGGATTTTTTTCAATCACGCATTGCTGTGCGATTTTGAACGCGAGGAGTGGATAGAAGAGATTTCCTGCCATCTCCATCATGTGCTGACCAATCGTGTGTCTGATGCTCTCAATCAAGCGAGGTAAGTGCGATTCCTTCCTTTTTTGGCTTCCAAATCGCGAACTAATCGCATTTCCGTTCTGTTTTGCAGGTTGAGGAGCAAAAAGGAGTGGGATTTCGTCTATATAAAGCAAAGGAGGAAGAACATAAGGGGGCATGAATCCATATATACATAGTTCCATAGAAAGTGAAAGACCAACTGTCAGAAAAGAGAACTGATACAAATTAAAGGAGACACTGCCACACACAGGTAGAAACGAACAGAGACTGAGGTGAGGAATTCAAAGGAGGCAGCGATGCTCGAAGTCGGATGAGCAGGGGTAGAAGCGAACCCAGTTGTAATACCCTATGTTACATTGCTATGTAAGGCATAAAGTATCACATGAAGGTTAGACATAAGTAGATAACAACAGAGTAGCGGAAGCCATAAGTCTCTAGTTTGTACAAAATTATGTCCATAATAATCTAAATAAACGAAATTGAGTTTTGAACTAAGGCATTAACCAGTTAATAATACATACTAAATCTGGCTTATACAAGGAGTTTAACAAAGTCCTCAATGCCTGCAACCTTTGGGGTACAGTGATGCACTGTTATTTCTTATCTGAAACAACAAATATGAGTAGTGAGATAACCAATCTCAGCGAATTTCCTGCAAAACCTCAGTTTCATAAATACTCATAAATAGATTAATGATAAGTCTGCAACTTGGCTAGTTTTTCAGCTAGAAAAGGCTAACGTTTCAGTAGCAATTTAGCGATTTAACCTCGCTAAAACCCCTAATTTGGCTTGTTTTATTCCTAAGCGATGTTTAAGTCTTTTATTTGGTTTTTAAGAATTTTGGGAGTTTTTGAGCAGATTTACACTTCTTGTTGCTTATTTTCTTTTTCAGGTCAAAAGTGAAGCTTAAAGAGGCTAGGACAATGAAGAAAACAAGGGAAAAGACGGAAACAAGGTTCTCGCCTCGCGATCAAATTCTCGCCTCGCGCGCCAGAAGGCTGCCTGAACAGGGAAAAAACAACCTTTCTGTCTCGCATCGCAAAAGAAAGGCTCACCCCGCAAGCCAGAAGGTCTATTTGAGAAGGCTGCAGCAGCGGCTCTGTCTTGCCTCGCGAGATTATGCTCGCCTCGCGATAACTAAAAATCTAGAAAAGATTCAGTTTTGAAATTCGCCTCGCGAGGTCACTCTCGCCCCGCGAGCGCGCGAAAAACCAGTAACGGATAAATACTGTGTTTTAGGTCAATTGAAGGGAGCTTTTTCCTCTGATTTTTTATTGTGATTTTGGCAAATCCTAGTCTCTTGGAGCTGCGTCTCCCTCTTTATTTCTAGTCTAGGATGAATTTTTTTGTTTGTGTTGTTGCTGCTGCAAGCATGAGGAACTAATCCCCTTTTCTAAGGGAACGAATGAAGCCTCCTTTGATGGCATAGTTATTCAAGTAATATTTTCTTATTCCTTTGTCTCTATTCTTGTTTCTAATTTCTGAATTGTTTGTGTTAATCAAATGCGCAATGGTTAACTAGTCTAGTGCGATGATACTGACAGGTGATTCATACTTAGGACCCGAATTAAGAACACTGTTTGAATACCTCTAGTCATAGAGTAGGAAAGCGGTGCAATCGCTATAGGGAACCAAGAACTTAATGAATCTAATTGTAGGTTGAATATATTGGCAGATTGACAACTTACAATTTGAGATATTTCTTTTTGAAAAGCGGCAGTGACATTAAGATAATTGAGGGTTCCTGGTTGACAAAGAATTGACATAGGGATAAGAAGATAAATACTTGGGTAGCTTGCTTGATATGATAGGTGGATTCATGACCTTAGAGCCTTAATCATCATCAAATCTCATCTTGATTCTTTATTATTCTTCTTTTAATTGTTATTGATGTAGTGCTTGATTTTTGTTTCTCTCTCCTCACAACTCTCCCCTTTTGACTTAGTCAACATCTTGAATTTCTTGATAAATTGGGCAAATTGATACTGCAATCCTGTGTTCGACCTCGATAATCTCTATCTTGTTTATTACTTGCAACGATCCGGTACACTTGCCTGTTCGTCAACAAGTTTTTGGCGCCGTTGCCGGGGATTGGCACAACCAATTTTCCTAATCTCCTAAGGAATTTAATTCTTATTGATTAGGCTATTTTTATTATCATTATTTTATTTATTTATTTTTGCAACTTTATCTCCTTTTTTTTTTCTTTGATCCCACATGGTCTTGCCTAGTTTTTGTGTATGCGAGGTACTCTTTCACAAGAAAACTTGTTATTCGATCCAGAGATCACAAAGACCGAAAAGAGGTTGAGGAAAGAATGTAGAGAGAAAACGAGGCTTGAAGCAACTCCATCCATTGATCTTGAAGCGATGGAGGAAGAAAATCCTCCTCCGACCTACAAGCCTCTTTATGAGTACAATCAACCTAACTTGGATGATTGTGCTTCTACTGTTGTTAGGCCTGTTATCACTGCCGATTCTTTTGAGATTCGGGAAAGCGTTTTGCGTCAGATTCAGATGAATCAATTTGATGGTGGTGCACAACAAGATCCTCACAGACACATTACTCGTTTCTTGGAAGCTTGTGACATATGCAAATTTCGAGGAGTTTCACAAGACGCCCTTTGTTTGCGACTATTCCCTCTTTCTCTTCGGGATAGAGCACGCGATTGGCAAGATTTGCACTCGGATCGTGCTATCATCACCACTTGGGAACAGATGGCTTAGAAGTTCCTCACAAAATTCTTCCCTCCTCAGAAAGCGGCACAGTTGAAGATAGCCGTCACTTCTTTCAAGCAACAAGATGATGAATCCTATAATGAAGCTTGGGAGAGGTATTATGTGCTTTTGAGGAGATGTCCTTCTTCCTACTTCGACTTAGTAACAAAGGTGCAACACTTCTTTAATGGGTTGAAGGGGCGATACCAGATGAATTGTGATGCCACAGCTGGCGAGTCATTCTCTTATTTATCAACTGAGGATGCATGGGCCTTGCTAGAGAAAATGTCAAATAATGATTACAACCGCAGTATAGGCACTTCTAATGCTTCTGGAATCAGTGTCACATCATTAGAAGCTATTCTTGAGCAAAACAAACTTTTGAAGATGCAATGTGAAGCCCTATCTAGCAACAAGAAGGTTAATGTAGTGCAAGAAGGACTGCCCCCAGGGTGTGGAAATTGCAATGGTGATCATGACAGTCAGAGTTACCCATTTAATTTCTCTCAAGAACATGTGGATTCATGCCACAATTTCTATGATACAGTGCCCCAGAATAACTATCAGAGGAACAGACAGAATGACTATAATCCGAATCAGAATCGGGGGTACATTAGAAGAGACCATCCGGGTTTCACTTGGAGCAATACTAGTGGTGGTATAGCCGGGCAACAACAACAAAATCAGAGGCCAAATTATGAAATCCAACAGCGTAATACTCAGCAGGCCCTACCAAGGAATAATCAGTTACAGATCACAGATGGTGGAAGGCAACCTTGGGAGTTGGTTATTGAGAAGACTAGTGCGGCCATTGAGAAGTTGTCAATAAATACAAACACAGCCATAGACAAGTTAGCAACTCATACAGGGGCAGCAATTTAGAATCTTGAGACTCAAATGGCCCAGCTTGCAAAGCAACTGAATGAGCGTCTTCCAGGCACTTTCCCGGGTAATACAGAGAACAACCCCAAGAACCAATGCAATGCCGTAGCAACTCGAAGCGGTAAAGTGTTGGGATCTAATGGGGGTGCAGCCAGTTCTCAAGAAGTTGAGATTTCAGAGCAACCACATGTTGAGGAAGAGCAAGTTAAGGAAGATGAAGTGGCTAGTGAAAAGGTGCCCGAGCAAGGGACAAGGTTGAAACTAGTAGATGAAGAATTCTGAAAGAAGAAGTGGGCTGAACCCCAAAACCTCCCTCCCTTCATGAAGGTACCATATCCAGAAAGATTGAAGAAGCCCTTGCAAGACAAACAATTCAACAAGTTCCTCGATGTTTTTCGCAAGCTTCAAATTAATAATCCATTTGCGGAAGCCTTGGAACAAATGCCATCTTATGCCCGGTTTATGAAGTAGCTTCTCTCCAAGAAGCGAAAGATAATGGATGAGGAAACGGTTGCTTTGACCGAGGAGTGTAGTGCAATTCTTCAAAGGAAACTACCTCCAAAGTTGAAGGATCCGGGTTCTTTTAGTATACCTTGCACCATTGGGGAAGTGACTCTTGGGAAGGCATTGTGTGATCCAGGGGCAAGCATCAATTTAATGCCCCTTTCTATGATGAAGAAGTTAGGCATCAAGGAAGCCAAGGATACAAGGTTATCACTCCAACTAGCAGATCGTTCTATCAAATACTCTTATGGGGTGGTGGAAGCTTTGTTGGTAAAGGTAGATAAGTTCATATTTCCGGCAGACTTTGTAGTGCTTGATATGGATGAAGATGCCGAGATCCCACTCATATTGGGTAGGCCTTTCTTGGCCACCGGGCGTGCTTTGATAGATGTGCAACAAGGGCAACTCACACTAAGGGTGCAAGATGAGAATGTAGTCTTCAATGTCTTTGAAGCAATGAAACACCCCGTTGAGAGATCGGATGTGCATAGGGTTGATGTGGTGGACCCAATTGTAAAAGCTATAGCGACAAGAGAAGCCCATGGTTCTTCACTTGCACAAGTGTTGGTAAAATCCCATGATAAGAATGAAGAAGAAAACCTTTAGGGGGATGAGGATTATCTTGAGTGCTTGAAGAGCATGGAAGCCTTGCCAAGTCTCCCAAGGGATGAATGTAAAAAAGAGAAGCTCAACAAAGAAAGAATGGAAGAAGACAAAAATACACCGGAATTGAAGCAACTCCCAACTCACTTGAGGTATGCATTTTTGAGTGAAGGGGGACAACATCCAGTCATCATTAGCAATGCCATGAAAAAGGATGAAGAAGACAAGCTATTGAGAGTTCTTAGGGAACACAAATCTGCCATTGGGTGGAAGATTTCGGATTTAAAAGGTAGAAGTCCTTCCCTATGCATGCACAAAATCTTGATGGAGGATGACTATAAACCGGTGGTTCAACCACAAAGGCGGTTAAATCCCATCACGAAAGAAGCGGTGTGTAAGGAAGTGATTAAGCTTTTGGATGCCGGAATCATCTATCCAATCTCGAATAGTAATTGGGTTAGCCCGATTCATGTGGTCCCAAAGAAAGGTGGCACAACCGTGATGGTTAATGAGAATAATGAATTGATTCCAACAAGGACCGTCACGGGATGGAGGGTTTGTATTGACTATAGAAAGCTAAATGATGCAACAAGAAAAGATCACTTTTCTCTTCCATTCATTGATCAAATGCTTGAAAGGTTGGCTGGATATGAGTACTATTGTTTCTTGGATGGTTACTCCGAGTACAACCAAATTGTGGTGGATCCTCAAGACCAAGAGAAGATGGCCTTCACTTGTCCCTATGGCGTCTTTGCTTATAGAAGGATGCCCGTTGGATTGTGCAATGCTTCCGCTAATTTCCAAAGGTGTATGCTCTCTATTTTCTCGGACATGGTGGAGAAATTCATTGAAGTATTCATGGACGACTTCTCGGTCTTTGGGACCTCTTTTGATAATTGCTTGAAGAATTTGGCTTTGGTGCTTAAGAGATACCAAGAAGCCAACCTAGTACTTAATTGGGAGAAATGCCACTTCATGGTCAAGGAAGGTATAGTCTTGGGACACAAAATCTCTCTAAAGGGGATTGAGGTGGATAAAGCCAAGATTGAGTTGATTGAGAAGCTACCCCCACCAACCAATGTGAAGGGGGTAAGGAGTTTCTTGGGCCATGCCGGTTTCTACCTGAGATTCATTAAGGACTTCTCAAAGATTGCAAAGCCGCTTTGTGACCTTCTTGTGAAGGACGTATCCGTTGATTTTAATGCTTTTTGTTTAAATTCTTTCAATACTTTGAAAAATATGCTTGTCACTGCACCTAATTGCAATCTACCTTTTGAAATCATGTGTGATGCTAGTGATTATGTGGTGGGGGCGGTTTTGGGTCAAAGGGTGGAAAAGTTAGCTCATGTTATATACTATGCAAGTAAGGTTTTAAATGAAGCACAATCTAACTATTCCACCACTGAAAAAGAACTCCTAGCTGTAGTTTTTGCTTTAGATAAATTTAGATCCTACGTTGTGGGGTCTAAAATTGTCGTTTTCACCGATCATGCGGCCATAAGACACTTGATGATAAAGCGAGGCCAAACCTAGATTAATTCGGTGGATTCTTCTTTTGCAGGAGTTTGATATTGAGATTAGGGACCGAAAAGGGTCGGAGAATGGGGTGGCAGACCACTTATCAAGGTTGGTCAATCCCGACACCGAGGAGAAATTACTAGACATCGAGGAAGAATTTCCTGATGAGAAGCTATTCGCATTATTTGAAAATTTTCCTCCTTGGTTTGCGGATATGACCAACTTCAAATCTTCAAATGTGGTTCCGCAAGGTTAGACTAATCAACAAAGAAAGAAGTTCTTCTTGGATGCAAAGTACTATGTCTGGGAGGACCCCTACTTGTTCAAGCAATGTTCGGATGGAATCTTAAGAAGGTGCATTCCTCATGATCAAATTGGAAATGTGTGGTGGCATTGCCATAGCTCAGATTACGATGGGCATTTTGGGGGAAAGAAGACCACAAAAAAAGTCCTCCAAAGCGGGCTTTATTGGCCAACACTCTTCAAGGATGCCCACACTTTTGTTGAAAATTGTGATCATTGCCAAAGGGTTGGAAACATCTCTAGGCGGCATGAGCTTCTTCTTACTTGCATGCGTGAAGTAGAGCTCTTTGATGTTTGGAGGATTAATTTCATGGGACCATTCCCACCCTCCTTCTCCTGTCAATATATTTTGGTGGCGGTTGATTATGTTTCAAAGTGGGTGGAAGCAATTCCAACAACAACAGATGATGTGCGGGTAGTCATGGAGTTCTTGAGGCGCAACATCTTCTCAAGGTTTGGGGTTCCTAGAGTTTTGATTAGTGATAGGGGATCCCACTTTTGCAACAACCAAATGCACAAACTACTTGAAAAGTATGGGGTCAAGCATACGGTCTCCACTCTTTATCATCCACAAAAAACGGGCAAGCCGAGATATCCAACCGTGGGTTGAAGCGTATTCTTGAAAAAACTGTTAACTCCTCACGGAAGGATTGGTCAAAGAAGTTAGATGATGCTTTGTGGGCCTATAGGACTGCTTTCAAGACTCCAATTGGAAGTTCTCCTTACAATTTAGTGTTTGGAAAGGTGTTTCACTTACTGGTGGAATTGGAACAAAAGTCGTATTGGGCAATCAAAGAGCTCAATTATGATTTAAAGAAAGCTGGTGAAAAGAGGCTTTTAGATTTGAATGAATTGTCTGAAATCCGCATGCAAGCTTATGAGAATGCAAGAATTTACAAAGAGTGGACCAAGGCGTGGCATGACAAGCACATTTTGCCAAAGGAAATTTGAACCGGAACAAAGGGTACTACTCTATAACTCAAGGTTGAGACTTCTTCCGGGAAAGCTTAAATCAAGGTGATCCGGACTGTTCACAATAGCCAATGTTTTTCCACCTGGAGCGGTGGAACTAGCAGGTGAAAGAGAGAATTTTAAGGTGAATGGTCCAAGGCTCAAACACTATCATGGGGAGCCAATCCTCACTACCCGGCAAGTATTGAAGTTAACTTAGCCCTAGGGGGAAATGACCGTCAGGCTCGGGACGTTAACCTAGCGTTACTTGGGAGGCAGCCCAAGCTAGATATCCTTTTATTGCATTTAAAGAGTCAAAAAAATAAATAAAAGAGTCGTCATATAGGGTCCTTAGTTAGTTTTTGCATTTAGAAAGCTTTTAGTTTCAAGTGCATTTTAAATAACAAGGGAGCATAATTCTGTTCTGTCTCGCCACGCGAGAAGTCTTTCGCCCCGCGAACAAAGGGACGTGAATATCCCTGTTTCTGGCTCGCCCCACGAAACAAAACTTCGCCCCACGAGTATGACAGCTAAACTCAGATGTTTGTAACTCTTTCGGCCTCGCGACGCGATCATACTCATCGCCACGCGAATCTGGGCACTCATGAAGGAACTCCAGATTAGCCTCGCGAGTATCTACTTGCCTCGCGATTCTGGAAATTTGGATAAACCATGATTTCCATATTCGCCTCGCGAGTATTGTCTCGCCTCGAGAATCTGCAATTAGGGTTTCCCAATTTGGGGGAATTTTAAAATTTGTGTCGCGAGAATTCTCTCGCCGCGCGAACTTGGGAAGTTTATTAGCCCCACGAGCAGAGAACAGTCCTTTTTACCACGACTCTTCACTTTTCTCTTGTCTCTCTCTTGCGCGGGCCGAGCAGGGACTCCCTATTCTTCATCTTCTCTCACACTCACACTCTCAAACAAGAACTACAAGGTATCATCTAACTCTCCTACCCTCTAGTTTTTTGATTTTGGGTTCAATGCCTCTTAACACTTTCTCTCAAATTTCAAAAGTGGGTTGGGTATTTGTTGTTGTTGTTTGTGACTATCTAAACCAGAATGTGATTAAATTCTTTGAACTTACAATGATGAATGTTCTATTTTTGAGTGTGAGGAATGTGAGACTATTGATATTCTGTGAACTTGAACAATATTTATGACTGCTCTATAGTTGGAACTGGGATACATTGCACTATCTCTGTTAGGAACCTAAGTTGGGGTTTTATCTGGGTGATTTTTTGAATGTGCATGCTTTGGGGGCACGGGTGCCAGTTTTTCTGACCTTTTTCAAGAACGAAGTTTTGTGTTCTTTGCTATTAACTCGAATAGACTGATGCATGCTGTTAGGAACTAGGAATGGAACTCTGAATTATTCATTTTCTGTGTTATCATGAACTATATTGGGACTTTTCTGATTTTCAGGTTATGGCCCCACCTAAGAATCCCGCTGAAAGGCAACCTGTCAAGCGCAAGAAACGCGCATCTGCCCATGATGGTGACACTATTTGCCCTCAGGACCAGGCTCGAACTCTAGGGCTAACTCCTATGCCCCCATTTTTCGATCCCCTAGTCATGGGGAACATTGGGATTTGGTGGTCAAGAAGGAGATGGTCCTAGAGCGGCGCGTTTCCCTGGTTGGTAACAACTATGCCTCCATCTCGGGTCAGATTCGGACTTGCAGTTGGGGAGTGTTGGCAAATCTTCCTCACCTGTATGATGTCAAATTGGTGCAGGAATTCTATGCCAACACTCTCCAACAAGAGATCACTGAGCCTAGATGTGTATCACAGGTTCAGGGCATCCCTATCACCTTCTCTACAGAGGACATTAATGAATGTCTCGGGATCCTTGCATGGACTGAACGGAGTGAGTATGAGCAGCTGGCGGCTGTAGAGAGCTTAGCACCAAAAATAATTGCTACTTGCTGCGTGCCAGGGGTCGCATGGGAGGTTGGCACTTTAGGGAACCTGCTGAGGTTAAAGAGGCAGGATCTGACCCCGATTGCCCTGGTTTGGTCAACCTTCGTACATGCTAATCTTAGGGTGAGTAGCCATGAGTCCACTATTACCGCCGCCCGAGCCCACCTTATATATGCCATTTTGACAGAGAAGAGCATCAATGTCGGTGCCATCATTGCTTCTGACATACAGACAAAAGCTAACTCCAAGGTTCTCGAGGAGAATTTACGGCACAGGCAACTGATCACAAAGCTGATTCTTAGAGCGGGTATTCCGGTGCGTGACCTGATGAAGAAGGTCCCTCCGCAGCCAATTGATAGAGAGTATATCAGCCACTTCTGCTTTATTCAGCCAGTCCCTCCCAAGAGAGCACAGCCCCCTCAGAGGCCGCGTTCAGCTGATATAGCTCTGCTCCTGCAAAACCAACAGGCTATGAGGAGAGACCAGATGGTGCTGAGGGATTTTTTCCGGGAGTTATCATTGGCCCAACAGGAGAACCGGGTACCCATCTTCCCCTCCGAGGAGGACTTAGCACCTAGGCTAGGGTAGCAGGACTATCCTGGGGACCAGGATGCCATGCCACAAGGGGGTGCCCGAGGTACTAGAGGATGCAGAAGCAGCCCAGCAGCAGGGTAACCCGATGGTTGAGATTGACTTTGATCAGTGATCTGGGCCCCTCCATCACCAGTCCCCGCTACCCTTTTGGGAGTTTTCTTTTCCTAAGTTCTAGCTAGTTGTGATTTATTCGATATGGTTGTACACTGATGGCTAGCTAGAAACTCATCGTATTGCCATATCTTTGATCCCAATGCACATGAGGATAATAGTACTTATTGGTGCACATTCTATCTCTTATCTCTTATATTTTTTATTTATTTTATTTTTACTATTGTTTTGACCATTACTTTTGCTTGTGAACGTGTCACCATTGAGAGCCCAGAATTTGTTTGGGCTTGGATGCGGATGAGGCCGAATCTAGCCATGCTATGATGCAGGCTAGCAGAGAGATGGAAGAAGCAAGGAAACCAATTGAGAGCGTGGGGTCCGCTCGGACCCCTTGAGATAAGAACTTCTTAACCTTCCTCTCTTTCTGTTTCTTTTCTTTTCCTTTCTTTTCATTTTTTTTTCTCACTTGTGAATGCATGGTCACAAAAAAAAAATATGTCTTTTGAGTCTTGTGGTGAGTTGTGGATTTAATTGAGCAAAACCTTAGTTGAATGCATGATTTTGGAAAAAATTTCGATGAACCCCTCTCGACGTTTTTAACGTTAAAAATCCCCTTGTGAAAATTTGAAAGATTGAACTTAGTTTGGTTGTTATGATTGCATGTTTTACAATAAGTTTGGGGTTGAAAGGGTGCATGCTTAAGAATTGTATCTCGGTCAAATATTTTGTAAAAAGTTGCCCGGGTGAGGATTTGAGCCTCAATCATTGTTCTTAATTGAGTGAATCACATTATGTTGTAGTTTTCTTGGATTTGCTTGAATCTCTGCTTAGTTTGCATATTTATGCGTTTGCATCATATGATCAAGGCATATTTCTCTTTGAATTAACTACTTGGCCATAAATTGAACTGACCTTGATGAATGATCCCTAGTTAGCCACATTGAGCCTTGAAGCCTATTGTTCTTGATGACCTTACATTACAAGCCCATTAACTTAGAAAAACCATGATTTCCCTATCCTAGGATTTAGGAGAGCATGGAATCGTTGGCTTGTGAGTGTTACTTTAGAACTAAGTTTGGGGTGGCTACAAAGTTCACAAGTCATAATCGAGAAAAAGAAAGCAAAAAGATTGGAGCCAAAGGCTTGGGAAAGAAAAGAAAGAATTAAAAATAGGCCTATATATATATATATATATATATATATATATATATATATATATATATATGTGTGATGATGATGAAAAATATGAGAGTGAAATCATTTGTATGTAATTTCCCATTTCATGCTCTCATAAATCCTAGGGACTAAGCCTCTATCCTTTTCATATCCTACCTTAAGCCTTGCCCCATTACAACCTTGGAAAGACCTTTTGATGAGGCTTGCATGTTTTTATGGGAACTTTGTTGGGATGAAAATCAAATCTGTGGAAAATGCACTTAATTGTGAAATGAGTGAATTCTTGAACCTAAACAAATTGAGCGGAAGAGTGATTTACTAAATACCCCTTGTGAGGAAGGCGAGTGTTTGAATTTGGTGATCTTCTTTTGTTTGTATTACTGGATCCCTGACTTTGCAGTAGTGATTGCATTCATGATTAACCTCTATTGTTCAAAGTTAATGATCGGGGATTACCATAATGAATAAATGGGGGGGGGGACATCGAATTGAAAAAGGAAAAGTGTATACAAGAGCATAAAACTCGGTTAACTCAGTTGAATCCATTGAACTTACCTTGTTTTGAGTCTTTTGTGTTTTAGTTGCTTGGGGACAAGCAATGCTTAAGTTTGGGGTGTTTGATAAGTCTGCGACTTAGCTATTTTTTCAGCTAGAAAAGGCTAACGTTTCAGTACCAATTGAGCGATTTAACCTCGCTAAAACCCCTATTTTGGCTTGTTTTGTTCCTAAGCGATGTTTGAGTCTTTTATTTGGTTTTTAAGAATTTTAGGAGTTTTTGAGCAAATTTACTCTTCTTATTGCTTATTTTCTTTTTCAAGTCAAAAGTGAAGCTTAAAGAGGCTAGGAAAATGAAGAAAACAAGGGAAAAGACAGAAACAGGGTTCTCGCCTCGCGATCAGATTCTCGCCTCGTGCGCCAGAAGGCTGCCTGAACAGGGAAAAAACAACCTTTCTGTCTCGCGTCGCGAAAGAAAGGCTTGCCCCGCGAGCCAAAAGGTCTGTTTAAGAAGGCTACAGCAGCGGCTCTGTCTTGCCTCGCGAGATTATGCTTGCCTCGCGATAACTAAAAATCCAGAAAAGATTTAGTTTTGAAATTCGCCTCGCGGGGTCACTCTCACCCCGCGAGTGCGCGAAAAACCAGTAACATATAAATACTGTGTTTTAGGTCAATTGAAGGGAGCTTTTTCCTCTGATTTTTTATTGCGATTTTAGCAAATCCTAGTCTCTTGGAGCTGCGTCTCCGTCTTTCTTTCTAGTCTAGGATGAATTCTTTTTGTTTGTGTGTTGTTACTGCAAGCATGAGGAACTAATCCCCTTTTATAAGGGAACGAATGAAGCCCATTCAAGTAATATTTTCTTATTCCTTTGTCTCTATTCTTGTTTCTAAATTCTGAATTATTTGTGTTAATCAAATGCGCAATGGTTAACTAGTCTAGCGCGATGATACTGGCAGGTGATTCGTACTTAGGACAAGAACACTGTTTGAATACCTCTAGCTAGAGAGTAGGAAAGCGGTGCAATCGCTATAAGGAACCAAGAACTTAATGAATCTAATTATAGGTTGAATATATTGGCAGATTGATAACTTTCAATTTGAGATATTTCCTTTTGAAAAGAGACAGTGACATTAGGATAATTGAGGGTTCCTGGTTGACAAAGAATTGACATAGGGATAAGAAGATAAATACTTGGGTAGCTTGCTTGATAGGATAGGTGGATTCGTGACCTTAGAGCCTTAATCATTATCAAATCTCATCTTGATTCTTTATTATTCTTCTTTTAATTGTTATTGATTTAGTGCTTGATTTTTGTTTCTCTCACCTCACAACTCTCCCATTTTGACTTAGTCAACGTCTTGAATTTCTTGTTAAATTGGGCAAATTGATACTCCAATTCCTGTGTTCGACCTCGGTAATCTCTACCTTGTTTATTACTTGCAACGATCTAGTACACTTGCCGGTTAGTCAACAATTAAAAGTAACATCAATACATAATATGAGAGTAAACTGTATATACTTGGACATCCCTTGGGTTTTTGTCAGTGAAAAGCGTCGCTGTCCCCTCCTTGTACGATGTGGTACTTAGAGGAACCAGCTCTATACTTGAAAGGCAGGACATACATCTATGACCACAAGTGGCGTCCCACTTGTTTGCACTTACCTGCTTGTCTTCCTAACTGAAAGGACTTTTGTGATTGCCTTCCAAACGGGAAGGGCTCTATACTCGACATCTGAAATGTCTCTGACATCCATTCTAATTCGAATCATATCGGATAGAGGATGGTTGTCATTATTGGATGCCAAGCTATAGTTTACTTTTATGCATTATTGTTACACTACAAAACATTTTAAAACAACCCTAATAACCTTCAAACAAGTGTTTATCAAGAATTAAAACATCAACAGCACATGCAGAAATTTTCATTTTTCAGCCAACTTCTATGAATTTATTAAAATACCAAACCAAGTCGGATTTAGGCAAAACACCCCTACCTGGAAAGCTAATCAAGTTTACTTTATGGATAAAATTTTACTATTGGAAAATAGTTTTCCAAGAATTACAGTTTTGATAAGAAAGTCTCTGCACTCAGAAAATAGGACAGCTACAATACTCCAACTTGTAACGGGTTTTTCTTCATCAATCCTCAGTGAAAAATAGCAAAATCAGTATCTAAAGTGTAGCATTTCGAGTCTATTTTCTAACAAAACAAGAATCATACCAAACAGAGTCCCATAAAAATAGTTATAAGATACTACACATATGTCTATACGGGTTTCTGGCCAGCAACTTCATTGGGACTTTTCACAAACAAAACACATGCATGCAAATTTAAATAATTTACAACATCAATCTGCACTCATTTTAATTCATATAATCAACATGCAGGTATGAAATCAAACAATAAAAGCAAGAATCAAAATTCCAAAGCTTGGATTTATGATTACCAAGCACTAAACTAAGGAAACTCACATAAGTAAAGGATGGAGATATTGCGGTGGAGGTTGATTTTCTTAGAATTCCCTCCCTAATATGACTTTGCTCCTCCTTGCTCTCAAGTGTGGCTGCTTCAAACTCACTTCATAAAGAAAATTGATGTTAGTTCATGTTGATTTTGGAAGGAAACAGAAGAAGAAAAGAGGAGGTGATGGTGTGGGTGTTAGGGCCGAAATTGAGAAGGGAGATGGGGAGAGTAGAGTGTTGTTTCTGCAAGATTTATGATGATGGTTGAGTTGTCCAACTCTTATCTCCCTCTCTTGGCCGAATTTGTAAGCTTGAAAAGCGGAAGATGGAAGTTTGATTGAGGGTTAGGGTTGAGGTGGACAGAGGAAGTCTAATGCAATATGAATGAAAAAGGAGGGTCTGCCCTCCTCTCCTTGGTTCTGGCCGAAATGTGTAAAGGGTAGGGGGATAAGTGAAGAAAAAAAAAATTTATTTAACCAATAGGGCTAGACTTCCTTGATAGGCATTGGTCACTTGTAAAATAATTTTTTTTTATAAAGGTAGATACTATGATTTGAATTAAGGAGTGTACTAATCATATATATGCATAGAATGAGAGGGAATATGATTGTTCATGTAATGAAAATAAATCTAAGTGAGGGTGATATGTGACCCTAGAATATTTCTAGAGTACTGCTAATTAACCCAATACATAAGAAAATTTATTACTTCACTAATCAACCAATGATAGATTATACATTCTATAATTGGTATCAGAGCCAGATGGGGAAGTATGAATAGTACTATGGATCTGAGTTCTGATCTTTCTGAATAAAAAAAAGAGTTGTTATGCTTATGGAAGGCTTCGACTCCTATCTTTTATGCTTCTTTTAACTTAGAAAGTATTATGCTTAACTGGTTGGTGCACCTCTTAACTGGGTAAGAAGCATATGCATATATTTGACTTATCTTGTTCGAGATGTAGCAGTAAGTCCTCGCTGTGGTTAAAGAGGCAGTAAGTCTAATTCGACCATGCTTAAGCAAGATAAGTAAAATATCCATGCCCAGGTTGCTTTTGGTTAAGATGGAAAGGTGTAGCCTTGGTTAAAAATAATAAGTTCTAATGCTTTTGTATATGCTTGTATAGTTTTATGAGAAAATATTCAGAAGGATATGGCTTAGATCTATCATATTGTTACTATGGAACCAAAGGAAGGCAATGATATCAGAATCATGAAAATACGTTGTCTCGCTCCTTATCTAAACTCTCATTCCGCTCCTCCCAACCTTCATCTTCATCTCTTCAGGAATCAGATATTCCTACCAATCCTAGCAGTATCTTCCAAGAAGAGATCTGCTTTGAAAATATCAATCAAGATATTGATAACTGGGAAATCCCAAAAATTCCCACCAAAGAACTCTACAAACCAGAAGACAGGTTTTTCTTGCATTCTGACTATGTTATAAAGACAGTAGAGAAAAACATTCCAATCAACCCAGAGAGTGAAGAATTCCATCTTCTCTCAATGGATACGATCAAAACTCACAAACAAAAATACAGATACCTACACATAGGGTGTGTTCAAGTAGCTGTTAAACCTTTAATCCGAGAAGGATTAAACGCTTCAATCCTCATGTGCTTAAGAGATATTAGGCACAACCAATTCCAGAATTCTCTCTTAGGAACAGTTGAAACTAGCCTAAGTCAGGGTCCAGTTTATTTTAATTGTTACCCAAATAGAACTTTAAGTTTATAAGATAGAAACATCTTGGATTCTTTGTTCTTAAATATCAAGATCTATGGTTTAGATATGAAACCTGGATCTATCCCAGCGGCTTTACTTTACAGGATTCAGTAATTCTTGTAATTCCAAAGTCCTTAAAACAAAAACAACTGGAGAAACAACCTTGTTTCTCACTGATATAACAAAGGCAAATGTTATTGTGCGAAAAACAATTCTCTAGAAAGACGTAGTTTTACTAGAAAAATGGATCTTGGATAAAGCTACACCAACTTTACCAAGAGAATCATCGGACTTCAACAGGATGGTCCAGTCTCAATCAGGGCAAGTTGAGTTAGTCTTTGATAGACGAAAGTCATTCAGCTCATACAGAACAAGTAGTATAAGATCTGAAGATTTTAGATCTGTACCATCAAGGCAATCTTGTTCAGCCTTATCCCAAACTTCGAAGCAAACCATCCATTTACAGGGATTAGATACTCCATCTAGCATCCCTAGACCAATCTATCAAGCTGAAGATGACCAAAAATCTATTCAGTCTCCAACTTACTCTTCCCTTAATGAGTCTTATAATGATTTATAAGTTCATTATTGATAAGGAATCCCTTAGAAAGAGCTTTTACTCTGAGGAATGGAAACCTCAAAGGGAGTGGTTCTTTCAACATTATCAGGGAACAAACAGAGAAAATATTCAGAATGAATATTATACCTTCCTTAACAATGTTAAGGAAAATATCTAATTCTTTGACTGGTTTCATGTGTATACAGTCAAAAACAACATCAATTATCCTTGGCAAATAATTTTAACTAAGGATAAAAGAACTAATGTCATTACAGTATGGCATTTACAAAATGGTGAGTTGGTAAAGGCAGAGTTACCTCCAAATAACTCTTTCCAACTCCCAGGGGTCAAAGATCCAACTGATAATAAAACCCCAATCATGGCTTCTCTATTCAAAACAAAGAATGTGAATGAGCCAATTTCTGCTCAAGATATCCAGAAATTGATGGAGCAATTCAACTATCCAAACAAGTATCTTCAAGTATTAGGTACTAAAATTACAAAATCTGAAGTCTCTGCTTCACCGTCCTCGTCAGGAACCAAACAAGAAGCAGATAAACCTTTGGATAAGCCTTTATTCAAACCATTCAAGGTTACCAGGAAGTTTAAGGAAAGCCTAAAGCTTCTTCATAACCCAGAAGTCAAAACTGAATCTATGATAGATCTTATCAACAGAGTTGATGAGAAACTACAAAACCTTGTGGTCCCTAATTCACCGCAGGTTTCAGAACAACCTCAAATTCAAGTTTCTTATAATCTTAGGAACAAAACAGTCAATGTTCTTGATGAAGCTAGCTCAGAGCAAGAGTCTGTGGCTTCTTCATCCATGACTAAAGAAACCTATAAACCTCCTCTCAACGTCAATCCAGTTTTCTCCAAACCATGGAAGAAATCCACCAAACTCTATTATCCAAGAGCAACTCCCCCAGATCTGCTCTTAGAAGAGAAACCTCCAAGTTTCAAAAGTTTCAATGCCAATAATATCTATGAATGGAACATAGATGGCCAATACGAATACCAAATCATGACCACATTGCAGCATATGACAATGATGGCCACAACTTATCAAGCTACAAATGATGCCTCTGAAGAAGTGATTTGTAACATCCTAGCAGTAGGATTTATTGGTTAATTGAAAGGATGGTGGGATCATTCTTTCACTGAGGAGCAGAAAGAAAATGTCTTTACTGCTATCAAAACTGAAGCAGATGGAACACCTATCACAAGTGATGGTGAACCTATTCCTGATGCAATCAACACTTTAATCTTTTCCATTGCTAAGTATTTCATTAGCAATGCCTCAGCCTGGAAAGACAAATCTGTTGAATTATTATCTAATCTTAAATGTAGATCCTTATCAGATTTTAGGTGGTATAGAGATACCTTCCTAACAAGGGTTTACACTAGAGAAGATTGTCAGGATTGTCTCTGGAAAGAAAAATTCGTAACAGGTCTTCCCTAATGCTCTAGGAGACATTGTTAAGGATGAGCTCAAAGCTCATGCCCCCTGATGGGAAAATCCCTTATGATCAATTAACTTATGGACAACTCATTGCAGTTATCCAGAAAATTGGCATGAGACTTTGCCAAGAGGATAGAGTATGTAGTCAATTCCAAAAGGAAAAGGCGGCAAAGAAGGATCTAGGATCTTTCTGTCAACAATTTGGCATGCCCCTTGTCCAAAAGACAAACCAAAATCCTCTCACAAGCATCACCATCAAAACAACAAAGTCCACAAGCCAAAGTATACCAAGTATACTAGGTATAAAAGGAATACTCCTCCTAGAAAACTTAAACAAGAGTTTAAATCCAAGCCAGCGATAGATATCGCAATCCCCAAAAAGGCAACTATTTGCTATAGTTGTGGAAAACCAGGCCACATGAGCAAATACTGTAGGCTTAAGAAGAAAATTGAAGCCTTAAACCTTGAACCATCAGTTGAAGAACAACCGAACAATCTTCTAATTGAATTAGATGCGTCTGATCTGATTCTTCTGAAAACCTTAATCATATTTTAGAAGATGATATCGGAAGCCAAGATTCTGAATCATCTCCTGAGATTAATGTCTTAACTAAGTATCAAGATCTCCTTTTTGAAGTTATTAATGCTATTCCTGACCAAAAGGACAGGAAAAGATATTTTGAAAGGTTCTCTGCTTCCATGAAGAAGAACCTAAGGCTAAAGGAAAAGCCGTTATCAAAGACTAATTTGATTTCAAAGCAATTCTCAAACGTTTGGAGTCCAAACAACAAAAACCTGTAACGATTCAAGATCTCCAGCAGGAAATCAAGAATCTCAAACAAGAAATCAAAGAGATAAAACAAGAACAAACTGTTCATAAACTGATTTTATCTCAACTTGATAATCAATCCTCTGAACCTGCATCGGATAATGAAAATCTTTCTGAACCTGATATGGGTAAAGATGCTAGCTCTAGTCATCATTCTGATGACAAAAACAACAAACATCAAACTGATGAGGATCAAGCCTTCTTGAATCTTGTCAATCAATTACGAATCCAAAAGTTTTATATTAAGATTAGAATTATCATTGATGATTTTATTCTTGAAACTACAGCACTGTTTGATATTGGTGCTAATTCAAACTGTATTTTAGAAGGCTTAATCCCTACCAAATACTTTGAAATAACATCCGAAAGGCTGAGTGCAACTAATGGTTCAAAGCTTCGGATAAACTTTAAATTATCAAAAGCTATCATCAAAAATCATGGTCTTAAGGTGGAAACTCCATTCCTACTTGTTAAAGATCTCAACAATAAAGTGATCCTTGGAACTCTGTTCATAAGATCACTTTTCCCGTTGACCATTACCAATGAAGGAATCTCTACCCAACATCTGGGTAAAACCATAACTTTCTCCTTCATTCGTAAATCTTTGGTAAGGAACTTAAATTTCCTTCACCATAAACAAAACCAAATCAATTTCTTGAAAGAAGAAATTTCTTTTAAGAATATTGAGGCAAAACCTGAGCAACCAGATATCAAAAGAAGGATCCAAGATCTTTTGGATGATATTCACAAAACAATCTGTTCTGATTTGCCAAATACATTTTGGAATAGAAAGAAACATGTAGTTGATTTGCCCTATGAACAAGGTTTCACTGATAGATAAATTCCTACAAAAGCTCGTCCAATCCAAATGAATCATGAATTACTCCAATATTACCAAAAAGAGATTGGTGATCCCTTGCAAAAAAGGATTAATTCGCAAGAGCAAGTCCCCATGGTCTTGTTCTGCTTTCTATATCAATAAACAAGCTGAGATTGAGGGTGAAACCCCTCGCTTAGTTATCAATTACAAACCCCTTAACCAAGCGCTTAAGTGGATTAGATATCTGATTCCTAACAAAAAGGATTTGCTTAATCGCTTAAACAATGCCAAAATCTTTTCCAAATTTGACATGAAATCTGGATATTGGCAAATTGAGATTAAAGATAGTGATCGCTGCAAGACAGCCTTCACTGTCCCTTTTGGGCAATACGAATGGAATGTAATGCCCTTTGGTCTCAAAAATGCTCCTTCAGAGTTCCAAAAAATTATGAACGACATCTTCAATCCTTACTCAAACTTTACCATTGTCTATATTGATGATGTGTTAGGCTTCTCACAATCTATTGACCAGCATTTCAAACAATCTTAGGATCTTTGTAGAGATCATTAAGAAAAATGGCTTAGCTGTGTCTAAACCCAAAATATGTCTTTTTCAAACAAAAGTCAGATTTCTTGGTCATAATATTTATTAAGGAACCATAACTCCTATCCATAGAGCTATTGAGTTCGCGGATAAATTTCCTAACCAAATTATTGATAAAACTCAGTAACAGAGATTCTTAGGATGTCTCAATTATGTAGCTGATTTTATTCCAAATTTAAGCAATCTCATTAAGCCTTTACATGATAGGCTTAAGAAAGAACCTCCTCCTTGGACAGATACACATACCCATGTTGTCCAAACAATCAAAGCTCGGGTAAAGGATCTTCCGTGCCTTTATCTTCCAAATCCTTCCGCCTTCAAAATTGTTGAAACTGATGCTTCTGACATTGGTTATGGTGGAACATTAAAGCAAAGAATTTCAGAAAAAGAGCATATCATTGCATATATTTCTAAAAACTGGAATTCTGCATGAATTATTCAACTGTTAGGAAACAAATCTTAGCAATTGTGTTATGTATTTCCAAATTTCAATCTGATTTACTTAATCAAAATTTTTTGGTTAGAGCAGATTGCAAATCAGCAAAAGATATTTTGCAAAAAGATGTTAAAAACCTTGCATCAAAACAAATTTTTGCTAGATGGCAAGCCATTTTGAGTGCTTTCGATTTTGATATTGAATTTCTCAAAGGCTCTTCAAACTCCCTTCCTGACTACCTTACTCGTGAATATTTACAGGGAAAGTGATCAGGATCTGGTGGCAAATATGCCAAAATCTTCAGCTTCCTCTGCAAAAGGAAAGAAAGGCAAAGGCAAACTAATCCTATCTGGACTTCAATCTCACCAAGTTGCGTCCAACACATTTGGGTCATCCACCCAATCTGGGTCTTCAACCCAGAAACCACCAAAAGTTGGGTCATCCACCCAACAACCATCCAAAACTGGGCCTTCAACCCAAAAGGCCCAACCAACTTAAACAGCCAAATAAACCAAACAAGATTATGGTATCCAAATTCAAATCTTGTTACCCTTCCAAGATCAAGGCTTAACCCATCTTCCAAAAGGTACTTAGGGGCAAAGGGTTGAAAATGAACCCAACTCTCCACCTCCCTTCAAAGATATCAAACTTGCGGACATGATCCAGGAATTGGCAAACATTCATTCCTATCCAAACTGTCAAACCTGATAAAACTTTATCAGCCAAAACCACCAAGCCAGCAACAGCCCATTATGTTTCAAAAAACCAATTCCAACCTGTCATCCAAATGGAACCTAGTTTTTGGGATAATAATCCTAATAAAATTCCTGACAAAGTTTTTCCAAATGGCTTCCATTATAAGCCTACTCAAATTTCAAAAACCAGAAAATGTTATGAGTTTATTTTGGTTGATACTGATTCGGCAACGATTAAGCATTATCGTGACCCAAAGGATCAAACAAAATACACTCATTCAACTTTCCAGATTCTTAAGGTTTTAACACCTGAACAATTTGGAAAGAATCTTAATAGTTATAAAAAGTTTTCCCAAGAATTTGAGCCTTATGGTTATAATTATTGGGACTATGAAACTGCTTGGTACAACACGTTTTGGTACCAAAACAATCAATTCAAACATTCATGGTTGATATACTTCAAGAGGAATGTCAACTACAAATTTCCAAACTGGTTCGTTCACTGGTGGTAGTATTTCGGACCAAGCAAATCAATCCTTCCCCCAGAAGTGGCGGAGGGTTTTGAAACATTTGAAAAATACTATGAGCCATCAGCAACCCCTTTCCCGGCAAGCTTAATATTTTTCTCCAATTTTGCGTTGTCATGGATCTTTAACTGGCAATACAAGTACCAGCAACAAACAAGTTTCCCAGGCATCTTTCCAACTCTCCAAAGAGCTTCTTATGTGAAGTGGTGGACACAGTTTGATTATTCGACAGCCACATCCGAAAACATCAAACTTTGGTTGCAGCAACACCCAAAATGGGTGAAAGCAGCCAATCCAGAGAGTTGTGAATTTCTCAATCAGAAATCAAAAATTTTAGCTGCCCTTGCTGGTTCTACAACCAAGGATAGCTTTGTCAAGAATCTTGAGGCTATAGCCAAATTAGCTAAATAAGAAGAAGAAAAGGCCTCATCTTCAAGAATAAGCCTTCCTCCTTTTGACGAAGAAGAAGGTTTGTCACAATATTCAGCTTCAGACCCATTCTATCAAAATGAGGATGACTGTTTTCGAATAGACATAACTGTTCATCCGTCTGATGATGAATAGGTCTACTGTTCTCCCATCTGACGACTGTTCATCCGTCTGATGGAAGATCTCAAAAGCCCAATCTCTGTTGGCTCAACATTGTTCTGCCAACTGTTCATCCATCTGCACAGTTCCAGTCAAGATACCGGCACTGTTCATTAATTATTATAATAGTTTAGGTCATGTTACCGAAACTGTTGTAATAGTAAATTTATTTTTCTTTAAATAGGGATGCTGAGGCATTCTCAATTAATTTGAAGTTTTAGAGAGTTTTAGAGAGAGATCTTAGTGAGAGAAGCTCTGATAGAAGTGAGCTTTCTCCCTTTTCTCCCTTCTCCCTTATCTTCATTTTCAATCTCCCAATCTTGTAACCTCAATCTTTTCTTTGAATAAAATTTTCAATCTTTCCTCCTTTGCATGCTTTAACTGCATCTTCCTTTCTCCCCCCACCGGTCCTGGTGAGGCTCTGCCTCCGCTCCGGTTTCTTTTTTCTGTTCTTTTACATGTTTTAATTCATTGTTTTGCATCTTTAATTATGTAAATTGTTTTATGTTCCTTCTTCATTCATCGTGCTCTCATCCCTTTCCCTCCTTCCTGTAGCTCCGTCCATCCCTCATATATATATATATATATATATATATATACCCAAGAGAAAGTCGTCGAAGCTAGAATTCCTTTGAGAAAGGATATCATACCAGTACCTGAGGAGCAAGCCGTGAATGCGAACAAAAGGAATCACTGAAGAGGAGGGAACCAAGTAGTCGAGACATGAGAGTCCTGCTGGCTTGGAGCTGTTTCGGTGTTCTACAAGTACATCCTTGAGAAGTTTCTGGTTTTTTTCATTCGTTGAGAATTAGGCATGTTGCCCTCTGTTTTCATATTCCTTGCTTGCTAATTGTTAGATGAAATGTCAGTGATAAACCATGAAGCTTATTTGATTTGCAACCCTATGTGTAAGTCTCTGTCCATTATGTTCAGTATTGATGATTTATGATTGATGATAAAGCAATATAGAATCCTTTATTTGAATTCATAAAAAGGATGATAATGATGCATTTGATTTAGCCATGAATATTCTAAAAATGCAAAGTCAGATACAGATTGATTGCCCTTGATTGTGAAAATGTTCATGGTTTGTCAAACGATTTTTTTCCCTTTGTTGGTACTGCATCTGCATATTTTGTTCTTATGGTGCTAAACTTGAGACGTAAATCTCTTTGCGGATGAACTTGCAGCATATTATCAGACTGGGGATCTAACTTTTTTTCTTTTTCAAGCGGGCTAGGAAAAGTGGTGTCATGTTTTCTTCTAACGGTGGAATACAGGTTTTTTTTGTGCTTGTTACTCTCAGACCTGTCGAATTGTCTTATGGCTGGTGCTTTACATTGAGGCACAACGATTATACAAGGTTAAAACTTTTTTTTCGCATCAAGGATTGGCTTTTCTTTTATATTTGTATAATGGCTTGATGTTGAGGCAATGATGCCAATTGGAGTTAGTGAACTTGTAAATATAAGGTATTGTGCGGTGGTGGTTTTTTTTTTTCCCTCTTCCTTTCATCATTTCTTTCATTTTTATTCTTGTGTTAACTCATTAAAAAAAAAATAATGAAAAATGGAAATAAAAAAGATAAATGTACTCAGTTCCTTCTTTTAGGGGTAAAATAAATACTTGAAATTTTAGTGATAATTTGCACAATTAATTTGGGTAACCATTTTTTTCAACTGGTGCATTAGGGGTGCTGTGGGGTTAAGACCTCATCCTTCCCTATGCGCAATCGACTCCTGAACTACGTCTTAGTTCCAAGGACAAATCTTTTTTTAAGAAAATAAAGGTTTTCCAATTTTTTCCAATTAAATAAAATTGGTGGCGACTCCCGTGTTTTTAAAAAATTCTTGTCGTTTCCTTCGTGATTCCGATCATGACACTTCCGACTGTTTTTAAGTGAGAATGCATTTGAACCCTCCATACATATTGGGCAAGCAAGCTTCTCCGCAATACTCCAACACGAAAGCATCCCATAAGTCATAAAATCATTGATTGTCCACATTAGTGCAGCCATCATCATGAAATTCCGCCTTAAATAAACGTCATAAGTCAATACACCATCATACCACAATGTCTTCAAGTCATCAATGAGTGGTTGCAAGTACACATCAATATTGGCTTTTGAATTTGACAGACCCGGAATTAGGACTGTCAGGAACATAAACTCCCTTTTCATGCACATCCCAGGGGGAAGATTGTACGGAGTTAGGATAACCGACCAACAACAGTTAGACTTTCCGGATTGACCAAAAGCATTGAAACCATCTGCACATAACCCTAACCTGATGTTCCGAGGGTCTCTAGCAAACATTGGATGCACCATATCAAAATGCTTCCAAGCTTTTACATCAGAAGGATGACACAAAACCCCTGACTCCCTCTGATTCTCACTGTGCCACCTCATGTGAGATGCGGTTGCCATCGAAGAGTACATTCTTTGCAACCTTGGGATGAGCGGAAAGTACCACATTCTTTTTAGGGTGGTATTCTTTTCAATGCCCTTTCTAGCGGTTGTCTTGTATCGATCCGCGCCACAAAATTTGTAATTTGTTACGCTCTTAGTTGCTTGGTCTTTAAAGTATAACATGCATCCAAAAGGACAACAATCAATTTTAATACAACCCAAGCCCAAACTGGCCACTGACTTCTTAGCATGATAAAGATTCTTAGGCAAACAATTTTCAGCCGGCATAGCCTCACTCATAAGCTTCATCATTCAATTAAAACCTTCCGACATGCTGGAATCAGCATTTAGGCTAAGAGCTCCCAAAACGGCCGACAATTCCCAGTGTTTATCACATCCCTCTCACAAAGGCCTTCGTGCAGCCGCCTACATATCAAAAAATCTGAGCATCAAGATTTGGATCTTCCTCTGTGTGTTGGTCCTCCATATAACACAATCACGTTCTAAGGCCTAACCCACCGAGGGTCCAGCATGATCCATGATCATTTATTTGTAAGGATTAACATCTTCCTTTCACTCGCCACTTCCATAATATGAATTTTTGACCACCACTGGGGAAACTCGGGCAATGCCTCACCGTGGTTCGTCCACTAGTAATAATTAGGCATGAACCCCTTATTGAAAAGATCTACCAGTACATCAGTGCGGCCCTTGCAAACTGACAATTGCACTTTGAGCAAGGACACCTGATCTTCTGATCAGGGCTCATTAAAAATCTCTCCTGCTTAGTAGAGAAGTATAGGAATACATAAACTCCATCCTGGAATTCTTCCATTATATGTTTGTTGTGATCCAAGCTATTGTACATCCACATCCGATTCTCGGGAATTTCCATTACCGCTATCTAAAAGGGAAAGAATAGTTATTCAAAGATCGCCAGCTCCTTATGACATGGTATGAACCTATCCCATTCGAGAATATACCTCTTCGACATTCGATCGGTTAATAGTTATTCCCCGATTCAAATGCCTCACACTTGACGAAATTTCGATAGCATTTCCCTTTAGTCTCCAAGCACACGACTTGAGCGCGATGAGATCTACCACGATCAAATATGCACCCAGAGAACAAAAGGAAATGCATAGGACCCAAATTTCATCAAGTATATACGGCATTTGAAGAAGGAAATGACTATTATATGAGTGTCGAAAAAGATTTTCCCAAACTGTCCCACTTAGACAATTCAAGATTCAATACAATGAGTCTTATGTTTTCGAAGTACACGTGCTCATTAATACTAAACCTCAAACAGGAAACTAAGGCTTTAACATAAATTGAAATTAAAAGTCAAGTGGAAAACTAAATAAATTGAAATTAAAAGTCAAGTGGAAAACTAAGGCTCTAATACTTTACCCTTCAATACTTGAACTTCAAGTTCATAGGGTAAATACAATTCCAGTGGGCCTAACACTTTACGTAAAGTGCATAGGGACTAATAAAATCATCAAACAAATTAACATATAATTAACTAAATTATAACCACATAATCAATCCCTATTAAGCTCCACTCTCCACTAACAAACAACACATCAAATTGGCATATACATGTATAGTTTTTAAATTATCAATACAATGAGTCGTATGTTTTCAAAGTACGCGTGCTCATTAATATTGAACCTCAAATGAGAAACTAAGGCTTTAACACAAATTGAAATTGAAAATCAAGTGGAAAACTAAGGCTCTAATATTTTACCCTTCGATACTTGAACTTCAAGTTCATAGGGTAAATACAATTCAGTGGGCTCAGTGGGCCTAGCACTTTACGTAAAGTGCACACGGACTAATAAATTATCAAACAAACATATAATTAACAAAATTATAACCACATAATCAGTCTCTATTAAGCTCCGCTCTCCACTAACAAACAACACATCAAATTGGCATATACATGCATAGTTTTTAAATTATCAGCACACAACCAGCATCTTGCATCTCAGACAGGATCAAACCTATTGAGCTCCACTCTCCATTAACAAACAGCACATCAATCAAACACATGCATTTGAATAATTTATCAGCACACAACCAATATCCTATTGAGCTTCGCTCTCCACTAACAAACAAAAAATCAATTCATATAAGGCATTAACATATTCCAATTAAGTCTAATTAATACAATCAGAAGCTACTAACATATTCCAAGTCTTATTCAATTCAAAGTCTTCAAACTCCACTACCAACAACAACTTGGCATTAAGAGAGAATATTTGACCTACCTCAACTCCAAGTAAGCAGCGAGAAAGATGACAGCTGGAGTAGTGACCAGAGATCAAGGACTGCTAGGAGAAAAGAAACAACCAATTAAAAAAGCAATCAATTATTTCAAACACAGTGTTTTGTAGTCACAATTATTTCAAACAAGAATAGGTGTGAGAAAAGCACATTAGACTTCAGTAACCCATAGAATTGACTAAATGTCAACAATATAGTAAAAATAAAGAGTAGTCATTTGCATGGTTGTCAAACTCGCAAGTCAACTTGTTTACTCGTTCGAGTTTACGATTCTAGGTAGGCCAAACGAGTAGACTCAGTTGTAGAATCAGAAGGGGGTAGACTCGGGTAGACTCGGTTGACTCGCGAGTCTAGGAAGCGAGTTTACGAGTCTGGTGGGTTTTTAAAAATGGCTCAGAAACGCCCAAAACGGCGCCGTTTTGGTTAAAAAAAATTGAGACCCTACCTTCACTCTTCAATATCGCGTGACTTCCTCAGTTCTGAAAATTGAAAGCAATCCCAAAACCTAACCTGAAAACACAGCCTCCTCCCTGCGCCACCTCCATCCCGGCAACACCTCCTTCCTTGCGCCGCGCCTCCTTCCCTGCTCGAAACTTCTTCCCTTCCCTTCCCTGTTCGCAAGATCTCGGTTTTTCCTCCCTTCCTTGGTTCCATCCTTGTGCGCCTCTTCCTTGCTCGAGTAACAACCCAACTAGTATCTCTTCACTTCATCTCTTCCTTGCAATGTCTAGTTCGGGTAACAACCCAGCTATTGCAACATCAAGTGGAAGTTCCAAAGATAGGGGGAGGGTTAATATCCCAAGAAATAGGATCGATCCTAGTTGGAAACATGGGACTGATGTTATATAGGAGCTGTATTTTTCATGTTGTTATTATATATTTGGATTTGGATTATGAGTTTATGACTATATGATGTTAATTTTTAATGATTATGAATTTATGATGATCTGAGTTGGCTTTGTTATTGTTTTGTTACTTTTGTGTTATGTATATATATATCATTTATAGGTTTTTTTTTTTTTTTTATATTTGGCAGACTCTTACGAGTCTACGTATTGAGTTTAAGTGTCGAGTCTACCCCCCTCTACGAGTCAACCTAGACTCACGAGTCTGACAACCATGGTCATTTGTTTACTATAGCCAGGAGTTACTTGTGCACTGATTTTGAAAACAGTTAACTTTATTTCACCCATAAACTCTTGATCAATAAACAGCCAAAGGAAAAAAGAAAAAATTATCATTGATTCATAAGAGTGAATGAAACACTCAACAATTTATAAGTCCTCTAAGCCGGTCTGGTGAGAACATTTCAATAGCACTACATGTGCATCAGTCCTATAGCACCTCAATTACTCTTATAAACAATCACCCAAATGATCACAAAGTAAAACATCATACAAAACATGATTTCATTAGACATTTCAGCATCTTGTACCATAATACTTTCTAAAAGAAAAGAATGAAGTAAAAACACGTGCAACTCAAGTTTCTTAATTATTTACCTTAAGGAATGAGAGCAAAAAACAATAACATGTAATTTTCATAGCACTGATAAAAATGATACCGCCGAGTGCAAAGCATAATCCAGATAACTGAGGTGCAATTAAACTTCACTTAATACTACGTGGGCACATATTTCAAAACCAAATAAACTAACGAAGCACATATTTTGAAAACTAAATATACTCCACCTGAAACATATCTACATTAATTCATACACACTAAGGTTGCTGTATCATACCAATTATCAAGTTTGTTGATTGGCACATACATATCCTTCAAACTCAAAGACACTTTTTATCAGCAAAATTATTATGTACACAATATAGTTAAGGCATCCTTTCTTACACATTGCAAGTCCTTTCATAAACTATGTGATTATGTCACCTATTTCCAATACCAAGTTCCAATATATATGTTTTTACCATGACAGACAAAAAATATAGATATTTTATAGTGTAAACCACCAATAAAAACCTACAACAAGTTAGTCATAGAAATCTTCATCCAGTACATCAGTATAGCCACTTACTGCAGATAAAATAACTAAAGAATTTGGTTCACCGGATGGATTTAAAAGAAAAAATACAAGGATTTAGAAACCATAAAAAAGACAAGAGTTTTGAACAATTGAAGTAGTGTATGTAAGAAAGACCAGAGCTTTCTAATGGTATTGATGGAAAAATTGTACCTTAGAATATGGTGATGAACACAGATAATCTCTTCAGGGACAAAAGCGCCACCTTCGTAGAATGATGAATTCAACACGTGCTATGTAACACTGGCCGGGAAATATTTATAATGTGACATCATTTACAAAGTCCACGCTTCACACTAGGGGTTTGCATTAATGGGTTTTTTTTCTTGAGTTTAGTTTTATTTAGAAATCACTCCTAAAACCAATAGAGCTGAAGAATGATACGTACCTAGGGTCCAGTGTACGTTACGTGAGAATTCAGTTATGAAGGATGGCATCAACAGAAGAGGCAGACTCAGGAGAAGAGATGGAGAAGGGAAAGAGGGAAACATACCTTGGAGGCCCGCAGAGGGAAAAGAGAAGGGACGAGCTGGACCTAATTTGTGAAAGGTTGCGACCGAATGGATCGGTCGGATATTTGGTGGCAATGCAAAAAAAATAAAGTTGGGGACGATATGAATAGGTGGCGAATTGAGTCAAAAATTTTGACTTTTCATTTTTCTTTCTTTCCCAGTGATTTTGCCATTGTTTTCAACATAAAAAATTGTGACAGGAAAATCGGTCACAAAATCATAATATAAATCTTATTTCCTTTTAACCGATCATTTGTCGCAAATTTAGTCACAAAACTTATACGTTGCGACTGGCCAAAATGGGTGGCAAATTTTCGGTCACAAAAACAATATTTTTTTGTAGTGAAAATTATTAAAAATAATAATCATATGATTGATTTAGGTCATCGGATCTTGAAACACTAAAACTGAAACTCGAACCAATGAAGAACGTGTTTAATCGGGTTTTATCCGATTAGACTCAACTAACTGAATTGAATCGAACCAATTTAATTGTTGGGTTTGGTTTTTCTGATTGATTGAGTCAATCCGAACCGACTTACACAGCCCAAACAGAATTAGTTTTCTAATTAAGTCATATTTGGTGATTTTCATATAATTTTTACCACTATGCAAATAACTATATTATCTTATTAAATTGTGGAATAAACTACCATTTTGATTCATAAAAGATAAGTTGACAGCAATTGTCTCTAAAAGATAGATGACATCAATTTAGTCCCTCAAAGATAAAGAGAGTGACATTAATTTGGCAATCTAAAGAAAATGACCTCAATTTAATCTCTTAATAATATAAAAATTAATGTCAATTCAATCTTTCAAGAAATAAAATAATAGTTCATTCCAAACTATATTTTGAAACTTTTAACTTGATGGTAAATTCCAAAAAAAAAAGGTTTCTTTTATAGTTTTCTTTAAGAAGTTTTACATGATTTTGTTTAATAATGTCTTCTTGTGTTGCATGTGAAATATGTAATGATGACATTTGCAGGAAAAACAACAACACAAGGAATTGGCCACACACAAATGTGATTATGTGAATATTGACACACAGGTACGAGACGACGGCTGGTGATGGCTAGCTCGTGGAGGATGGGATGAAGCTGGGGAGCTGCAACAACACAATGTTGGGGAGTGGTGGATATCTAATCTTGTGGTGATGGTCTCAGAGCCTCTTTTGTTGAACTTATTCTAACGCAAAAGTAAAAAAATGAGTCCCAAGACACAAGTTATGTGAGAGTAGCTTTTAGTCGAAGTAATTTTAAAACGTAATTCTATAATAGAAAATCGACAACAAATTGACATTCAATAGTGGTCTTCGTGGTGGACCTCTTCTAGTGGAAGTGGCCTGCAACATTGCTGTATGGGTTTTGCGAAAAGTATAAAAGCAAATTTTCACCAATATCTGCCATAAATGGTTCCAGTCAGGGGCGGTCCAACACCTATTTAGGTCTAAAGGGACACTGAAGTGAGACTTGTTCAAACAATTTTTTTTTTATTTTAAAAACAAATAGATTAGGCTAGATCGATGCTAATGGCTTTAGCGTCGGCCAAGCCAATGCTACATAAGCCTCTGGCCGACGTTAAATTTATTTTGTAATGTAAATAAATTTTTTTGAGACCCAAAACAAAAGAGTTTTTGTTGCTTCACCCTTGGACCGGCACTGATACCAACTCAACACGTTAATCTTGGTAAATACTAGCCATTGATTATATTTATTCAAAATGAATGGCAGATGGAATGAATTTTTATACTCATTTAATTTTGACGAGTATGATAAAGCAATTTCTTTGTAACCCATATTAAATGACCGATGGGATTTGGGCTTAAAACCATTTTGGTCTTAAAAGGAAACAAAAAGAAGCCATTCTACAAAATATACATGATTAGTGTGAATTGGGATATATGTAACTCAACTCTTTTTTTTGTTAAAGTAATATTATTCACACATTTACTTTTTTTTTATGACATTTTTTTATGACAATCACTAATGCAAAATATGGATTCTACAACAGGTTTCTAAATCGGTTGAAAAGAAACCGATTTAAAAAAAGCGGCGGTGGCAATTTTGAAAATAAGTTCAAAATTATTTACATATAATTGTTCACTTACTTATGTTTTTCTATATTTACAATTGAAATAACTTAATTGTGTTTACTTGTATTTACTAATGCTTTACCTCTATTGTTTAGGATGATGGAAAAGATCATCGACCCAAAAGGCCTAGGTCGGATCCGAGAAAACTTGTGGCGTCTGGTTCATCGAAGGTATTCATATAATCATTCAATAAGTTAAGTTTTTTTTTATTTACAATTGAAATAACCTAACCGTGTTTACTAATGTTCTATATTTGCTGTTTAGGGTATTGACAAGGATGTTGAACTTGATGCTCTGGAACGTCTCGCATTAGCTGCCGTGAAACTTGGGAAGGAGTCCGCTTTTATAAATTTGGAACACGATGGCAAGCCCGACACTTTCTGTATCCCCCAGAGGGACATTATGGAGATATGCATTGATAGTGAAATGCTTTGCATGACAGTTGTCTCATTATGGTGCACGTAAGTTATGTTATTTCAACTAATTAATTTGTAAGTTAACTAATAAAGTTTTTAACTATTATAACTAATATTTATTTCAATATCTTAGGTATCTGCATCGCCTGTGTATTGATAGGGGTAACCTCCATCTTTATGGATTCCTTGACCCTCAACTAATTCAGGGTGAGACACTTAGGTCAGATGAGATTACTGCGTACATGCGACGTGTGCTTGATGAAGGCAAAAAACAGTTCTACCTAGCACCTTACCTCCATCTGTAAGTACAAGTTTTACTAGTGATTTATAATTATCTGTGACTTGTCTCTAACTGTTTTCAAATGCAGTAACCATTGGCAATTATTGATCATCTGTCGTGGTATGAGTGTTGTGGTCTTCTTTTGTTCATTGGGAAGGAAGCCGACGAAAGAAATCAAGCTTATTGTTGAAACGTAAGCTTTTAATTAATTTAATTTGTACTACATTTGCTTTATTAATTACTCTGAAATATATAACATACTTTAAATTCATATTTTCTTAATTATGATAGAGCTATGAACGCAAGTCGTGTTTTGGATGGTGGTAGGCCCAGGCCTATTAGGTGGATTTACCCTAATGTAAGTAGTTTATTAATTAGTACCCGAGATTCAATTGCAGTGTAAAATAGTTACTATTATGTTTTTACTCATTATATATTCAAATTGTGTATTCATTTGTAGTGTCATAGGCAACGTGGCGGCTGGGAGTGCAGATATTATGTCATGAAGTGGATGTTCAACATTGTCTCCGCGAGTATTACAGATCGATGGAAGGAGGTAATTAACTAATAACATTTGTAAATAGTTATAGATTAATTATGTATAGTTATAGTTGATTAGTTATAATTAATGTGCAGATTTTCGACAATCCGGAAGCATTCTCTGAAGAGGACATTAAGGACATCAAGGAGCGTTGGGCAAACTTCTTTCTTGAGATGACTTCTGAACATTAATTTATGGATGACATTTTATTTCTTTAATTAGTTTAATTTGTTATATTTCTTTGTTATGTATTTAATTAATTAGTTTGAATTTATTACATTATATAATTAGTTGAGTTTGTTGAATCAAAAGCTGACTTTTGCATAATCAATAAAGTATAGTTTGGTTTACTTAGTATATAGTGATTTGGATTCTGTTATTTTTGGGATTCTATTTTGGCTGGGATTGTTCTGGTTGTACATATATGAAACAGGGTTAAGGATTGCCACTGGTTAAAACAGAGTATTTAAAAAAAAAATTGGACTATCAACATCGGTTACAATAGAGAACCGATGTTGAACTATCAATTTCAATCGGTTCTGAGTTACAACCGATGTGAAAAGATACTTTCAACATCGGTTACAAGACCAAACCGATGTTGAATTATAACTTTCAACATCGGTTCTATATTATAACCGATATGAAAAGATCTTTTTCAATAATTATTAATCTGTTGAATGAGCACTTTCAAAATCGGTTTGATTTATAACCGATGTTGAAAGTTAACTTTCAACATCGGTTAAAAACCGATGTTAAAAGGTCTTACATTCTACATCATTTGTTTCTACATCGATTCCATAACCGATTTAGAATGATATTTTTAACCGATTTTAAACATGTTTATTGCACTAGTGAATTCACACATTTACTTTATTTACAAAAGATTAATACCCTTATTATATAAAAATATAAATAATACCCTTTCATAGGCACCACACAGTGTCATATCATAATGCAAGGTAATCTCAGTACTTTTGATCGTTTTAACTTCATTTATTTTTAAGAAAATACACTAAATTCAAAGTTCATTACAAAGGATTAAAACATGTAGTAGGGTAACAAACAAGTGGCTTTGCCAATCCTGCAGAAAACGATGACCCTTCTTCCATATTAACCCTATCTCCCCCTTTAATTTTCCACTCAAAACATTGGATCAAAGCTGCTATTGTCACTTGTATCACAGTTAAAGCAAGAGAAGCTCCAGGGCATCCCCTCCTGCCAAACCCAAATGGAATATACCTGAAATCATTACTATTCATTTTAACCATAACATGTTCATCTCCACTGTTGATCTCATCAATATCACTATCTTCCAAGAACCTCTCTGGTATAAACTCCTCTGGATTGTTCCATGCTTCTGGGTCCCGCATGATGGCATAGACATTGATCAGTGTCCTGGTTTGGCCCTTTATATTATAGCCATTGATGCTGCAGTCTTCTGCAGATTGTCTAAGAGCAAAAGGTGCTGTTGGATGGAGTCTTAGCATTTCTTTGACAACAGCTTGAAGGTAAGGGAGATTTGGAATGTCTGATTCGTTTACTAATCTGCTTGTCCCCACCACTGCATCAATCTCTGATCTTAGCTTTTTCAACACTTCTGGGTGGTTCATGATCTCTGCCATGGCCCATTGTGATGCCACGGAAGATGTGTCTGTTCCTGCAAGGAAAATATCCTACCATATGCACACAAGACGCAAAAAGTAAAATCACTTTGAATACCACCCATATGCATCAACCATTCTTCTTCTTTGTTTACTATTTAAATAAAAGTTAAAAGTTTCCCAACAGAATGTGATATATACAATAAAACCATCATACAAATACTATTATGTCTTACATGAATAACAGATGTTATTTGTACAATTAAAATAACTATAAAACTTAGGTTCACTTCCAATGAAAAGAATACATGCGTAATAATTCATTAATGAAAATATAACATGTATAATAACTGTTACATATGTTCTATTTTCATTTATAAACACCATAAACACTTAAAGAACAACACATAAGTTTTCTCCTTAAAACAACACGCTTATGACACCGACATTTATATTTAAATATAATACACCTACTCTATTTTGAAATGCGAAATATTTCCATACCCACTCACACTGGCATTAATTTACAGTATTTATATAGATATCTTGTTTAAAAAAAGTTTTGCTATCAATAATGGTGAATGTTTTTTGTATGATATTTTCAAACAACACATATATAGTATTTTTTTTTTAGTAATCATGTTATAGGTACGGAGTATCCATCACCATTAGCAGTAACTAATAACCGTCTGGGAGCCTATTGGACACGCAAGGTGGGTTCTCCCCTCCCAACCAGGTTTTCTCTATACACAAGAACTAGGATTCGAACCTCTGACCACTTAAGGTTACCGAGTAATCTATGTGATTCTAGGTGAATATCAAGATACCGCACGTTTTAAGGTAGAATAAAGAAATTTACGTTAACATGAATTGTTGTCTCAAATAAATCTATTTATGCTTTACAAATAACAAAAACTCGTGAATGAAAAACAACTTACTAGGAAGAAGGCCTTCATATCATTCCTTGTTAACTTCACTTCAGCATTTGGATCTCTATAAACTTGTAATATAATATCCATCATGTCCCTTGTTTCTCTTTGACAAGCCTCGATTTCTTTATTTTCATGTTCCTCCAAGATGCGCTCCAAAATTTGGTCGAATTTGCTTACTATTTTAACAAGCTTTTTACCATATCCAAATAAGTCCAACTTTCCCAAAGGTCCAAACACCTCACCTATACTCAATTTAGCTCCAACCTCCAAAAACTCCCTAACCAAACTATGAATCTCTTCAGCATCATTATCTTTGTCCAAGCAAGAGGTGCTCATAGCCATTCGACATAGTATATTGTTGGTCAAAGCAGTGAGCACCAAACTCAAATCACAAGTTCTGCCTTCATTAGAACATACCATCAAAGATTTCAAGAGCTTGTGTATCTCTTCCTCTCGGATGTGCATGAAGCGACCAAGCAATGAACTTGAGAGTAGTTGTGTCACACATAGCTTCTTCATGAACCTCCAATAAGGACCATATGGGGCAGTGATGAAATAAGAACCTTTATAAAGGAAATAATCAGAGGATCCAAAATTGGGTCGGTAACAAAAATTGAGTTCATGGTTTTTCATGACTTCTCTTGCAACTTGTGCATTGGATACAACTATGCATGTTGAGGCACCTAAACGGAGTTGAATGAGAGGGCCATAGAGACGAGCCAGGGTTTGGAATGACTTTGGTATAACGGAGCCCAAAAGGTGAAGGTGCCCGATTATGGGTAGTGATGGTGGGCTTGGTGGGGGTCGAATTTTGGTGCTGGAATTCTTGGTTATTATGCTAATGGACTTCACAAGTATAGTGACAAAGAGCAAGACCAAGGAGGAGGAGAAGATGTAAAAGAACACACTGGCACCTGCAATAGCCATAGATTCATTTAGGGACAGAAAATTTGGTTCTGTTTCTGGGAGTTGAAACGATTAGCTTATAATGAACATGGAGTTCTTTTCTTTCTTTATCAAAACCAATAAATTAAGTGCATCCACAAATAATCCATAAATCGGTCCATATTGTGTATCGTCATCAAAACATAAAATATTCATATTTACTACTTGGTATAACTGTGTGCAAGTGACTTCAATCAAACTTTATTGGGTTAAAAAATTGTATTCAAGCTACTGTCTTTTTTTAAAGGAAATAATATTTCGTATAAAAGAAATGATAGTTGCACATATATTTTTTAAAAAATATATTTTGCATACCTCACATATGTTGTGATTGAGAAATTGCTTGTGAGTTTTTAATATGGAGTAAAAATGGTAGCGAAAAATTTATATATGAGTTTCCAAATTCCAATACAATGTTACAAATAAAATTAATTTATGAAATTTACAACTTCATTTCTACTCCATAGTGAGTTTGGTATTGGGGTAAATTTCCACTAAATTATATTGGAAACTCAAACTCGAATTTTCTCCTCATTTTTCCACGTGAAAAATCGTCCCTAAGACAATAATTCGAGATAAAAAAATAAGTGCAATTAACGTTTTTCTATCTTGTATAGCTCTATTAAATTGTATATCAAATTGTACATCAATTAATTTTTTTTTGAGATAATTGTACTGCAAAATATTTATATGACAACTCCGATCCCAAAAATTCTTTAAGTTGAATGATATGATATGATATGATATGAATTTGATTGGGTAAGGTAAGACATCATTTTTCTTCTTTAATTTTTTTTTTTTTTTTGGTCAAGAGTCGCTGCTTATAGGCAAGTTTTTATTAAAAAAGAATAGTGTCACTGTTGGCTAAATCTTATACTTATTGTAACCAAACAATACGGAAAATCGGAAATAAAGGAACAAGAAACATCAAATGGTCCAAGTCTTGTTGATCATGAAAAGTGGTCCTCGATGGTTCATGATTAAACTAATGAGTCTTGCTAACAAGTGTTCTAATAATACATTGTTTAAGAAATCCATAGATAGAAAAATTTTAGGTTAAACTAATTATTTGGTCCTTATATGTGACAATGATTTTCAATTTGATCCCTATAAGTAGAAACTTTTCAAATCAATCCCTATATGTACAATTATATTTAATTTGGTTCTTACCGTTTATTAATGTTATTATAATATCGTTTGCTGGAGTTAAAGTATAGGGACCAATTTGAAAATGATTGTCACATGTAAGGACTGAATTCAACAAAAAAATTGAATTCGGTCCCTACACGTGACAACCATTTTCAATTTAGACCCTACATGTGACAATCATTTTCAATTTAGTCCGTACATGTGACAATCATTTTCAAACAGTCCGTACATGTGACATCGTTATAACACCTATAAACGGTGAGAACCAAATTAAAAATAATTGTATATATAGGGACTGATATGAAAAAATTTTATGTACTAAATTGAAAATCAGTCTCGCACATAGGAACCAAAATATTAGTTTAACCAAAATATTATTGAAAAATATAATTTTTAATTATTCAATGTATTGAATGCACCACTTTTAATGCAAAGTTTCTATGTTTACTTTCTTAAATAATGTCCTTAAGATATTAATTAGCATTTACCTCAACTAATTACCACTTGTATTGCTATCCACTAATAAAATAGATGCAGACCGTACCAGACTCTTTTACCAAAATTTTAAAAAATAATTGAACAAAGGGTCTATTGCTATCCATTAATAAAATAGATGCAGACCGTACCAGACTCTTTTACCAAAATTTAAAAAAATAATTGAACAAAGGGTCATAGACCCATGGATGAGAGAGGATTGTGATTAAGGCTTGATGAAGGGGAGGAAGGAAATTGCCCTTGATATAGTATGAGTTAAGGTTAGTAGCTTTAGAATAAGATACGATTGAGCCATGGTCCTATTCGTAAAGGTCAATCTTGCAATAAAACGTAGGCTCACAAAGAAAATTGATCTTGCTTACCAAAAAGAAAAAAGAAAATTAAAGCATGTTTGGATTAACTTATAACCAGCTTATTTGGGCTTATCTACTGGCATAAGCGCTTGTCAGAATGTTTGAGAGAGCTTATGGAAACAGCTTATAACATGTTTATAAGCCGTTTTCAGCTTATTTTAATAAATTCTCCAAGATAACTTATAAAAATAGCTTATAACTTATATGAAAATAGTAGGATTATTTTCTCTTTGATTATTGAAATAGTTTATACGTAAGCGCTTATATGATAAGCGCTTATAAGAAGCGCTTAATTAAGTTATTTACCCAAACAAGCCCTTGATCTAACTGGAGAATTTTGGATAGCTTATGAAAACTGCTTATAACTTATATGAAAATAGTAGGACTATTTTCTCTTTGATTATAGAAATAGTTTATACATAAGCGCTTATTATATGATAAGCGCTTATAGGAAGCGCTTAATTAAGTCGTTTACCTAAACAAGCCCTTGGTCTAATTGTTAGAAAGAAGAAAGATTCTATGGTACTCCGGCTACTAGATATATTACCTTTAGCAACACTTTGTTAGTAACCTTCATTAAAATGTTTTTTTTTAAACAAACCTTTATTAAAATGTTATAAAATCAAATAAAATAATATATTGTGTAACAGTTATAAAAAAATGTTACTAAAACTCATTACTTTTTTTTTTTCATGGCATTTTAGTAATTAAGAAAACCTGTTATTTCATTTCCTGCATAAGAAACGTGAGCTTCTTCCCCTTTATGTTCGACTCTGCATCAGAAACACCGATTGCTCTAAACCCGTTTTTTCCCTTCTCATAAAATCATTGGTTACATTTCTCTATCTGCTTGCTCTCTATGCACGAACTATTCATCAATAAAGATTAAGAATCACTCTCTATTCATGAGCAGTTATAGTTTCGTAATCAACAATTTTCAAAGGCAATTCAGATCTTAGATCTCTTCAGCTCTGTTCGTCAATTTTTCTCAATCTTAGAAGTTCGAGTTCATTTTCTGAGTAGTTTGCATAAAGGGAATTGGTTAATTAGTTAATTGTTAGTTAATTCTGTTATAGAGATCTAACTGTTTTCAGTTAGTTTGTTATCTCTAAATCGCTTTTGTATATATTCATCTCCTTATTGTAATCTCAACACAATAATGAAATATATTCTATTCAGTTTCCTATCTCTTTCAATCATCTCGTGTGATCTCTTCATGGTATCAAAGAGCTAATCGGTCCTGCAAAATGACCGCCACCACCACCACCACACCGCTTTTTCCAACACCAACACCATCCATCCTTCCAATTTCTATCAAACTTGATGATGAGAACTTCCTCACATGGAAGATGCAAGCAATAGGTACCATAAAAGGCTCACAAACTTGGGAAATTCATTGATGAGGCTAAATCTGGAAGTAAGCCCAGCAAATTCGCCAACGCGGAGGATGAAGTTCTTCAAAAGGTTTCTTCTGAATTTGAAACATAGGAGCAACAGGATCAATTTGTTTTTACATGGCTTCTTCAATCTATGTCTCCCACCATTCATACAAGAATGGTTGGGTGTGATCATGCTTATCAAATCTGGAAGAAATTGGAATTTTTCTTTGCATCTCAAACTCGTGCAAAGATCAGCCAACTCAAAACTCATCAAAAGAGTATCAAGAAAACAGGTACTCTCACTGAATACTTACTATTAATCAAGAAAACGGTAGATACTCTTGCAGCTGTAAGGTCCCCTATTTGAAATAGACAGATGCAAACACTAGAAGAGGGGTTGAATGGTGTTTGACAAATTTATGCGGAATTAAGAAACTTTTTCGCAAGCACAGACGGGTGAAAGGAATAGACGAGTAAGCTAAGACAGGTCAATCAGACTGATAACTCGTCTGAAGGTTTTCACAGAAAACACACAGTCATGCAAGATAGAAAGGTTTGATAAACACAATTAAAAACCCCTTTAGTTAGATAATAGTTAAGATAAATAATCAAACTAAAGTGTTAAGGGAAAGAGAGAGATCACTCAGCAGGTTTTATCCTGGTTCACCCCTTAAAAAATGAGGCTACGTCCAGTCCTTGGCAGCACCAAGTTTTTCACTATAACTGAATCAGGTTACAAGACAGACAAGTATTGTTTGCACACCTAGCTTCTCTAAGCTCAAACGAGTATTGTTTGCACACCTAGCCTCTCCAGGCTCAGACGGGTTTGTTTGAGAGAAGTTGTAAAGTAAATTACAATTTGGAAGTCTTTCACAAGCACTCAAACGAGTGTATTAAATATGAAGTTCTAAAAGACTGCGTAATAACTTCAAATGATTGAAAAATAAATAATGAAAGAATGAAGATATAAATGCTCAGGGTAAATGCTCTTTGAAAGCTTTGTTCGTTATCTTCTCTTGTTCCTTCTCTTTTCTCTACTTGAATCTTCAGAGTCTTCTTCATTAAATAGGCTTCAAGATTTTAAAAAAGTTTGAAGGCTTGGCCTTTTGTAGATCTTCATTAAATGCAAAAGAGTTGTTTTGATCAGCCATTAAATCATTGATAACTTCGCTTGTTCTCTCTTATCAGAATGATAAAGACTTCTGATACACCTTTGGTCTTAGGAGGTCTTTATACTTACTTTTTGCCATCAGAGAGAAGACTTTCCCTTTTGGTGTAAGATGCAGTTGTGTTCAGATAAAGCTCTTTGTTGAAATTCCTTTTTAAAGACGAGACAGCTTTCATCCAATATATTCTTCAACGTTAGTCACCAGACGGGTGAGTAACTTCATTAAACGGGTTGACTCTTAATAAAAAGTTGCGTAATCTTTCAGACAGGTGAGTCTTCCTTTGATCAGCCGATCGATTTCATCATTAGACGGGTTGAAGGGATTTCTTCAACGCTGGTCAACAGACTGGTGAAGACTTCATTAGACGGGTGAACTTTTAATAGTTCAGACGGATGAACTTTCTCCTAGTTGAGACAAGTGAACTTTCTCCTAGTTCAGACGAGTGAACTTTTGCCGTAGATCCAGACGGGTGATAACATGCTAAAGCTCAGTTCATATAAACACTTAATGTTTATCATTTTAATCTGCACACTGAGTAGACGAGTTAAACACCATATACGGGTTCAATTAAATCATTGAATAACTATTTTACTCTCATCAAAACTAAGGTAAATGCATATCAGACATTTTGGAGACTCAACACTCTTGACACAGCTGATAATATCCAAGTCATTCTTGATGGTTTGAATGAGGAATACAATCCTCTTGTGGCTTCAATTTTATCAAGAATAGATCCTTACTCCATTGCTGAAATTGAAGCACTTTTGATGGCTCTTGAAGAAAGATTGGAGAGTCAAATGAAGCCAGATCCCTTTTCTTTGCAAGCTAATCTTGCTCAGAACCTTCTACTCGCGGTGGTAGACCCTATAATGGTAACTTTCGTGGCTCCTCATCCAGAGGAAGAGGAAAATCCTATGCTAGAGGTAATGGCAGGCAATCTCAATCTTACAATGACAGAACACAGTGTCAGGTGTGTCGCAAATTTGGACACAATGCTCTCAATTGCTAGCATCGATTTGATCAACAATATCAAGATTCTACTGCTGAAACAACTACCACTCAAGGTAGAGCACTGGCTGCTAAGTCCATGGATGACAGATCATCCATGTCTGCTATTCTAGCTGTTCCAGAAACAATATATGATCCCCAATGGTACCCTGACTCTGGTGCAACCAATTCCCCAATACATTCTATTCAGTTTCCTATCTCTTTCAATCTTCTCCGGTGATCTCTTCATTGCAATCTCATTTTCTTTGATCTGAATGATTTACATGAATTTGAGTTTCAATCTCAGCTAGAGTTCGTGAATTTCTCAATCGCACGTACGCAGCCCCAATATGTTTTCTTCCTCTCATCTCTAGTGAGAATTTCCTTTCAGCTTGTCATTGTTCTATTTGTATTTGCTTTTCAATCTGAGTATTGTTGCGATTCAATCTAAGAATTTCTCAATGCTTAATTGATTGCCTATATACTGTTTGATTAAATGTTAGATTTAGCTATTGCTTTCTGAGTAATAATGTTCAAAATAAAATTCGACCGAGAAGAGTATTTGGAATGAGCTCAGGATCACAAGAGGGCGGTGAGTTATCGATGTTCTTTCAATGCTATTTTTGATTCTGATTTCAAATAATTTAGGTTGGTAAATTTTTTCTTGTGTGTATTCAATTTTCAACAGGAGGAGGCCGGAGTCTCGATCAGAACTTAAAGTTATGTATCATTTCTCGATATATATGGTTCTGTTTGCATTTGCTTTTAGCTTCTTTTTTTTTTTTTTTGGATCTTGAATATTAGCAACATTTAAAAATAGACTCAGTTTGTGATTGAGTTGGAGCCATATTTAAGTAACACCATCCTATTGATACAGCTAAAGGTCCACTTTTGCAGAGGAAACCTTTGAAACATAGAGATTATGATGTGGACCTCAAATCCCGCTTGGGCAAGACATAAGCAACTCTGGATACTAATGTCAATCCTCTAGTAATTCTAAATGAATGCCAAGCATTTGTAAGACGTTTTATGAAATTATTTTCTTTTTAATGTGAAAAAATAGGGTTCGTGTGGACGAGAGTGATTTCAAGATTATAATGAAATAATTTTGGGAACATGATCGACTATGGTGACGATCATGTTTTGTACATAAACTTTTATTCATAATATATGAATTTGTTTACGTTTGTAGTTGTTTACATATGTAGTGTAGGAAAACATTTATGCCGATTCCAAAACATTTAGAAAAGAGGAAAGAAATAATTTGATGTGCAACCTTCTTAGTGTATAACATCCTTCTGATTCATATGGTTTGAAAGTACATAAATGAAGAAGCATTTAATATTAACGAATCATCAATTCAAGTTTTTTTGGTAGAGATTTTGATTAGCAAAAACTAGATTTGGTTCTCAACTTTAGAGGGAGAATGATACTAAAATTCGAAAGGCTTGCAAGGACAAATGACATAAAATGAATGAAATCTTATAATTAAAGGCTTGTAATATAGATCACTAATGATTTTACCTGAAGATGGCTCTTTAGATGATATAAGGTAAGCCCTGAATCCCCATGAGTTTCATTACATTATCAACAGTATGGCAATTTTAGATAGTTTACTATGTGACTGTCAACATTACATTCAAAGACCTAACTAGTGAGTTATGTCAATATCATTTTATGGAAGCAAAATTACTCAAAAATCACAATCATTGGAGGAATTGAACCATTTACGTAGTTGAAGCTCAAATCCAAATTATTATGGTTAGGGAGGTTAACATCAGGAATAGGTCCTGTGAGAGTTATAATGATTGAGCCGCAGTAGCAAAATCAAGGAGGGCTTGCTTTTCTGAATGTAGATCAGCTATAGTTTGAGGAAAGACAAGCAAGAGTTATAATATAGATCAGTCATAATTCATATTGTTGATTGATTCTTAGTTTTAATTTACAAGACCTTTGATGTTTTTGTATAAGTGCTACGGGGTTTCATTTGTTGGTGACCTGGGAGAATTGATATTGAAGTGTGCAATTGATTTTGAACAGAGTACCTTTTGAATGGCTCATCAAGAGCTTTCCATAGGCTGCCCACTTATTTACTAAAAGCAACTTAAAGCATAGCCAAGCACAGTCAATCTTTATATATTGCACATCTTATGGTTATGTTGTATATTCTATTAGACATTACTTTTTTGCTGTTATTTTCAGGTTCTGCAGAATGCTTTGTTGGTGGGTAATGTGCCGAGCGACATTTTTGTCTTCTTTGTTGATAGTTTTTGGAAGAAACAGGGGATGTATAATCAATCTTGTATCTATGTAAGTATGTACTTGGATTTAAGTACTTCTTGTACTCACAGTCACTCTTGCTAATGATATATTAAAGTGTTGTTAAAACCTTTTAGTAACATGGCCAATATATAACACTTGTCAAAATGTTACTAATGCAAATAGTAACATTTTTTGATAATTTAGTAACATTTTTCAAATGTTATTAAATGTCAATAATGTTGTAGTCCGTGGGTAACTTATCCTTGCCTATGTAGCCTAATTAGATGGTAAGAACTTAGTTTTACATGACATTGACATGATTAAGTGACGCATTCTGGTTCGACATAGGGTACCAAAATCCTCTACTTTCACAGGGTATCATAGCAACTCTCTAGAAAGAATTAGAGCCCTAAAGACTAATCGGCCGAATAGCCTATATCACAAATAATGAACATGAAAATGGAATGAGGAATGCTATTTGTACACCTAATATGGGACACCTATAGTAGACACCTCATTTTGAGTGTAATTTTTTTTTTAACTTTAATTGCAAATTTAAAATATATTCAAGTTGTACTCATTCAAAATGGGGTGTCTACTATATGTGTCCCATTTTGGGTGTACAAATGACATTCCTCAAATTGAATATTTGATATTAAAGAGATATATTGGCCCATTTTAATTAGATCAAGTGCCATTTTAGGTTAAATATATATTTAATCCCTAAAAAGTGAGCGGATTTTGATTTTGGTCTCTGAAAAAAAATTTCTTTGATTTTTATCCCCCTAAAATATGAAATTACTAATTTTGATCCCTATAAAATGAGCAAATTTTGATTTTGATCCCTGTAAATTATTTTTTTTTTGTTTTCATCCCCTAAAATTTAATATCACCGTTTTTAATCGCTAACATTCATTTTAGGGTGGATAAATATAATTCATTTTATGGTTTCAAGGAAAATTTTAAGGGAATCATATGCTAACATGATACCACAGAGGTCATTGGGTGTCACTTGGGATGATCTTATATCAGACACATAAGTAATTAATGAATGTCACATGACAGTAGGAACCAAAAATAGTGATTTTAGATTTTAGAGGAACAAAAATAAAAAAAAAAAAATTTATAAGGACTAAAACCAAAATTTACTTATTTCACCGGCACGAAAAATATACTGCCATTTATCATTATTCAAGGGGTAGACGCAGTGCTTTTTGAATTAATTATGATAATACTTTATATCTTGTGATACCTAGACTGTGAATTATGTATGAGGCTACTGAGAAGTTTATTCATATGACTTGGGTGAGTATATATTGAATGACTTGTTGGGATTTATAATTATTATTGGTCTGATGCTATATGAATGAAACAATTAAGGAGAACGCATGACATGACATTGCATGGTTGGCTGGTTGTGTTGAAAGTTTTATTAAAATGTGAGTAGTACATTGATAAATAAAGAAAATACATCGACATATATAAAAGTTTTTTAAATATATAGATGTATCTTTTAAGTATATCGATATAAAAATTTTAGTCAAAAATAAATTAGTACATCGATGTATAAGTTAAACACATCAATGTAAAAGTTTTAAAACGCGTTTTTGATGAAAATATTTAAATGCATCGATTTACTCTATAAATACATCGATATATACAAGTGATCGTTGGATTTCTGCCCGTTTTTTAGCTATTTTAGCTCATTAAAACATGTTAATTCTCTGCAACACGTTTTGATTCTCATCTAAACGTATTTCTCACTTTTTGGCTATATAAGGTGGCCTTGGAAAAGGTTTTGAATACACAAAAATTGTTATACTGATATAGTTTCCTTCCAAAATTTTTGAGTATTCCCCTGTTGAGTTTCCGAGCAATATTGGGTGTGTTGGTGGTTCTCTTCTGTGCATAAAGAACCATATTTTTTGGTGAAGCTGTTTTATCCTGGGGACAATGAAGCTGTACACTGCTGCACATTCTAGGCAGAGCGGAAATGTCTTAAAGAGAGCGACCTAGTCCGCGACTCAGCCTTATTATTTTGATCGTGTTCAACCACTGCACCAACAATTTTAAGACGATTCGTCCGCCATGTCTTCTGAACATGATGTAGTCTTTGCTGATCTCAACATGCCCTTTCGTTTTGAAGGTGCTCACTACAAAAGATGGAAGTATAAGATCTTGTTCTTCTTGATCGTGTGCAAAGTAGTCTCAGTGCTCAACACTGACAAGCCAGTTCTACCAGAGAACTCGACTGAAGAGCAATAGAAGAATCGGAAGATTTGGAATGAGAATGATTTTTTATGTAAGAATTTTATTTTAAATGGATTATCTGATGATCTTTATGATTATTACAGTAACAATACCACTCCTAAGGAGGTTTGGGAGGTGCTAGAAGAAGTATGACACTAAAGAGGTTGGAACCAAGAAGTATGTTGTCAGCTGCTATCTGAAGTTTCAGATGACTGATGACAAGTCTATAGAAGCACAATCCCATGAACTCCAGAAGATTGCACATGAAATCGTCTTTGAAGATATGACTTTAGATGACCAATTTCAAATAGCTGTAATAATTGATAAGCTACCACCTAGTTGGAAAGACTTTAATAACATCCTCAAGCATAAAACCAAAGAGTTCTCATTGGAGAGCTTGATAACCCGATTGCGTATAGAGGAGTAAACAAGACCAGAAAGAAGAGGTTCTTGCTGTGGTTAAATCCACTTCTACTGTCCTGAAACCGTAAGGAAAAACTATGAAATTTAAATTTCATAAGCACAACAATAAAAATGGTAGTCAGCAATAGAATGGGCAGAAACCCCCCTTAGGATAGTTTAGCTGTTATAATTGTGGTAAGTCTGGCCATTTGGCTAGAAACTGCCGCCTTATGGGTTGACCTGCCCCGCAGGCGAACCTTACTGAGGACCAACTCATTGCTATGATTTCTTAAATAAATGTTGTTGGTGGATCCGAGGGGTGGTGGGTAGACATTGGCGCAACACGCCATGTCTGTTATGATAGGTCTCTGTTTAAGTATTATTCTGCTGTTGAAAACCAAAAAGGGTTGTTGGGTGATTCGCACACCACTGTTGCTGTTGGGACAGGAGATGTGGAATTAAAGTTTACCTCTGAAAAGGTTATGATTCTTAAGGATGTTATGCATACTCCAGAGATGAGAAAGAATTTGGTTTCGGGTTATCTCCTTAATAAGGCTGGGTTTACTCAGACCACTGGGGCTGATTTGTATACTCTTACAAAGAACAATGTCTATGTGGGAAAGGGTTATACTACTGATGGCATGTTTAAGTTGAACATTGAGATGAATAAAATTATTTCTTCTTATATGCTATGTTCTTTTAATGTTTGGCATTCTAGAGTCTGCCATATTAATAAACGCATTTTAAAAAATATGACGACATGAAATTAATTCCTAAATTATCTATAAATGATTTTGAAAAATGGGAATTTTGTAACCAAGTTTAAATTACTAAGGCTCCTCATAAATCAGTAATTAGAGAAACTGAAACTCTTGATTTAATACATTCTGATATATGTGAATTTGATGGAATGTTAATTAGAAATGGTAAAAGATATTTTATCACTTTTATTGACGATAGCTCTAATTTCACATATGTATACCTTATGAAAAATAAGAGTGATGCTTTTGAAATGTTTAAATCATTTGTTTCTGAAGTTGAAAATCAAACAAATAAGAAAATAAAAAGATTTCGAAGTGATAGAGGAACGAAATATGATTCTGAAATTTTTAATGATTTCTACAAATCCCATGGAATAATTCATGAAAAAACTGCACCTTATTCTCCTGAAATAAATGGGAAAGCTGAAAGAAAAAATAGAACCTTTGTTGAATCTGTTATTGCTATTTTGCTTCATTCTGGTGCTGCATCTTTTTGGTGGGGTGAAATTTTACTAAATGTATGTTATGTGCTTAATAGAGTACCTAAATCAAATAGTAAAATTTATCCCTATGAAATGTTTAAAAATTAGAAACCAAATTTATCCTATATTAGAACATGGGGTTGTTTGGCTTATGTTAGGATTCCTGATCCTAAAAGAAAGAAATTAGCAACTAGAGGATATGAATTTGTTTTCATAGGCTATGCGATTAATAACAAAGCTTATAGGTTTTTTGATTTAAATGAAAAAGTCGTTATTGAATCTAATGACGCTGATTTTTACGAAGATCGTTTTCCGTTTAAATTGAAAAATTGTGCGGGCTCAACTTCTAATAATGCACCTATTAGAACAAGTAATTCTAATAATGGCTTTCTAGATGAACCCAGAAGAAGTAAAAGGGGACATGTGGCTATAATGAATTTCTGATTTTTATGCCTATAATGTTGAGGAGGATCCTTCCTCTATTCAGGAGGCTTTGTCCTTTATCTGTAACACCCCGAAAATCTAATATATGTTAAATAATGAATTTTATATGCTTGAATTATTTTATTTAGTTTATTGGATGCGTTATCACAGTTTATATATTCTTGCAAGACAAAATATTATGCTATTGTTATTGTTATTATTTGATTAGAAAATTATTTTTTAAATAATATGGTTGAAAGAAATTATTTTGTAAATTTCATCTATTTCATTTTAGATTGGAAAATAAAATGGTTTGGATTCAATTAAAAATTTATTTTGGATCATTGATTCCGTATGTTGATAAATTCAACCATCAATCTCTACTCTAATTCAAATTTTGAAAATATAGATTTGTCCGTCTTTGCTTTTAGATTTAGGGGTCAAGATTTATTTCTTTTTTTGACTCAATCTCAACTACTCATTTTTCACCTATAACTACAAAAAAAAAAAAAAGAACCCAAACCCGCGACCGCACCCAACCCCCACTGCCTCACTTTCTCTCTCTCTTTTTCTCTTCTTTCTCTTTGCTTTCTTTCTTCTCTTTTCTTTTCTTTTTCTTCCCTGGACGTCGGTTCTTCCTCTCTCTCGCTAACTTTCTCTCCTTCTCTCTTAATTTCTGGCCAACTCCGGCCACTTCTCACAAAACCGAAATCATAAAAATGTTCCCTATCTTCTCCTATACAATTCTAACCAAACATTTTTCCAAAGGGAGAAGGTTGACGACAGGGTCACCGCCACTGTTCGAGCATTTTCCGGCCACTGTCCGACCCCCTTTCACCAAACCAACCTTATAACTTTGCTCTCCTCACCTTCCTCTACATTTCTAACCCAACATCTTCGTGAAAGGAAATCTTTGACGGCGGAGCCACCATGAAGCCGCCACTGTTTTGGGCTTTTCCGACCACCGTTTGGCCTCCCTTTCCAGAAATGAATCAACCACGTGGAAGGCCGCATCTTTCTTCACGTTTTGGACCAAGCACTGCCACTGCCGGGACCACCGGAACTGCTCTTTCTTCCTCCAAAGTAAGAATCCTTCATTTACTTCTTCACTTTTCTTGGCTTTGGATCTCATGAGGAACCCTAACCTTAAATCCCCAATTTGAAAACCCTAACATTTTGATTTCATGCTTTAAATTTGAAATTAATTATGTTTTTATGCAATTGAGTGTATCAATTTCAAATTCTCTATGCCAAATGCTCAAGTTCCCTCTTAAATTTGGATTTCCCAATTTCTCCAAATCCCTAAATTTTTATCTTACTCTAATCATAAAATTAATTCTGTTTTAGTTCAATTAGAGTAGTTAATTAATGATTCCCTAGGTCAATTTCATATTTCCATGACCAAATTGGTTTTTCCCCAATTTTGTTAATGAACCCTATTTTTCCAATTAATTTTATCAGGAAATTAATTCTGGTTTTTATTAAATAAAATATTTAAATCCCTTAGATTATGTTTTTAATAATGATTAATTAATTGATATGTTGTTGGGATGTTGGGTACATAATTGTTGGAGTTGTTGTGGAGTTGTTTGCACATGTTGGGAAGCGCCAAAGGGATCCGAGATGTCAATGCCGCCTTCAGCTACCTCTTGGAGTTGATGCTTGGAGTTTGCTCATCAAAGATACTTCATTTAAGGTAAGGGGAGAATTGTATGAGGGAATCTCTCGATAACTATGTGTTGTTAGTAATGGTCTGTATATATATTTAGTTGAGCTATGTGGTGATTGGTTGATTTATTTCAGCTGTTGTTTGTCTGCTGATGATTATTGATTCTTGGTTGAATTATCTGCTAATATGTTTTATAATATTTTAATGCATGTTATAAGCTATATTATCTGCTATAACATTGGTATATCAATGTTGTGATGTTGATTGTTGATTGAGAAGCCTGACAGTGGTCAGTGCTCAATTAATTAACGGGGATAAAAGCCTTAAAAAGCTTTGAATTAAATGTCAAAGATTTACCTAGGAAACATTGTGTATTTTCAACGACGCTAGTTTTCTAAAGGAAAAGAGGAATCCTAAAGTAATTTATGAAGTTAGTAGGAAAAGTTAGTTTCTAAGAATAAATTGTTCTTTATGTGGAAAAAGTAACATTAAGAGGAAAAAGTCAAGTTTTTGGAACTTAGGATGTTTTAACGCTAAACGATGTTTTAATTCCGAAAAGATTTACGGAAAACGTTTTGAAAAATAATAATGTTGTTCTGGGACGACGTTTTTAGTCTCAACTGTTTCCCTTCAAAAATTGGTTTTGGGAAGGGACTTTCACCAAAAGATAAGTTTTATCAGAAATTTAATGGTTTACAAAACAGTTTCCAAACAGAAAAGTTTTTCTGCAAAATGAGTTTTTCCAACGGTGTAAAATTCGATAATTTGGATGAGTTGCGGAGATTTCGTTTTAGATTTGTGTTTCACAGAACAAAAAACGGTAAAAAACGATGAAAAACGTGAACCTAGTATGCGAGACGTCGGGATACTAGTGTTCTGTAAAAATAGCACGAGAAGCTGTGCAACGATGTTATAGACTGCGTGTCCTGTGTACTGTGTGTCCTCCTCTATTATGGGGAAACGTCCTCTTGTTATGAGGAAACGTGATTAAAGGTGAATGATGTTTTCTATTACCACGAACCTCGGGCTGGTGCATCGGTCTAGGGCTCCGTGATTGAGCACTCGAACGTTTCGTCTTGTGTTAACGGTGAAAGGTTTTAAAACGGTGTAAATTATGAATAGTCGGGAGCCTTGAGCTACGAAAATGAAAGAACGAACACAAAGAAAAGTGGTAAGACTTGAAATGTTTTTCTCATTCATTTGTTTTAGGCAGACTTGCCATCTGGATGGGGAACCTTGATGGCAGGGAACCCTATGATGACTTTAAGTCATAGCCTAACATTGTGCCTTGATGGACAATGGTGTACATACGAACGATGAATATTGTGCCTTGAGTTGGACAATAAAGTATGACCATTTACAAATTTGTCAAGTACCGCTGAATGTAATTCCATGTAAATGCGACCTAATGGTGTTCATGTACCTCTGAATAAGCACTTAGGTGCTGGTTAGACGGGGGCCTTGAGCTACGACAACGAAAGAACGAACACAAAGAAAAGTGGCAAGACTTGAAACGTTTTTCTCATGCATTTTTTTTGGCAGACGTGCCATCTGGATGGGGAACCTTGATGGCTGTGAACCCTGTGATGACTTTAAGTTATAGCCTAACATTGTGCCTTGATGGACAATGGTGTACATACGAACGATGAATATTGTGCCTTGATTTGGACAATAGAGTATGACCATTTACAAATTTGTCAAGTACCGCTGAATGTAATTTTATGTAAACGTGACCTCATGGTGTTCATGTACCTCTAAATAAGTACTTAGCTGCTGGTCATTGTGCCTGGGGCCAATGTACCTTGAGCCTGATCACTTCAGTTTTTACACAATGGTGTTGAGATCTCCGGAGATTAAGTATAGATTTAGATGATGAATATTAAAGTGTCATGCATTTCTTTTGAAAATGACGATAACTGTCGAGTATGAGACCCTATGATATATTATTTGTCTATCTAGTAGAACCTTATACACAATGATTGTATATGCTCAGATGTCGTTGATGTGTAATGCATGTAGTTATCGTGTTTGAATCCATATATTGGTATCTCACCCTTGTCTGTACATGTTGGACACTCTGTTGTGTTTTTGGATACATGTACAGTTACATTTCAGCGGATCTCTGGGTCACTTTGGGACCCCGAAGTTGGACTCTCTTTACATCGACAGCAAAGACGTGTGAACTAATGACAACGAGACTTAGTCTCATGGGCTTGAAGTATACTAGGTAGTATACTCTATCGTCTTTAGATGTCTCTTTAGACCAGCTCTTAGGACTTTTTTGATGTACGGGTGGCGTACTAAAAGATTGGGAAAATGATGTATGCCTTATGGCGAAGTTAAGTTATTATTATAAATGATGAATATCAATTTGTTTTGTATGATTGTTCTGTTTACCTTTGGTATCAGTTTTCTACAACCACTCGAGTGAGTGTTTTTCTAAAAAGTTTAGTTTTCTACAGCTTTAGTTTCCATAACGGGTTACCAATGTGACGTCCCAGAAGAGGGTGTCACACTATCGATACCAATTTTTGGCAAGAAGCTATAGATGATGAAATGGACTCTCTTGATTCTAATAGAACTTGGGAATTAGTAGATTTACCTCCGGGGTGCAAAGCTATAGGATGTAAATGGATTCTTCAAAAGAAATTAAAACCTGATGGAACGATAGATAAGTTTAAGGCTAAATTAGTAGATAAATGTTATAGGCAAAGCGAAAATATAGATTTCTTTGACACGTTTTCATCTGTATCTAGACTTACGTCTATTCGTGTGTTATTGTCTCTTGCTGCTGTGCATGGTATGGTTGTACATCAAATGGATGTAAAAACTGCTTTTCTAAATGGTGATTTAGAAGAAGGAATTTATATGGATCAACCTGATGGTTTTGTTGTTTCTGGCCATGAAAATAAAGTTTGCAAATTAATTAAATCCTTGTACGGCTTGAAATAAGCACCTAAGCAGTGGCATGAGAAATTTGATAATCTAGTTATTTCACATGGATTTAAAATTAATGAAAGTGATAAGTGCATACATTATAAATCAGAAAATAGTGTTTGCACTATTATATGCTTATATGTGGATGACTTGCTTATCTTTGGCTCTAATTTTCATGTTGTGAAAAATGTCAAAAATATGTTTTGTGAAAATTTTGACATGAAGGACCTTGGTGAAGTAAATGTAATTCTTGGAATAAAAATTATTAGAACTGAAAATGGAATTTCTTTAGATCAGCCTCATTATATTGAGAAAGTTTTAAATAAATATAATTACTTTGATTGTGAACCAGCATGTACCCCTAATGATCCTAGTGTCAAGTTGTTCAAGAACGTTGATGACAGTGTTAAACAATCTGAGTATGAGATAACCCACTGGATTATCTAGTTTTAACTATGATTTATCATTGGAATTGATAATAAACGTTGAGTAAACTCTCAAGTGTGCCCATATTTGTCTTTGATTGTTCTTAAGTAGTGTCTTGAGTCTTATTTAGTTGTTTTAGTATTTTTTTTTTCCATTATTTTGAGTCAGTCAGTCGTAATTGGGTGTTTATGCTTTCAGATGCTCAATTATAGTCCAAGAAGTGAAGCTTTGGAAGCAAGGAAGAAGAGAAAGAAGAGGAGCTGGAGTTGCTGGAAAAGCCCATCCGCTTAGCGAATGTAATCCGCTTAGCGAATTATGAACTTTTAGGCTGGGCCTATTTTGTAAGATTCGCTTATCGAATGTAATCCGCTTAGCGAATCTATGCGTCCAGAATTGTACTTAGGTTAACTTCTAATCCTAATGAAGGACTTTCTTTTTTTCTTAAGCTGCGATTAGCGCTGGAAGAACCTTGTTTTGACTTTGGATTGAGGATGGTGATGGATTGTGGATTCCTTTCAATTCAATCGATGTTTTCTTCTACCATCATGAACTAAACTCCCTATTCTAGGGTGAAGATGTAACCACTTATGAAGGTTTGGTGATTTTATGGCATAATACTAGTTTCTCTTCTTATCTTTTATGTTTATCTTCTGAATTTCATGCTTTCGATTATAGTTGCAAATATAATTGAATGAGCTGCTTATCATATTGAGACCGGAAGGAGATTTATGTGTTAAGAGCATTGAGGATAACTCATAGGATAAATTGAGACCGGAAGGAGATAGGGTTCTATGCAATTTTATAGAGATTCATAAATCTTAATGAGCTTCTTGATAAATGATCATCATAGGAATATAGTTGATTAGAGATTAAGGGGTGTGCTTTAGTGTTCTTGGAAAAGACATTAGAGTAAATTAGGAATCTTGTTTGATAATTGATTTTGATAAGAAATTAGAATGTTATGCCGTAATTGATCCAAACTGGAATTCGTATATGAAGAGGGATTCTTGTCTATGAGAATCCGGATTCATAGATTGGTGAAGTCGGAGCCCTAGAGCTTACTCCATCTGAAGTAAACACTATCTTTCATTCTTGCTATTTTAATCTTGATTTTCTTTAATTCTAGAAAAATTAGTCTTTTAGCTTATAATTCGGAAAACTCAATTTGGGCGTTCAAATAGTTATTGATAGTGAGAAGTGGTACTTGGCTACTCCAATCCCTGTGTTCGATACTCGGAACTCTTCAGTTCCTATTACTTGCAACAAATTAGTACACTTGCTAATTTTGTCCATCAAGTTTTTGGCGCCGTTGCCGGGGATTGGCATCAACCAATATCATTAGTATCAAAGGATATAACTACTTTGAACTTTGTTTTTAATTTTATTTTTATATTTTTGTTGAACTTCTAACCTTGGTTGGAGTTTCTTTGTGGTGGTTTGTTCATTGTATGCGAGGTATAGTTGACCCTGAAGACTTACTCTATATTCCTGAAGTTGAAAGGACTTGCAGAGCTTTGAGGAAGCAAACAAGAGAAAGAAAGAGGGGTGTGATAACTGAACCTAGTGTGACTGAAGAAATGGCTGACCCACCACCACCACAGTACAAGCCACTTGAGGATTATTCTCTTCCTAGATTGGAAGATTGTAGTTCCACTATTGTGAGGCCGCCTATTCAAGCAAACACCTTTGAGATCAAACCTATTGTCATAAATTTGATTATGCAAAATCAGTTTAATGGGCTTGACAATGAGGACCCTCACAGACATATCACAAGGTTCTTGGAGATTTTGGATATCTCTAAGCAACAAGGCGTTACTGATGACGCCTATCGGTTGAGAGTCTTTCCGTTCTCACTTACGGATAGGGCTCGAGATTGGTATGATTATCTGAATCCAGGAAGCATCACCACCTGGGATGAGATGGCACAAAAGTTTCCGACACGATTTTTCTCTCCTCAAAAGGCTGCTACTTTACAGAATGCTATTCATGGTTTTAGACAAATGGAAGGAGAGTCATTGAATGAAGCTTGGGAGCGTTACAATATACTCATGCGAAGGTGCTCAAGTTCATTCTTTGATTTATGGAGGAAGACCAATATTTTCTATAATGGGCTTCTCCCAAATGTTAAACAGCATTGTGATGCAGCAGCAGGAGGATCAGTTAATTCTAAATCAGCTGAGGATGCATGGGAACTCCTAGAGAGATTGGCTCATAATGATTATCAGAACAGGGGTAGTGATCGTATTGTTCATCCAAAGAAAGGAGGTTTGCATGAAGTAGATTCAAAGACTTATGAAGCACTGTTGGCTCAAAACAAACTTCTTCTTCAGAATCTTGCCTTGTCTAAGCAACCAGTGCAAGCGGTTAATGAATATCAGGTGAGTTGTGCCTTTTGTAATGGAGGACATGATAGTTCAGTGTGTCAGAGTGGCCAGTTTTCTGAGGAGCATGTTGACTCTTGCCATAACTTCTATGATGCAAAGCCTAGGAATGACTATCCAAGGCAGCAGAGCAACCCTTACTCAAACACTTACAATCCGGGGTGGAGGAATCATCTTAATTTCAAGTTGAGTAACAACGGTAATATGGGATAGCAGTCACACGGGAATCAACCTCAGAGATTTCAGTCTCAGCAAGGACAGGATAAGGTAGAGAAGCCAGCTTGGGAGTTAGCCTTTGAGAAAACAAATGCTTCTATTGCTAACACTAATGCAACAATTGCAAGTACTAATGCAAATCTTGATAAGTTGGCAACTCATACTCAGGCATCAATTCAGGGGATGGAATTTCAAATCTCTCAATTGTCCAAGAAGTTTGATGAGCGGATGCCAAGCACTTTTCCAGGTAACACTAAAAATAACCCGAAGGGTCAATGCAATGCTATTACAACTCATAGTGGCAAAGTGCTGGAACCTAAAGAGGGTACTTTAGTGGTAGATGAGAACCAGATTGAGGAACCTTGTGTTGAAGTGCCTAGAGAAGAGAACAGAGTGGCTACAGAAAAGTTTGAAGAATCAGACAAGGCACAGGGGAAGAAGGAAAACTTCAAGTTGGTGGATCCAGAGTATGTGAAAAAGAAATTTGTTGAAGCTAAGGATCTACCCTCTTTCATCAAGGTTCCCTATCCCCAGAGACTTAAGCAGCCAATCCAAGACAAGCAATTTTCAAAGTTTCTGGATGTTTTCCGCAAGCTGCAAATTAACATTCCTTTTACGGAGGCATTGGAGCAAATGCCATCTTATGCAAAGTTCATGAAAGAGCTGCTTTCCAAGAAAAGAAGGTTTAATGATGTAGAAACAGTTGCCTTGACTGAAGAGTGTAGTGCCATCTTGCAAAGGAAACTGCCTCCTAAGTTGAAGGATCCTGGATCTTTTAGCATACCTTGTACTATTGGGGATCTCACTTTTGGGAAGGCCTTGTGTGATTTGGGAGCTAGCATTAATCTGATGCCACTATCCATGATGAGGAGGCTTGGTATTAGAGAGGTGAAGAACACTATGATGTCTCTACAACTTGCAGACCGTTCCATCAAATACCCCTACGGGGTTGTTGAAGACTTACTTGTTAAGGTGGATAAATTTATCTTTCCCGCAGACTTTGTAGTTCTTGACATGGATGAGGATGCCCAAATTCCTCTCATTTTGGGCAGACCATTCTTAGCCACCGGTAGGGCATTGATAGATGTACAGCAAGGTAAATTAACATTGAGGGTGCAAGATGAGATTGTTGTTTTCAATGTATTTGAGGCGATGAAGCATACAGAGGAGAAGGCCAGCTGTTACAGTGTTGATGTGGTTGAACCTCTAATTCAATCACTTGTGACTTTTGGAAACCATGGTTCATCACTTGAGAAAGTGATGGTGAAATCCCAGGATACTGAAGAATTGGTGGGGTTGGGAAATGCAGAAATCTTACAACTTGAACAATTAATGGATGCATTACCAATTCTACCAAAGGAAGAATCTCAAGTTGAAGAGCTTTCCCAGAATGAGAAGGTTGAAGAGGTGCAAAAGCCGGAACTCAAGCAGCTCCCAACTCACCTAGGGTATGCATTTTTGGGTGAGGAGGGACGTTATCCGGTGATTATCAATAATACCTTAAGGAATGATGAAGAGGAGAAGCTTTTGAGGGTACTTAGAGACCACCAATCTGCTATTGGGTGAAAAATTTCAGATTTGAAGGGCATTAGTCCCTCCTTTTGCACACACAAGATAGTTATGGAAGAAAATTTCAAGCCGATCGTACAACCTCAGAGAAGACTAAATCCAGTCATGAAGGAAGCTGTGAAAAAGGAGGTGATGAAGCTTTTAGATGCAGGGATCATTTACCCAATCTCAGACAGTGCATGGGTAAGTCTGGTGCATGTTGTACCCAAAAAGGGGGGCACTACTGTGGTGGTGAATGAGAAAAATGAGATGATACCTACTAGAACCATCACGGGGTGGCGAGTATGCATTGACTATCGAAAACTTAATGATGCAACTCGCAAGGATCACTTTCCCCTCCCCTTCATTGATCAGATGTTGGAAAGGTTAGCTGGTCATGAGTACTATTGTTTCTTGGATGGGTACTCTGGTTATAACCAGATTGTGGTGGACCCATAGGATCAGGAGAAAACTGCTTTTACTTGCCCATTTGGGGTGTTTGCTTATAGAAGGATGCCCTTTGGTTTGTGTAATGCTCCAGCAACATTCCAAAGGTGCATGCTTGCTATCTTTTCTGATATGGTGGAGAAGTTCATTGAGATCTTTATGGATGACTTCTCGGGCTTTGGGTCTTCATTTGATAATTGCTTGGAGAATTTGGCATGTGTGCTTCAAAGATGCCAAGATACCAACCTTGTCCTTAATTGGGAAAAATGTCATTTCATGGTAAGGGAAGGTGTGGTGTTGGGACACAAGATTTCCTCCAAGGGGATTGAAGTTGATAGAGCAAAAGTGGAGGTGATTGAAAAGCTGCCACCTCCAAAAGATGTGAAGGGGATCCGGAGTTTCCTTGGGCATGCCGGATTCTATAGGAGATTCATTCGTGATTTCTCCAAAATTGCTAAGCCCTTGTGTGACCTCTTGGTCAAGGATGTATCCTTTGAGTTTACTGCTTTATGTTTAAATGCATTTAATACTTTGAAGCGTAAACTAGTTATAGCCCCTATAATAACTGCTCCCAATTGGGAACATCCTTTTGAAATTATGTGTGATGCAAGTGATTTTGCAATAGGGGCTGTCTTAGGGCAAAGAATAGATAAATTGGTCCATGTGATATATTATGCTAGCAAAGTCCTTAATGATGCACAACTCAATTATTCAACTACTGAAAAAGAGCTTTTAGCAGTTGTGTATGCATTGGACAAGTTTAGACAATATATCATAGGGTCCAAGGTTATTATTTTTACTGATCATGCTGCAATAAGGCACCTGATGACAAAACAGGATGCTAAGCCTAGACTAATCCGTTGGGTTTTGTTGCTTCAGGAATTTGATGTTGAGATTAAGGACAAGAAAGGAGCAGAAAATGGAGTGGCGGACCATCTATCTAGGTTGCTTAACTTGGATGAGGAGGAGAGACAATTGAGTATTCGAGAAGAATTTCTAGATGACAGGTTGTATGTATTGGCAGAAGTTTCTCCTCCATGGTTCGCTGACATGGCAAACTACAAGGCTAGCAAGATTGTTCCAGCAGGCCTTACCTGGCAGCAGAAAAAGAAGTTCTTCAGTGATGCCAAGCATTATGTGTGGGAGGACCCGTATTTGTTTAAGCATTGTGCAGATGGTCTCCTGAGAAGATGTGTCCCACAATTCCAGGTGGAGGACATCTTATGGCATTGTCATGGTTCTGACTATGGGGGTCACTTTGGAGGAACAAGAACAGCTGAAAAATTCCTCCAAAGTGGATTCTATTGGCCTACAATTTTCAAGGATGCTATAAGCTATGTGGAGAGGTGTGACAGGTGCCAAAGAGTTGGAAACATCTCTAGAAGGCACGAATTACCCCTAAATGGCATCTTGGAAATAGAGATTTTTGATGTGTGGGGCATAGACTTTATGGGACCATTCCCACCCTTATTTTCATACAGATATATCTTAGTTGGGGTGGACTATGTGGCTAAGTGGGTGGAAGCAGTGGCAACGATAACAGATGACTCAAGGGTTGTCACTGATTTTGTGCGGAAGAATATTTTTGCACGTTTCGGTGTCCCGAGGGTTGTAATCAGTGATGGTGGTTCTCACTTTTGCAACAAGAAGCTGGACACTGTCTTAGCAAAGTATGGGGTGACCCACAAAGTTGCTACCCCTTACCATCCACAAACCAGAGGTCAGGTAGAAGTGTCCAACCGTGAGTTGAAGAGAATATTGGAAAAAACTGTCAATTCCTCACGGAAGGACTGGTCCAAGAAATTGGATGATGCCCTTTGGGCATATAGAACAGCTTTCAAGACTCCAATAGGTCGTTCTCCGTATCAATTGGTGTATGGTAAGGCCTGTCATTTGCCTGTGGAATTAGAGCACCGATCATTTTGGGCTATCAAGGCCCTCAATTTTGATTACAAAGAAGCTGGTGAAAAGAGGTTACTTGATTTGAATGAACTCGACGAGATCAGGATGCAAGCATATGAAAATGCAAGGATCTACAAGGAAAAGACCAAGGCTTGGCATGATAAGCATATTGTGCCTCGTGTGTTTGAACCTGGCCAGAGTGTTCTTTTGTACAACTCTCGGTTAAAGTTATTTCCGGGTAAGCTGAAATCCCGGTGGTCTGGACCTTTCAAGGTCAAAACTGTTTCTCCTCATGGAGCGGTAGAGTTGGAAGGCGATAACCCTAAAAGGATTTTCAAGGTGAATGGCCAAAGACTTAAACATTACATGGGAGGAGAGTTTGACAACAACAAAGTGGCCTTGCAGCTGAATTAGCCCCTTCGGGGGCATTGGGTCAGGCTCGGGACGTTAAACAAGCGCTTATTGGGAGGCAACCCATTTCTATATCCTTTTATGCATACCATGTAGTTAGTTGCATCTAGAGTAGGAACTATGTTTCAAGTTTGTACTGTTTCATGCATTTAATGTTTTCATTTCTTTAAAAAAAAAAAAAAAAAAAAAAAAAAAAAAGCAGCTCAATCCGCTAAGCGAATATAGCAGCTCCAAAACTGGCCTCTGTCTGGTTCGCGAGGCGAAACAAGTTCGCCCAGCGAATCTGGGGTACCCAAAATGCCACCTCTCTGGTTCGCGAGGCGAAACATGTTCGCCCAGCGAATATGGGGTACCCAAAATGCCACCTCTCTGGTTCGCGAGGCGAAACAAGTTCGCTCAGCGAACCTGGGGCACCCAGAATCCACTTCCCTGGTTCGCGAGGCGATGACATCTCGCGTAGCGAATCTGCTGATACCAAAATGAAGCGTCTGTGTGTTTCGCTAAGCGAAAACTATTAGCGTAGCGAACTTAGGGTTCCCGAAATTGGAATTTTGGACGATTCGCGTAGCGAATAATGCCTGCTATTAAAGGTTGCGAGGGAGTGAAGAGTCTTCACACTCAATATCTCTGCTCTCTCGCACGACCCAGCAACCCCATGCGTTCCTTGGTGCTCTGTTGCTCACAACTTCAAGTTCTTCTTGCTTTCCTCTTCTAAGCATCGTAGGTAACTCTCATACCCGCTCTTACATGTTGAAACTGTTCTCTGTGGGGAAATGCTGAGTTTTTCGAGAATTGCAATCTTGAACTTTGATGTTTAGCTAGAGGATCCCAGTTTTTCAATGTCCTATAATGTGCATATGTCTAGAAAATCACGTTGGGATTACCGAGCTGGAGTTTTGGGTTCATTTATGCATTGGGTATTAGGATTTTCAATGTTGGATTTGAACTGGGGTGTTACCATAATGCTGTTTCGTGTTAGTTCTGAAAACATGATGTTGTCTATTGTTTGCTTTGGGTCTTTTCTGCGTTTCAGGTATGGCTCCTCCTAGGGTTGAAAAACAGGCCATTCGTCCTAAGAAGAGGCGTGTTGACAACGCCTCGACCTCTCAGGCCGCTGATGATGATTCTCTCCATTATCGATCTCCGGAGCACAAGCAACATTATGCCTTAATTGCTAGGAAGCAATTTGTACCGGAGAGACGAGTACAGTTGTTACCACACCAGTTTCCGGATATACAAAGGGTGATTGCTGATAGGGGTTGGAAGAAGTTTACTGAATTTCCTGAGCGAGTCCACATAAAACTCGTGAAGGAATTTTATGCTAATGCTTACAATCCCAAACCTGAAGACAGAAAGTTTGTTCCTGCGGTCCGCGGACGAGAAATTGTTTTTGATGGTAATACTATTAATGCCTTCTTTGGCATTGTGAAGAATTGGCGCGGAAAATGCCTGTACGAGCGCCTTCCGGCGATCGAAGAGATAGCTGAGGATGTGCTTGCTGTTTGTTGTAAACCAGGTGCACAATGGGAGACAGGACCCTATGGAAACCTGTTGAGGATAAAGCGGAAGGATTTGACGCCTCTCCGAAAAATGTGGAATACCTTCATGCACGCTAATATCCAGCCTTGCTCACATGATTCCACCATACCTGTACCTAGGGTGAAGCTGCTCTATGCCATAATGAAGGGCCTAACTATTGATATTGGCGGAATCATCGCCTTGGATATCCAAACTAGTGCGAATTCCTTGACTATGAATGCTCTGGGCCATCCATTTTTTATTACGGAGTTGTGTGCCCAGGCTGGTTTTGAGGTGCCTAGGGAGGTGGATGTCAAATATAAGCAGCCCATGGATGCTGATAATATCACCCTCTACTGTTTTCAGGAGAGGAAAACAAGAAAGCCGGTTGAGCAGCAACAAGAGACCAGTGAGCGGCCACAGAGTTCTAGGCCACGTCAGCATCGGACGTTGGATGACTATATGCAGATGCTGACTCTGCAGCATGAGGAGCAAAAATAGATGCACAAGGAAGTGATGAGCTCTCTTGTTACATCGCGAGACTTGAGTCGGGCACAATCTAGTGCCCAGATGGAGGGCAGGGCTTTTGAGTTCCATTCTGAGGTTGAGCTGAGTGCCCTGTATGGCTGGCGTGACTGGTCTCGAGACGAGACACATGCCCCAGCAAGAGGAGGGCCGACCACTCAGCGTGCACAGAGGGCAGCTCAGTCTGCAGAGCTTCAGAGAGAGTTTGATGGTGATGGTCCAGACAGTGACGTGGACCCAGATATACAGGCAGAGGAGAATCTTGCTGATGTGCTGTAGTCTTGCAGCATCATTTTACCGTCTATTTTGTCATGTTCTTTGATAAACTCTAGTCTTCATTGATGTAAATCATGAGTTGTCATAGAAACACTTTTATTTTATGAACTGGAGACCCATTTTGGTTTTGATTTTATATTGTCATGCATTTCTTTTCTATTGAGTTGAACAGGTGCCATGAGCATACTTGCCTCCGGTTGAGCTAAATCGGAGAGGATAGATGAGGAGAAATTGGTGAGAAATGTGAAAGCACGCAAAGGGTTCTTCATTGAACCTTTAAGATTTGTTTTCTTAACCTCTCTCTTCTATTTTCGAATTGCGATTACAATAGCCTTATGCGCTTGTGTCTTGAGTCATTATTTTTTTTCTTTCTGCTGTTTAACGATCGAGTCTTTGAGTCGTTTTGTTAGAGTCGTAGCAAGTTTGATTTGATCTGATTTTATATGACCTATGAATTTTGATTTGGAATTGATAAATATGCATTTCCCCTTAAGTGACTAGGAAAGACTTGCGTGGTACCTTGAGAGATATGCCAAAAAAAAACAAAAAACAAAAAAAACATTGCAACACTGGAATCTTGATAAGTTTAGGGTTGGGATACTTAGCATGACTATCTTAGAGAAGGGTCTTTAGTGTGTCCTGGTTAGGAAAAATTTGGGCCTTAAATTTCAAATCATTATGAGAGAGTAGCTTTTAAGTTACATTCTCTTAGGTTTGCCTGATTCTTAACTTGATCGAATGAATATGTGTTACATAATATGATTGAGGCCTTTTGTTCTATAAAAGCTAGTGGCCATATAAGCTTACCTGAATTGATTGAATATCTTTTGTTAGCCCATTTGAGCCTTAGCCTGTTCTTGATAACCTTATCTATGAGCTAAAAATCTGAAAAACCATGTTACCCAACCTTCATGGATTAGAGGAGCATTGGTATACGTTAGGAAGGGAATCAAGTACTAAGTTTGGGGTGGCAAGAAAAAAAAAATATAGAGAAATTACGAACTGTGACCGTTCAAGTATAAAAAAAAAAAAAAAAAAGAACAGTGCAGCAAAGTTGCATCAAAAGTTAAATATATACTTGAATGGTTCAAAAAAAAAAAAACAAAACAAAATTTTAGTGGATCAAAGGGAAGAAGAATGTGGAATTTTGAAACTGAGTACTTGATTAAAAAAAAAATGAAAAAAATGAGAAAAGTGAAAAAAATGCCCATGCTCCTTTGATTTGTAAGGTTAAGCTAGTTATCTTTTCCTAATCCTACCTCTTACCTTGGCCTCATTACAACCTTGAAAAGCCCTCTTGATTATGCATTCATATATTGTGTGGGATCTATGTTGAGATGAAAGGCAAACCCATGGAGTTATGTGCTTAAATTGTGAAAAATATTTTGCAAACACAAGCCTAGATACTTGAGAGTTTGAGAGAAATAAATCACCCTTGTGAGGATGAGACCCTGCTGGATTCTTGATTTTTTTTATGCTAGGTGTTTTCAAACCTTTACTTGATGGATGATGGTGTTTGTGAAAAATGAAACTTAGGGCTATCTCTTGAGTGATTTAACTTGTCAAAATTTTGATCTTGAGGGGACTCTGTATTTTTTTTGAAAGAAAAGAAATCGTGAATAATGCATGATGATTAGGTCCATTGAACTTGCTATGGTTAAGTCCTTGTTTGAGTCTTTATGTTGTTTTAGTTTGCTTGAGGACAAGCAAAGTTCAAGTTTGGGGTATTTTGATAACCCACTGGATTATCTAGTTTTAACTATGATTTATCAGTGGAATTGATAATAAACGTTGAGTAAACTCTCAAGTGTGCCCATATTTGTCTTTGATTGTTCTTAAGTAGTGTCTTGAGTCTTATTTAGTTGTTTTAGTATTTTTTTTCCATTATTTTGAGTCAGTTAGTCGTAATTGGGTGTTTATGCTTTCAGATGCTCAATTATAGTCCAAGAAGTGAAGCTTTGGAAGCAAGGAAGAAGAGAAAGAAGAGGAGCTGGAGTTGCTGGAAAAGTCCATCCGCTTAGCGAATGTAATCCGCTTAGCGAATTATGAACTTTTGGGCTAGGCCTATTTTGTAAGATTCGCTTAGCGAATGTAATCCGCTTAGCGAATCTATGCGTCCAGAATTATACTTAGGTTAACTTCTAATCCTAATGAAGGACTTTCTTTTTTTCTTAAGCTGCGATTAGCGCTGGAAGAACCTTGTTTTGACTTTGGATTGAGGATGGTGATGGATTGTGGATTCCTTTCAATTCAATCGATGTTTTCTTCTACCATCATGAACTAAACTCCCTATTCTAGGGTGAAGATGTAACCACTTATGAAGGTTTGGTGATTTTATGGCATAATACTAGTTTCTCTTCTTATCTTTTATGTTTATCTTCTGAATTTCATGCTTTCGATTATAGTTGCAAATATAATTGAATGAGCTGCTTATCATATTGAGACCGGAAGGAGATTTATGTGTTAAGAGCATTGAGGATAACTCATAGGATAAATTGAGACCGGAAGGAGATAGGGTTCTATGCAATTTTATAGAGATTCATAAATCTTAATGAGCTTCTTGATAAATGATCATCATAGGAATATAGTTGATTAGAGATTAAGGGGTGTGCTTTAGTGTTCTTGGAAAAGACATTAGAGTAAATTAGGAATCTTGTTTGATAATTGATTTTGATAAGAAATTAGAATGTTATGCCGTAATTGATCCAAACTGGAATTCGTATATGAAGAGGGATTCTTGTCTATGAGAATCCGGATTCATAGATTGGTGAAGTCGGAGCCCTAGAGCTTACTCCATCTGAAGTAAACACTATCTTTCATTCTTGCTATTTTAATCTTGATTTTCTTTAATTCTAGAAAAATTAGTCTTTTAGCTTATAATTCGGAAAACTCAATTTGGGCGTTCAAATAGTTATTGATAGTGAGAAGTGGTACTTGGCTACTCCAATCCCTGTGTTCGATACTCGGTACTCTTCAGTTCCTATTACTTGCAACAAATTAGTACACTTGCTAATTCTGTCCATCAGTATGCGAGCATCATTGGCAACCTTCGATATGCTGCTGATTGTATTAGGCCTGATATAGCTTATGCTGTGGGGTTACTATGTAGGTTTACTAGCAGTCCTAGTAATGAGCACTGGTGTGCTATTGAGAGGGTCATGAGATACCTTAAGAGAACCATAAACCTAGGATTACATTATCAAAGGTTTCCCGGTGTCTGAGAAGGATACAGCAATGCTGGTTGGAATACCATTTCAGATGACTCCAAGGCGACCAGTGGCTATATTTTTAGCTTAGCTGGGGGGCTGTTTCTTGGAAATCTAAGAAACAGACCATATTAGCAAAATCTACCATGGAGTCTGAGATGATTGCACTGGAAACTGCTAGTGAGGAGGCAGCATGGTTGAGAAACCTATTGTCAGATATCCCTATATGGTTGATAAACCGATTCCAGCCATATTGATCCATTGTAATAGTACCGTAACTATTTCAAAGATTCAGAACCGTTATTATAACGGTAAAAGACGACAAATACATCTCAAGAATAGCACTGTTAAAGAGTTTCTCTTTACTGGAGCTGTGAGATTGGATCATGTGAGGTCTGAAGAAAATTTGGCTGATCCTTTGACGGAAGGATTAGCAAGAGAAAAGGTTTTTAAAACCTCTAAAGGAATGGGACTAATGCCCATAGATTAAATTGTCTCTTATAAGGGTACCCCAACCTATAGACTGAAGATCCCAAGAAATAGGTTCAAAGGGTAGTAACAACTTATAAGGAGATGTGAGAATCATGTTATGATAAATATTAAAAAAGTCTCATTCATATGTTTAGAGCATGACATCCTATAGTGTTGAAAGGTTGAATCAATAGTTGATTCTTAATGAGTTCTCTACTCTATATGGAGTAGAGTACCTAGCTACAGAAGTACTCTTGATAGACTCATCTATGTGAATGTGGAAGTAAGGCCGCTTCCTATGGAATTTTGGGGCAAAATTCTCTAGAGCATTCACTATACTGGGATATACGTGTATGGATGTAATGCACGGGCTTATAGACTACACCTTGAAAGGTTGAGTGTGTAATGTTGTCAGAGATAGAGTTCAAGACTACGTGTCACTCTAGTATATTCTGAAGCAACATCACTATGTAATGGTTCAAGTCTACGGACACCATTATTTATGCTCAATCTTATTTTATAATGCTTTATTGCTCGATGAGATGTTTTTTAAATAAAACAAGTGGGCGATTGTTGAATGTTTTATTAAAATATGAGTAGTACATCGATGTATAAAGAAAATACATCGATGTACACAAAACTTTTTTGAATACATCGATGTATCTTTCAAGTACATCGATATAAAAACAACTGTTAGCAAAAAATAAATTAGTACATCGATGTACAAGTTAAATATATCGATGTACAGGTTTTAAAACGCGTTTTTGATGAAAATATTTAAATACATCGTTGTACTCGATAAGTACATCGATGTACACAAGTGATCGTTGGATTTCTACCCGTTTTTGAGCCGTTTTAGCTCATTAAAACATGGTTAATTCTCTACAACATGTTTTGATTCTCATCTGAATGCATTTCTCACTTTTTGGCTATAAAAGGTGGCTTTGGAAAAGGTTTTGAATAGACAAAAATTGTTATACTGATATAGTTTCCTTCCAAAATTTCTGAGTATTCCCCTGTTGAGCTTCCGAGCAATATTGGGTGTGTTGGTGGTTCTCTTCTGTGCAGATAGAACCATATTTTTTGGTGAGGCTGTTTTTTCCTGGGGAAGACGAGGCTGTACACTGCTGCACATTCTAGGCAGAATCGCGAAACGTCTTAAAGAGAGCGACTTATTCCGCGACTCAGCCTTATTATTTTGATCGTGTTCAACCACTACAGCAACAAGTTGAAAAGAGAATCATAAATATTGTACATTGAACTACTGATTCAGAAATGTCTTGAGATTGAGAATATGATGGCCATGCACCCATGCATTCACATGAGCGTTGTTATTGAGAAGATGAAAAAGGAAAGAAAATAAAAGAATTAAGAAATTAGGGTTGAGCCACACGTTGATGTGTGGTGAATTGAATAGGTCGACCCGTAGATGGTCTTGGGAATGAAGTCGTCCACTCCTTGCAGTAGGAGATTGAAGCAAGTATAGCTATCCCGACTAGACCTATGCAATATCACTAGACAATGGAGAGTACATGAGAACTCCGAATGAGTTTCAAGTGTAGCATGTACTCTCGTGCTCATTTGCTGCCTACGATGACGTGAAATCTCCATGGAGTGATCAGATTGCATTGATGGATTGGGATCTCATGCATTGCATGCATCCATTAGAAATGCATACGGAAATCTCTCGGCTTTGACCAAACTTACGTGTTATGAACTTTTAATCTTTTATTAAGCATCTTATGTTTTGTAACTTGAATCTTTCTTTCTTTGATGATGACTTTCCTCTGATTATTTGGAAAAGAAGTGTGAGCTAATACCTCATTGAATCTAGAATTTACATGTGATACTTTCTAATGTTGGAATTGTTATACTTATTATTTGTGGTTGTGAATGCTTGATTTCAAAGAGAAATGTTTTCAAGATCGGATGGCTTTATTTTGGGATAAATATTTATGATTATGGACACTATTTACAAAAACTCGATCCCATAGATTTCCATAAGTTTTGTTTTGTTAATAAACACAATCTTTTGGGAATTCGTTGAATTCTCACCCCCAATGTGGTTATGTGGGTGAAAATCTTAAATATGTTCAAAGCAAGAACTGAATGCAAGAGAATTCTCGAGCGAAAGTGGAGGTGGAAGAATGACTGCTTTAAAGAAATTATAAGCTTATGTAAAGAGATTTGATTTTAATTGTGTTGTAATGTAAGACATATGAAACATTTCTTTTGGTTTGTAAGTCATAAAATCGTCCATTTAGACGAGCAGGATATTGGTATAAAAAATCACAAAATGAATCACTCAGACGTGATTAGTAGCTGTTGGCAAAAGTATAAGTTGACAAAGGAGAGAAATGGAAGGATATGCCCAAGTGGTTTTAATTAGCAATTGCATAATAGTGGTGGACTCGGGTCGGGTCGGGATTTTGGACCAAACCGATCAAAGGTTATCGGTTGGGGTCGATTTAGGTTCCCAATAAAATTTCTTGTAACTCAACCCGAACCAATCCGATCATATTCGAGTCGGGCCTTCAGTTTTAATGCAAAATAGTAAAAAATGAAAAAAAATCCTTCCTATACGTGTTTGGGGTTCTGGTTTGTTCACTTATCCTCCCTCAATCCTAAACTTTCAGTCAATCATATCAGTGACTCAATCCAGCTACTTTCATTTCTCTTCCTTCTTTTTCCTTTCATTTCTTTTTTGGTTCTTTCCTTCTCTTCCTTCTTTTTCTTTTCATTTCCCCACTTCCTCCCTCTTTCTTTGTTCTACGGATTGGGTGCGAAATGGCAGAACTATAGAAGCATTCGAGTCGGGTCAGTTTCTATGGGTTGAGCTTTCCCGGACCCGAGACCCGAACCAAACACTCAGGTTGTCCATTAGCAAAATCAACCCGACCCGATAGTGTAACACCCCAACATTTATGTGTATCGATGTGTTTATATATGTTATCATATGTTGATCTGTGACCTTAGTTCCATGTTGGATGTTTAAGTGTATGTTTTGGGTAGTTTAACCTTTAGAAAGGGTCAAGAAACATGTTTTACGGTTTTGGACATATCTTGAGTTCTAGATGTTCGATTAAGGCTATCTTGGATGCGTTGGAAAGCTTAGAGAATTATCTACAAATCAGAGTAGTCATAATCGATTATTATAATCTTTTATGAGGGTCAGAGAAGCGATAATCGATTATGGTATTCGAGAACGTTGCTTGTCGAGTCAGAACAGTCATAATCGATTACTATAATCGATTATGTCTGCCTTTGTCTGCAGAAACAGGTTTAAAATCCTTATTTCGGCCCGTTTCATCCTAAACCTTTTTATAACCCTTTAAGCATGAAATAAACCCTAGTTTAGCAGCCTCTAAACATCTAAAAACCTTTTTTCTCAATCTCTTAGGGTTCTCTCTTAATCCCTTTGAGATTCATCAAGAACGTAAACCGTTTTACCGTTTTTCGTTGGAAAATAACCGCAGCTGATATGAACCTTTGTGCAGCCGTTCTTGCTTGTTCTTGTTGACCTTAATAGGTTAGGGTTGAGGTAAATTCGTGTACCCTTGTATCTTCTCCATTTCTCCTTGAGTTTTCTTGATTTGGGGACTGATTATGAACGTTTTTGAGTTCTATTTGGCACCATCATACAGCAAGTGTATTGAACCTAGGACAATGCAACTCTTCCTCTCCTTTGTTTTAGTTTGAGTCTTCCAGTTTGTGATCAAGGTAAGATAACCAACCCTAAAGTTCATCCTTTTTCCTTTAATTTATATTGGATTAGGAATTGAATCTATTCCTTTCGTTATGTTGTATTGTGATCAAGTGTTTCAACCCTGAGAAGGAACCAAGAACGAATATCGCACTCTCTTCTTTCTCGGATTTCTTTTCTTCATACCAGGTATGGGGGGAAAAGATGATCATATCATATGGGAATGTGAGAATGGGATTGAGGTGATTGGGGATTCCCATGATCCCCTTGTGCCTTGAGTGATTTGTTGTTGCCATTGTTAGAGCAATGGCTTAGATGATTGTGTGCTATGATTATTGTATTGAATCCAATATATGATTGTGATATCATGAAAACGTGCATGTATTGTTATAATGATGTTATAAATATGTATGTGTTACTATAAATGGTATAGTGTTGTTAATGTTATTATGATAATATTTTGATCATGAATTATATAACTATTGGTTGAGATTATAATATGTGAATATTGAGTTATAATTAAGGATGAATGTCTGTGAACTATGATTGTGATTATATTGAAATGAGATGTATTGTTTATGTGTGAGACCCAGCTCTAAGGAGCCCGTGATGGGTACTCATTTGCGGATGTTGTGTGTGAGACACGGGCTCCTCTCTAAGGAGCCCGTGATGGGTACTCGTTTGTGGATGTTGTGTGTGAGACCCAGCTCTAAGGAGCACATGATGGATACTTATTTGTGATTTTTTGAGTGACGCCCAGCTCTGCAAGGCCCGAGATGGGACTCAGCTCTGAATGGCCCGTTTATGGACCCAGCCATGGAATGGCTCGAGATGGGATCCACCCGCTAAGAGCCCGTGGATGAGACCCAGCCCCTAGAGAGCCTGTTTGTGGGTACTCAAATATGTGTGTTGCATGAGTCCGAAGGGACGTTGTTGCTTATGATTGTTATGCGACATGTTTACAAAATATAATGAAATGATATGTTAAATGTTATGGAATGATTTGACTTGAATTACGAAGATGATTATGTCATATTTGTGGGTGTGTAGTATTTATATGTTTATGTATGTATATGTATATATGTATATTTGTGTGTATGCACTCGCCTTAATTTCCATTTTACTTCCAAAACATATGTATATGAATATGTCTTCTCATCCCTTTGTATTTGTGTCTCTTCTTGTATAATGTACGATTTGTATAGATGATTCTCAAGTGATTGAGGAGTAACGCATTGGAGCTTACATGGAGTTGTGGATGCTCTATTAGGAGTTGTTTTCATTTTGATGTTGTTCTTTAGGCTTTGGATCATGTTATTTATATCTTTATGGGTTTTTGTTTAGCTCTGATCCATGTGACATCGGGTTAGGGGATTATCTTGTTTAAACTATTTATTATTTATGCGAAACTTGTAAACGTTTTATGAGAATATGCTTAATTTAATTGGATTTGAGGTTTGAGTTTATGGATGATGATACTCTTAACTATTGCGAAAATGTTTATTAATGGTAGAACTCGTTTCTTTATTTCGCAAATCAATATTTTCGCAAATCAATATTTATATAATAAGTCTATGTTGGGGTTAACGGTGTCACAGATAGCCTGAACCAACCCGTCTTTCTTGATTTGGTTTGGGTCGAGTTATCGGGTTGACCGGGACCCATGTCCTTCCCTATTGAATAACTAGGTGAGTATGATAGAGGAATAAGAACCAATTCGTGGTAATAGGCAAACTATGTTTGAACGTATAACCTAAACTAATGACCTCAGTCTAAGCTAAAAAGAAAAAAATTTGTTCATACCTTTGTGAGCCCTTGTGATGCTCTTAGCTCAATTTAGTAAGATAAATACATTATATGAGTTAAGGGAGTCATAGAGAGGTTGAATTGGTGCGAAGCACCAAAATAGTCTGAGGGTTCCAAGTCTATGAAGGTCTCTAGTGGTGGCTAGTTGATAAGTTCCTTTCTTTAATTGCAATTGTTTAGCGAGTTCTGGTTCTTGTCCTCACATTTAGAACAAATTGCTATGTGAAGTTCCACGTTTTGTCTTACCTAATGCTCCAACATTGGTTTTAATGCTAGATCACGTCTGTGAATTCTTTGTTGGAGGAATCGTGATGAAATGATTCTTCCAATAGAAGAGAGTAATCCTCGTTGTGAGGGTATGCCTTTTTGTAGTAAAACCCTTACGACAAAATGCAGTTGGCTCTTGGTGTTTTGTGGCAGTGGCGGATCTGATTCTAATAAAAAGAAAAAAGAGGCTTCCACTGTCTCCCCTTGGGTTTTGGGTGGTGGTCGATTGTCTTCGAATGTTAACCATGGTGGATGTTGGAGTAGCACTTCAATGTTTCTATAAACAACGCGGATATTCGGAGCCATGGTGAGAAGTATGTACCCGATCTCATCTCCAGGTGGTGGTTGATGGTTGTCCACCTTGTGCAGCAATAGTGGCAAAAAGGCAGTGGTGTACCTGCAAAGCACCACAATGCTCAAGTTATGGTCGTGCACTTGTATAGAGAAGTATATTAAAGTCGGTGCAAACCTAAGTGGCTTAGCTGTGTACTTATAGAGTGGTTTACATGCTAGTTAAGTTAAGTTGTGTTTCAAGGTATATAATTTAGCAAATTCTATGGTACCTTGGGAGATTTGAGGGTACCAGTACCCTCATCACAATAGGAATCATAAGTTTACTAGAAGGAATTGATAAAAAATATAAAGAACTAGAAAAAATATTAGAACAAATAAATAATAATTTGTTGCAAGTTTTAGAAGTCACGTCAAAATTTGCAGAATATATTAGCATTCATGAACATACTGAACAAACAAAATATGTAGACATATATAAAACCTTAAGTTCAATAGAAAAAGGAAAAGGGAAAGACATAGAAAATAGCGAAGATGGAGAAAGACTTAGAAAAATTCTTATACAATTAGAAAGTATATTAGCAGAAGAAACTAAAAATAAACCTATTACAAAACAAGATCTAGAAGAAGTATTAAAGAAGAAGAAATCAGAACCGTTACATTATTTAGAAACCCTAACACCAAGAACAACATGGAGAGGATAAAGACTGATTACATTGAAACAATAAAAAATTCTAATGACTTAGAAGAAATACAACAACTTCTTGAACAATTAAAAATAATTGAAGAAGAACGTAATCAACTACAAGTTACAGAACCAATCAATTCAACTCCAAATGAAACTGAAGAAGTAGTATTAAATTATAGCTCCTCCTCCGATGAAACAGATTTTAATGAAATACGAATGCATCATAGAGAATCAAGTAGTATGATACCTGGAGGAAGAAAAAGAAAAGAAACATATGAAATATGGGATGATATAGAAGAAAAAACAATGCATAATAAGGGATATCTAAAAAGAAATAATAAATGGTCTAAAATTCCAGAAGAATTTAAACCAAGATACGAATCCATTAAATCTGGAAATATTCTAAATCTAGATTGTGCTAAAAACAAAGAAGAGATACTCTTACAATGGATTAATGAACTTACACTGCTAATGGCAACAGATGACAAATTTAATAGTCTAGATAGAAATTCAATAAAGAATTTTATCTTTTACAAAACTTCAGGAAATGTACAAAAATTCCTAAATGCAATAAGAGAAGAAAAATGGCAACAATACATACAACGAACAGTAACAAACCAAGACTTTGCTAGACTTATCATGGAATTAATATATGAAGAATTTATAGGATTTGCTAGTATTGAACAAAGTGATGAAGTAAAACGATATTTACACGAAACTGCAAAAGTACACTTAAACAGAATGCAAATATGCGATATGTACGATATAGGAAGTTTTATTTGTGAATACCAAAAATATTATTATCAATTAGATGCTGATACCAAAGAAACATACAAAATGATATTTATAGATAAATTACCATTTCCACTTAATCAAAAAATAAAAACAATTTGGTCAGCTAATCCATTAACAACGGCAAAAACTCTAGGAGGTATTATTCAAGTACTCCTAAAAGAATTACGAGATCAATGTTTAAACAGAGAAACCATAAGACAATTAAATAGAGGAAGAAGTGTAATCTGCTGTGAATTACCAGAAATAGAATTACCTGGAAGTTATGGATGCAATCCTACCAAACGAAGAAAAAAATACTATAATAAAAGAAAAAAGCCAAATTTACGAAAAACTTATCCAAAAAAGAAAGCGTATAAAGATACAAAGAGAAAATACTTTAAGAAAAAACGTACACCGAAAAAATATTGTCCAAAAGGAAAAAAGAAATGTGTATGCTGGATATGCAACGAAGAAGGTCATTATACAAATGAATGTCCTCAAAAGAAAGAAAAAGAATTTAAAGAAAAGGCTAAAATAATTAAACAAGTGTATAAAATATATGAGCTTGAACCATTAGAAGAAGAATTAAGCACCACTGATACTAGTGTATATGAATATTCTGAACAGGATGAACTATCTTCAGAAGAAACAGAATCCGAATAGTACGTATATTAAAATCAAGATAGCAACTAGTAACAAAGAAACTGAAGCCTACGTAGACACTGGAACAAGTATTTGCTTAGCAACAAAAGCATTATTTGACAATTGGGAATATTTACAAAAGCCATTAAAAATACAAATCGGTGATGAATCTATCCACTCTTTATTTTGGGTAGTAAATCGCATCACTTTAATAATTCAAGACAAGAAATTTATTGTCCCAACAATTTACCAACAAGAAACAGGAATAGATGTTATCTTAGGCAATAACTTCTTACGACTCTATTCACCTTTCTGTCAATACTTAGACTATATAACACTCCGCACACCGTATATACGAAATACTCAAATTCGGGAAATTCCTACTATCCCCATTCTTCACTCTTCCCTATGTACTTATTCTACAAAACAATCAGAGTTCAGCCAGCTGCAACGTGGTGAGTTATTAACTCTTATTTGTCAAAAATTCCGCTATGCTTTAATGAATTCCGAACCAAATAGAATAATTCCAGCTCATATTGAACATTTATTAGAAAAATTATGTAGTGATCACCCTTTAGACCCAAACATCAATAATAAAAATACCGAACTCATTACCCTAAAATTAAAAAATCCTACCCAAGAAATAAAATGTAAACCTATGCTTTACACCAAACAAGACAGAGATGAATTTGCCGAAGATATTAAGCAAATGCTCGAAAAAGGTTTAATAAGACCATCTAAAAGTAAGCATTCAGCCCCAGCCTTTTATGTAGAAAACCATAGTGAACTTAAACGTGGTAAAAGGCGTATGGTGATAAATTATAAACAAATAAATGATGCAATGGAAGGAGACGCATATTTTCTCCCTAGAAAAGATTTAATTATTGAACAAATTAGAGGTATGATTTGGTTCAGTACCTTCGGCTGTAAATCGGGATTTTACCAATTAAAATTAGATGAACAATCTAAAGCACTAACAGCCTTTAGTTGTCCTCAAGGACAATATGAATGGAATGTACTCCCTATGGGAATGAAACAATCCCCTGGAATCTTTCAAAGATACATGGATTCAATACTCAAAGAATACAAAGATTTTTGTCTCGTTTATATCGACGATATACTTGTATTTACCAAGAAGGATTTAAAAGATCATTATCAGAAAGTAACATTAGTACTTAATAAACTCGATCCTTAAACATGGAGTAGTATTGAGTAAAAAGAAAATAGTTTTAGCACAAAATAAAATTAATTATTTAGGCCTCGAAATAGAAAAGGGAAAATTAGTAATGCAAAAACATGTGTTAGAAAAACTTAGCAATTTTCCTATAATATTAAAGGACAAAAAGGACTTACAAAGGTTTCTTGGATTACTAACCTATATTTCAAATGAAAGTTTTATAAAAGATCTTGCAGCAAAACGAAAGGTATTACAACAGAAGCTAAAGAAAGATGCTCTTTGGTCTTGGACAAAGGAGGATGAAGCAATTATTACTGAATTAAAGAACTTATGTCAACGGCTCCCAGAATTATATCATCCAGCAGATGATGACCTAATTATTATCGAAACAGATGCCTCATATGACTGTTGGGGAGGTGTTATGAAAGCAAAACCCCCTGGACAAAAGAAAGAATTACTGTGCCGATACATGTCTGGAACATTTACAGACAGTGAAATTAATTATCCTACTCATGAAAAAGAAACATTAGCACTTATTCGGATGTTGGACAAACACCGTATTTATGTGCTTGATAAAGAATTTATTGTTAGAACCGATTCCACTTATGTGGCAGGTTTTAAAAACTTTAATCATAAAGGCACTTATAAACAAGAACGATTGATCCGATGGCAAATGAAATTATCGGAATATAATTACTCAATCTCTCATATTAAAGGAGAGAAAAACGTTCTTGCAGATATATTATCCAGAGAATGGAGCGCGGGACAACAGAAATGTTGAGAAGGCAAAAAGAACTCAAGCAAGCACTCCGAGATCAAAAGCTAAAAGAATTAGAATTACTCGAAGCAGACATTAAAGTCTTGGATTTACAATTACAAACAGAAGGTTTCCTCGAACAAGTACTCCCAGCAGAAATCAAAATACAAGCTCAAAAAGAAGGAAATCAAAAATGGTATGTGATCTTCAATGGACCATTGCCAGGAATATATGACGAGTGGCACAAAGCAGCCCCTCACTGTCAGAAAGTTCCAGGAGTTATTCACAAATCCTATGCAACAAAAGAAGAAGCAGAAAAAGCATTAAAAGATTATCAAATTGCTAAAGGTAAAGAAATTTATCTTGGACCAAGAACTTTTGCAGAAACTACCACTCTAAAACCAGAGCCAAGAAAAACACTAAAGGTTCTAGGAGGAGTTCCTTCTTCTCTAGACAATTTCCCAATTATTACTAGAAAAGAACATGAACTTCAAGTTCAATTTTCTAAAGAAAATTTTCATGAACATCTTAACCGATTACTGCATTGGACAGAAAAAGAAAAAAGTAATTGCATGTATATGCTAGACCGCAAAATATTCGCCACCAAAGCAGTACTTACACCAGGAGCACCATCAATTCTGACGTTCAATTTATTCCAATTTGGTTTAATTGAATGTCTTTATTTAAGCCCCAATCTTGAAGAAATTAACCTATTCCCATACTACTTCAAAGAGGCAGTTCAATTGTTTCAGAAAAATATTACTGGAGAAAGAGCTATGTTCTTAAAGTTTTACTCAGCTTATCCAGATTTCTCCACCAAACAACCAGCAAAGCATTTAATCTTTATTGGGATTAGCAATAATAATTTCCCATTAATGGATGAACCTACTGGAATAGACTATGATGAAGACCACATTAATAACTTCATTGCTCATCAATTGGCAAGCATTTACTCTCAATGCCAAACAATTGGGAAAGAATCATTCATCAAAACACTATACAAAGGCCCAAATGCTTTGTTATTAAGCAAGACAAGCGGAAGAATCATCAGAGAAAAGGACTTACCCTTACTAACAAACTTCGAGATGCCATTCTATGCACTAGAGGGACCCGCTATGAATTATTGCTCAGCTATCCTTGACAAATTATGTTTATTGATTAAAGAAAATGGGAATCATGCATGTGAAAGATGCATAAAGCAAAAGCAAGAAACGACAGAAGCCACCACTAGCTGTCTGCCACAAGGAAAAGATTCCGAAGACGAGGCAATAATTGAAGAATGACGTAAGCAATGACGGCATCATGTAAATTATTAGGTCTCTGATGTAAGCACTTACGTGCTATAGGGCTACCAATGTAAATAAACCATAAGCTCTTAATCTATAAATAAGACCTCTTATGCTGAGGCAAATCAGAGTGAATCAATTGGAAAAACTCTCACCTGAGCTTCCAAGTGAGGAAAGCTGATAGTCTCCTCGTAGAGGAAACTAGGTATCCGTGTATACCACCTTGTAAACACTTCCATAAATAAATTACTTTTCTACTTATCCTCTTTCACTTACCACTTATCATTTAGCTTTGCAAATTATTCATTATTTTACAACGAGCAAGCATTCATACCACACCATGAAGGTATCCACCATCGGTCAGAAATACAATGATGAAGGAGATCAAGCCCAAGGCACATCTATGGACTCAGAACGCGGAAGCAACAGTGGACCAAAAGGCATTATCTTTCACTAAAACCCAAGCAGGTATAACTCAAACTCTACACTACTATTATTAGTCATTATGAACCCTGAAACTACAACTAGATCAGAAATAAGAGAAACTAATGAAGACATAGAACACCTTCAAATCACTGAAGAAGATGGAAATTATCAAGGAAGTATTCTGATTAATCCCAGATTATTTCAAAAAATACAAAAAGAAGAATTAGATCTCTCTAAAACTGCAAATATGAAAGGAAAAGAAAGATTAGGAGGAATACTACAGAGGTTTATTCAAAAGGAAAACATCATTTATTATGGAAAAATAATTACAGAAACCCCCATAGACATAACTGAAGCCCAAGGTAGTACAAATATCCAACTATTAAGTCGAAAAAAGATTTCAGAATTAAGACAAAATTTAAAAATAGAAGCACATAGAAGGAAAATAGGATATATTCATATAGGTGCAGTTCAAATTTTAATTACAGCAACTTTTCAAGAAGGAATAGACTCTCCAGTAGAATTAATCTTAAAAGATGAACGCATAACTGATGTTCGCGATAAAATATTAGGAGTAATCGAAGGAAACTTAGCATATGTAAAATTAAAATTTGAAATTCATCCTAATATAGGAATTCTCTTAAGCACTCAACGATTAGATCAATCATTAACCCTAGAACATAAATTTCTTAGAAAAAATCTCATGAGACCTGGAGATAAAATATTCTCAGTAACCTACTGTGTAAACTATGCATTAACAAATTCACATCATAGTATTACATTCCGAAATAATGATAGAATAGATGTTCCTCAATTATTTGAAGATATTGAAAAAATTTATGACCCCAAAAGGAATGAAATAACGGAACTAGGAACTTTTTTAAAAAGATCTGACTCATTAAGAATACCTTATATCCCGAGACCCATCCAATTATTAGAACCTGAAAGGAATACTAGGACTAGTGAAAACATAAATAAACTAGTAAACCAAGTAAATGATTTAACTTTATATATAAAGAACAAAATATGAATATGATACAAAAATCTGATAAAGCAAACAAAAATAAAGCAAACCTGGGCAAGAACTGGTATCAGAGCTAGTTAATGAAAACTGCTAGCAATATAAGAATAATAATCATTAACTTAAAAAATTATTGTAAAACTTTAAAAGAATTAGATGAGGAAAACCCTAACCCTTATCTCAAAGATCAAATCAGAAGAGTAGAAATACGTATCCAAATTTTTAAAAGACGCCTAGAAAAATTAATAGCATGAAAACATACGCCACTTTAAAAGAATGGTTATTTACCAACCGCAAAAAATTACTCTATTGGCAAGAAGATAAACCACAAACGTTACAAGACTACTGGTTTAAGGAAAGTATGCTAACACATCATATAGAATTAGAAAAATGGATAAAACAAAGACTTCAACGAATAATTGCATGAAGACTATTACTCTGTTAAAAGAATGGATAAAAGAACTGAGAGAAGAAATTAAGTATTGGAAACAACAAGATCTCGAAGAAATAATTGATGGATGTGTAGTAAGAAGGATACTAAATTACAAAATAAAAATGTTACAACAATTCAGAACAGAATTAGAACATTTTGCAGCATGAATCAAAACCAAATAAAAGAAACCATACGAATAATAAAATTACAACTTAAAGACGAATATACAAATTTGTCCACTCTATTAAAAGTTAAAGAAGAAGATTATTTAGATGAACAAGTGCGAAAATTAATTGAAAAAGGTATTGTTTGGAGAGAAAAAAGATTAATCCGTTTGGAAAATCAATTAAAAGAATGATAGAATATATAGAAGAACTAGGGTTACTTATGTCAGGAAAAATGGTTATACTTATAGAAAAATATGATACTATTTTAACATATGATATACTCGAAGCAATGAATTATCTTAGAAAAAAGATAAAACATTTTGAAGGAATTATCTTACGCGAAGATAATGAAAATCTTAGAGAAATAGAACAAGAAATTCTCACTAAAGCAAAAGGACGGTTAGCGCATATTTCTAGATATAAAAAAAAAGATGAAAAAATATTCGGAAGGATTAACACCTTTGAACAATGATACCCCGTTATAGGGTACCAAAACCCATGAATTTATGGAGGTACCGTAGCAACCCCCATATAATTTAGGTAGGATCGAGATTGATAGTTATGACTTATGAGTGAGATATGATCCATAAATATCTTCATTTAATAGAGATTCTATTATAATATAGTAGTTTCGTATTATGTAGGCAATCAATCATTAGGGCCAAAATAGCCTGAGTCCCAATTTGAGCTAGCTTGGATTTGGGCAGCTTGTGTTGGGAATGAATCCGAAATACTAGTCCAAACCATTTTTAATGTGAAACAACTTTTTTAGTAATAATTAATACAAAATTTTCAATTTTATTTTTATTTGATTATGCGTTACTTTTGATTCATTGTTAGTGTAAATTTTTTTACACTATCAATCAATTAGGGGTGGAAGTAAGACGGGCCAAACCCGACCCGGATCAACCAGAAAAATCTGATTCAGTTCGGATAAACGGATCGGTTCGGTCTCTATGATGAGCAACCCAAGGGTCTCAGTTTGGGTACCAAGTTGTGCGACTTTCAACCCAGTGAACTCAACCCGATCCAACCACCCTTTTTCCTTTCTCTCCCTCACACTCAACCTATTAGCCACCTCCCATCTTTCTCTCCTCTCAACCCAAGAACTTAAAATCCATCCCATCTTCGTAGCCTTTCTCATCCTCCTGACACCGCTGCTCCTTCTTTCTCACAAACTACCACTCACTTACGCATGCCATCACCTTTTCTTATGCAATCTATCACTGCCATATGCGTCCAAGCTCTCTCTATGACTGGGAGATGGAGAGACATTGTCAGCAGCATACAATGGACGGCGCGCGATGCAGAAGGAAAGGATGCGGATATTGTACGACGCACGCGGAACTCAAAGAAACTCTCAACTGGCAGTACACTGCCACCTCTGGTCCTCTCCCCAAACTCATCTCCCATTTTCCTATTTGAAAATCTCTTCCTTTCCCTCGTGATCATTGATCGCATGCAAGAGAAAGAAAGTTTTAATTTTTTAGGGAAAGAGAGAAAGAAAGTTTTGATTTTTCAGAGAAAGAAAGAAAATTGTTGGCTTTCCGGAAGATAGAAAGAAAGAGAATCGGTGGCGGTCCATTTTCAATTTTGATTTTTTAGGGTTATTCATTGTTTTTCTTTTTTTTTTTATTCTGAACCGATGACCCGAATCGACCCAACCCCCGAATGTGTTTGGGTGGGCTCGGTTCAGGTTACATAAATATTTTTATTACACCTGAACTGGTTACAATTGATCGATTCGGTTTCCATTCCCCCAAACCCAACCTAACCTAACCCGACCCGATTCTATCCCTACAACCAATCATTCATCATTACATGTGTGACTTTTAAAGTACATATTATCAGAGCAAAAAAAATTTAATGATATGGATTGGTTAATAATGTAGAAAACGTGTACCCTGAAAATCTATCACAATTCAATCCCACATTTACTCATCCAAATTTTACGACAATTGCTTCAATCATTTGCCTCTCCGGAATTTTTAGCTAAGATTGATAGTCACCCCATCCCCCATTTCCTTAGTGGTCACATTGGACTTGGCCATAAAGTATTCTCTGAAGCTTAATTATGCTGGAATAACAAAATTGCACGTAAAGCTTCCTCTACACGGGCGGAGCCTGGTTGAAGAATGACAACCACAATTTTTTTTTTAATGCATTATATATAATATTTTATGACCTCTTTAAATATTTTTAATTATTGATTTGTTACTAAAAAAAATTTGAATGAACAAATCAGTAAATTAAGAGGACGACAACAACTTCGACACAGGGTCGACCCAACGTCATATGAGGCCTTAAGCAAACATATTTGTTATGATTGCAATGGTGAAAAAAATAGGCCTTACAACAATGGCATAAAACATTTAGGATGTAAGCAATAAAAAAAAATAGGCCTAACATTTGTACAACAAATAAGTTGTTTGGATGGAGGCCTAAAGCAAGAGCTTTAGTGGCCTCCCCCTTGAGCCGGCCCTGCTTCGACATATAATATAATAAAAACAGAAATGGAACATGGCTTTTAAAATTTTTACACACTAAGGTAAAAAATTAGCTCAAAGATCATAGAGTATACTAAAAAATATGGATAGTTTCTATCAATAATAAGAATTTAAAAATATAAAATATTAAAAAAAAAAATAACTGCTTAAAATTCACTCTTCTCTTAATAAGTTTGCCTTTTATATTTTTATTTACAACTTCTCACTCAACTATGTGAGTCTTTTACTTCCTCTATCCCTTTTACTATTCGTCTCTCTATTGTTTTCATTTGCCCTAACCTTTGGTTAAATCAAGAAGAGGTAAAGTTTAGCAACCTGGTATGGGAGAGTTGGTAACGTGACTCTCCCCCAAGAAAGAGGATACAAGTTCGATTTCTGGAGTCGGTCACTTGAGAGGCAGCTCAACCCCATATGTAAAAAATCGGACGCCTGTTGCTGCCGAACCAGGGATTAGTTCCATAACTGGTCCAAAGGATCGAAGTTGTGGGGATATCCCGACGGACCTATTGGGGAGCCAAAAACCCTAATTACAATAGGTTCCGAACCAAAAAAAAAAAAAAAAAAGGTAAAGTTTTTATCCTTTTGTTCTTGTTTATTATAGAGTTATATTTTTTTTTTTTTTTCTGAAGAGCCACCAACCCATAACTCAATCTTTTGGAGAGCGATACATGCATGTGCATTGTGCTATAAGAATTAGGAAGGGAAGAAGTTGCACACGGGTGGGACTGCAATTAAGTCATTACATGCTTCATATATCTCACCATCAAGATTTAAATATTGCAAGTTGCAACACTTTTGTGACACCCTCAAACCCAGTGCCACGGTCGTAACTCAAAACCCTTATTGAAACGATAAATAACATTTTGCTGGTTTTACTTTCGGAAAATACATCATTCGTATAAGCAGATTCTGGCAATCGTGACAAAAAAATTTTCTCATTAATCAAACGTATGAACACCACTCCAGTTAACACAGAACTACTCATATACAGTAATTAGAACAAGGTATATACATACATATATATATGATGGACGACAAGTCCCTTTACAAAAGAACGAATGATTACTAAACTTCTAAAAAGCTATAAAACTAGGCAGCGACAGTCTGGAACCATATCTCTAAAACCTATGGCCATCAGTAGCCGTTAACAGACTACCCAAAAACCACTGCCTCAAAAAAAAAAAGGGTCTACACCCTAAGCTGGTCCGACTAATAGAAACCATTGGACAATCCCCCGGAGGGAAGTCCAATGCTGGAACCAGAGGAAGAACTCTGGGAACCTACATTCCCGTTCCCCTGTGGATGGGGATCGGAAGCATCCGAAAGATGATCCTCCGGGTCCTCCTGAGGATCCTCCTCAGGGTCTTCCTCCTCCTCCTCCTCTCCCACATCCTCCACGACATGCTCGCCCGCTACCAAGACAAAAGGCGGGGGAGGTGTCTGGGGTAGCTGTTGCTGCGGGGACTGTGCAGCGGGGGCGACCGACTCAATCACACCCTGCTCCATAAGGGCCTGCAGCATCAGCCCGATTGGAGGGAGAGGCACCTGGATGGTCTCCACTGTCCGAGTACTCTTCCGCGGTCCCGTCTCAGTCGTTCCGCTTACAGTGCAAACTGGTCCCGTGTACGCCGCACTCTCCACCCCTGGGTGGATAACCCATGCGGCGGGGTCTGTCCTCCGATCAAACGCTAGGACGCGCACCCCCGAGTGCGCTAGGTGATCCGGCTCTGGCTCCATCTGTAAACACGATACAATATATATCCAAGGACAACCCGTCCAAAAACATGCAAGGGTGAGAAACCAATATATGAATCCATAAACAACAACTATATGCCCAATCCACACAACAGACTCATATACCGTAACTCACTCAAATCATCATATAACATGGCATATATCATTAGATACAAATAACGGTAAATGCACAAGGGCTTCTTACGCCACAATCCACGTTATCTCCTAAACGTATGCATGGCACTTCCATATATCTCAACTAATATCCACACTAGATTACTAGATTTCCGGAAATCCCAACACCATAAATACGAGTTGATCAGACTCAACGTTATTGCCCCGCAGGATACAATAACAAACGCCAGAATCAACATTCGGCCAAACGTGAGCACGTAACCTTCCAGGAAATAATACATGGACGCGCATGTCAGTGGTACTCACGATGTATAAGTCATACTATATTGTCCTCTTCACTGGGCACAATACGAACACACAGCACGTATGACATCATTGTCCATCAAGGCACAATGTTACATAATGACATTAAGTCATCTCAGGTTCTCCTTGCCTATCAAGGTCCCCCATTTCACGGCACGTCTGCCCAACACACAAATATGCATGAGAAGACTATCTAGTTTTCGATAATTGATCTTTGTCGCATCAATGTTTCCTCGTTGTAGCATCAATGCTAACAACCACCATAATGTCTTAGACTCTTTAAGCCTCAAAACACATTTTCTCAAAAGAGGACACTTAGTCCAAAACAACTCAAATCCCAACATCCCTAACCGATGCACCAGTCAAAGACGCCGGATTCAAGATTATAAAACATCCTCAAGCTTACAGGACCACAAAGATTGTCCCTAAGCCAACAGGACCACAACTAACACGGATCCTTGATCCACGTGTTCTGCAGAACCCTAGAACCCCGACGTCTCGGTTTCTAGTTTCTAAGCTTTAAGCTTTAAAACCACTTTCCTTGAAAACTCGAAAACCAAAAACCCAAAATCTCCGATACTTACACAAAGTCATCGGGATCGGTTTTCCATAAAACAAAACTTGGTCCAGAGACCATTTCTTTTTCTTTCGTTGTTTTTCGGTACAATACGAACTTAAAACAAAGCTTGAAAAACTCATTTTTCTTGAATAAACTCAGTATGACTTTAAAAACCACATTTCTCAAAAGGGTTAACTTATCAAATTAAAACACATTGAAGGTTTCTAATGCCCTATTTGCTTTTAAACTTCACTCTTTCTTATCAAAACACATTTCAGACTTTTAAAGCTTTTAAGTTACACGATGTCGGATCCTAATCAAAATTAGATCCTCTAATGCCTAAATCCCACAGCAGGGCACACATTACATCCATATAACCATTAAGCAAGTATAACATGCATTCAACTATATCAGCAGTTACATCAATACATGTTCCAATCAACAGCAGTCAATCAAGAAATCAACTAACATCAGATATAAACTATTTAAATACAACACAAACACCGATGCAGCATACAGCTGTCGGAAATGGAATTCCTCAGGTTTATCCCCTTACCTCTTGTAGCTCCCAGTTCAATTCAGAACACCCGATCAACTTGTTTCTCGTCCCAACACGCTGCCGATCACTACATACACGTAAAACATATCGGCATTAACTTACAAAACGAAGATTTCTCCTAATGCACCACCCCTAGGGTTCGGCCCTATTACACTAAAAATAGCTAGGGAGCTCCAAAATTTCTCATTTTCCGGATAACACCCTAACTAAGTGTGACAGCCCTAGATATCAGATCAGATCATCAAAAACCAACCAAAACCCCACCCTACACACATAGGGGGGTTTCGGCCCCTACCTAGAAAACATAGCTAGAGGGATTTCTTGGCTCTAAGCTCTTGGATCATACAAGTATGTCATGAACCTAGGCCATAGAAACTGGTTTGGTACAGATACGATTTTCCTACAATTTTTCATGGATTTTCAAAGATTTTAGGGACAAAACCCTAACATCCTTGATCATGGAAAATATGAGGAGAGAAAGGAGAGATTGAGAGAGATAGAGTTGAACTACTACCTCTTATGATGATTCACTCCAAGTTTGGTGAAGATTGCTCCACAAAAACTCAAGCTTTTGGCCTTTAACAATGGAGATTTTGGAGGAGAAAAGAGAAAGAAGAGAAAGGAAGAAGATGGAGTGTTGGAGGGAGAGGGGGCTGCCGAAAATGAGGGAAAGAAAATGAGAGGATGAGGGTAAAAGTTGTTAGATATTTAGGGTTTATTAGTTTAATAATAGGAAAGGTAAATGGGTAATAAAATTAACCAAGGGCAATTTGGTCAATTCACATCCCGATATTTGGAATCATCCGACACTGATATGACTTCCTCAAATAACTTGATACAATTTTGGTATGAAAAACATCTGATCGTGGGTCTCGAAAAACCCTAAGACAGCTCGAATCGTCTCCTCGATCGATTATCGGCCCGAATATAAAATATTATTTATATTTTGGACGTCAGAACACATTTTAGGAAAAAGGTAGAGGAATATATTCTAAGACTAATGGTTTCGTTCGTTAGTCCAGATTAGGTCGTGATAGTAGAAAACACTATCATCTGAAAAACGGTTTGAGTTTTCGGCCCAAAACTTAACCGAAAGATCTTACGATTTTATAAAACAAGACTATGATCTTAGTTTTCCCAAAATCATTTTCTCAAACACAGATAAAAATATAAACTCATTAATTGAGTTTATCATCCTTAGAAAGCACGAAAAATCGGGGTGTTACAACTTTCTCCGTTGTGTCAAAAACTAGAGCAACAAAAAAGTCAAAAAATTACCACTTACATGATAAGTTAATTCATGTTGTTTTGACTTTTCCGATCTCGATTGTAACAACAAAGATAGCTTTTTCGTAATCGATAGTTTATAACGGATAAGTTTGTAGTCTTTTTTGGTAAACGTTTTTCTCATTAGCTCATAGTGTTTTTATAATAGCTTATTGTAACATCTAGAGATATTACATAGAAATAAATAATTAAATAGAATAATTATCCATTCATAGCATTATATAAATGAAGATAAATTAAAACTGCTAATTTTTAAATAAAAACTCTTTAGGTTATTAAAAAAAAAATCTTTAATAATACTTTTAGCCTCAAAACATGGGCAACTAAATCACCACCAATAAAATAAAACATCACTAATACTAAGGTCTTCAAAACTCCGACTTTTTCAAGTTGTTGCATCATCTTTAAGATCACCTGTGTATTCTGAAAGACAACACCATTAATGAGATTTATAATCCCAGTAAGCAAACATAGTTCTAAAAGGTTTTCGAAAAGGTGTTGCTCTCAGACGGCGCGGTAATCGGAAAAACAACCATGGTAATCCGTCAATTTCAAAATAATATAAAATTAAAGTATTTTAAATAATAACATATATAAGCCATAACACATACAATAACATCAACAACTCAAACATCAGACCGAAATAACATCCCATTTCCTTCTCCATGTAGGAGGCCCTTTGCCATCGTCTCGCATTAGGCCAATATGTCATCGCTACAAGTTAGGCTCTTTGCCATCTCTACAAAGGAGATTCCTCATAACCTTGCAATGTCCCCACATTGCCTTCTCCCTGAGTTAGGCCATTCGTCAGCACCTCGTATTAGGCCAAATCTATCATCGTTACGAGTCAGGCCCTTTGTCATCGCCTCGAAGGAGGTATCTAACCACGTAATGTCTTCGCATTGTCTTTCCCATGAGTTAGGCCATTTGTCATTACCTAGCATTAGGCCAAATCTGTCATCGTTACAAGTTAGGCCCATTGTCATCACCTCGATGGAGGTATCTCAAATAAATGTATCCATTACATAGGGTACACATACATCAATATAAACATTAATTACAAACATACAACACAATAATCCATTATATTATCCAGACATTATTATATAGTCATTTACAATGACCCCAAACATCTCAGCAAGCTCCATGCATTAATAATAATGATATATCTTATGCCAAAACAACATATAGGCATTCCAAATTAAATATAACATACACATATTAATTTCAAACCACCATACAAGTCTTAAAACTTGTAATCATACAAATTTGACAATCAATAATACATCAATTTATCATTTATTGTAAAACCCCCAAATTAATTTAGCGTTCTTCAATCCTAATGTAGAAAACCTCAATTTTTCTCGATTAATCTCTCAAAATAACATTATTAATTTTAAGAAACCCAAAACTCTTTTCAAAATACCATGGAGGTGTGATAAAAATGATGTGTTACTTACCTGTTGTAGATTTTCAAAAAGCCTCAAATGTTTCCTAACAACGAACCCTAATGTTTCACCAAAATTCCTAATTCTAACTAACGTTCTCAGTAGCGTTCCGTGCTTCCACTGCAGCAACTGACGCCAAAAGACTCTCCTCAGTATATTTTTTAATGAGGTTGTGCCGAACTAAAAACCTGGGCACCTCAGGTTTATTGAAACATGGGTTTTACATTTCAATTCAAAAGAAAGAATCTACCCTAAAAGTTTCAATCTTTTCCGTGGGGCCCCAACTATGCTTCTTTGTTTTTGTCTATCATATTATCAAAAGAATTCTCCCCCACGTGAAATGCAAATCACGTAGGACACCCTTTATATATATATATATATATATATATATATATATATATATATATATATATATATATATATATATATATATATATATATATATATATTTGAATATGAACATGTTTGGGAAAGATAGATTTTTCTTATTTCAGCTATTTTTTGATTAAAAAGATGTTTCATACATAATCTATCATGTTTGGTAATTAGCTTAAATTTATAAAAAAAAAACTTTTTTTGGGGGAAAAAACTGTTTTATGTCATCTAATTTGTTTTAACTTAAAATTGTGATTTGATTATTTTTCATTCTCAAAACTTTTTCCCTATTTATCCCCACAAAACTAACTTCCAAACAAATATTATTAAATTATACAAATAACTTCATACCCTTTTTCGTAATTTATTATGTAAAAGTGATTTTTTTTACACTACTCAAACGAAATAGATAATCTTAAAATCGTTTTTCAGTAAACATACCCAAACAAAAACAGATTCCGATTATAATCGATTATCAGCATATCACTACACCATATTAGGGAATAATTATCGCTACCTTCACCATCATTTCCCCGTGAAACGCTAGAAAATAAGAGGCGGAAGAGTATTCCCAGAGCTTTCTTAAGGAAGCGCTAGCAAATTGTGAGACTTTACCAGCGCTTTGGGAATACTTTTATTATGGGAATTGCCAGCGCTCTCTTAGCTGACAAAGGTGTACAACCTTTACTAGCGCTTTCTTTAGAAAGCGCTGGCAATGTCCCTTTTCTAATATTTCAATTTCCCACCAGCAGGTTACTTTTCAATTTCAATCTAGTCTCGCGCACCTAGAGCTCCGTAATCCTTCCCGCGACCCTCACCGACCCACCGTCGTTTTGGTCGTGCACCACCGCGACCCTAAGCCCCTCACCATGCCACCATCGTCCTGCTCAAAAAATCAAAAGGATCACAGCGCCACCATCGTCCTGCTCGCTGCACCAAAAGGACCACCGCGACCCTCAAACCTTCCCTTTCCTGCCATTCTTCCTTCGCGCAACCTCCTGCTCGCTGCTCTCTCTTTTCGCTGCCATTGTTGCTTCCACTGCGAGGGTTCACTCCTCTCTGCTTGGGTTCTCAACTGCTGCCGTTGTTCTTTTGAGTTTCTCTTTGTGAGTTTCTCCCTTTTTTGATTTTGATTTTCAGTTTTGAGTTTCTCAACTACTGCCATTGTTCTTTTGATTTTGATTATTAGAAATCCCTTTTTTGTTCTTTTTTATGCTTGAAATTTTGGTTGTTTCTCAACTACCACCCAATGCTTTTGATTTTGATTATTAGCAAATTTGAGTTTCTCAATTACTGCTATAGTTTTCTCTTCTATTATACTTTCATTATGCTTGTGTCAATTTATTTCACCTGTTTGGTTTTGAATCATCTGTATGTTAATTGTTGGTTTTGCTTGTATTGATTTTGAAAATTGTTTTGGTTTGCAGGGGAAATAGATAAAACAAATGTAAATATATAAAAAAAAAAAAAAAGGGAATTGCCAGCGCTCCCTTGAAAAAGCACTGTTAAAGGTGCACAATTGCCAGCGCTCCCTTGAAAAAGCGCTGGCAAAGATTCAGAATTGCCAGCGCTCTCTTGAAAAAGTGCTGGCAATTGTGAACCTTCGCTAGCGCTTTTTTAAGGGAGCGCTGACAATTTTTCACCTTTACCAGTGCTTTTTCAAGAGCTAGCGAACTTTTCCCCCCTTTTGATAGCGGATAGATAGCTAGCGCTCGAAAGCGCTAGTGAAGGCCTAAACAAAACGCTGGTAAAGCCCTTTTCTGTTGTAGTGTACTCTATTTTTTTCAGCTTTCCGAAACACACTAAATACTCAATTTGGTCCCTGAAATTATAGGGTCGTATCAACTTGGTCTCTAATATTATCAATATTCCAAAATGATCCTTGGAATTGTAAAATGTTAATCAGGTTCGTCCCCTGTTGATATTTGCATGGACTATAATGACATTAAGTTGGTAATATCTATGATGCATTTGAAACTAAGAGCATCTTTATCCCCGCACCTCATTTTGGAGTTCTTAAATGGGTCCCACTTTTACACATCACTCATTCTTACTTCTTACAATTTAAGCACCTCATCTCTCAAACCTAGCAACTTCTAAAAAGTTTCTAAATGGACCCCACCATTGACCCCACCTTCTTACATTTTATCAATAATTTATTTATTATCCCAATTTTTTATTAATAAGAAATTCATCATGCAAGAGAGAGAAAGTTCTTATTCAAGAAACTGTGCTTTACAAGCAGCTTTAACAAAAGCTGCTCCAGCGGTAAAATGCTTATAAGCCCCGATTCTTATTAAGAAAAAATCTTGACAAGCCACGCGATGGAGATGCTCTAAGTCAATAATATCAGGGATGCATTTGCTACATTTTTCAATTTCAATGATCATTTTTGGAATATTGATAATGTGGGGGACTAAGTTGGTACGATCCTATAATTTCAGGGATCAAATTGGGTATTTACTCTTTTTTTTTTTTTGTTATTGCCTAAAGAAAGAATATTGTAAGTTGGTTTCTTTCTTTTTTTCTTTTTCTTAATCTTTCAAATCAACATTATATTACTATGGGACCCACTAAAGAACACAATTACATTCTTATACTATTAATTTTCTACACTAAACCGGTTAATAGCTTAATCTGTTTATTAAAATAATTGTATTAGAATTTTAGGATGTTACATTTTCTCTCCTCTTTTCAAAAATTTCGTCCCCGAAATTTCAACATCTAATCACATAAAGAAAAGAATAAACAAGCAACTAGAAAAAAAAATTACATCGATTTACATACCTGAGTCACGAAGCTCTGTTCCTGCACATCATTGCATAGTGACCATGCCTTCCACACTTGAAACATACATTTCGGTTTGAAGGACATGATTATCCTCATGTGACTTTCCACACCTGCGGGACACAAAGCCTTTTGCAACGATAGACCCTTGCATTCTGTTTTCCCTTGTTAATGGTGGGTACAAGTCTAAGGTTTTCTTGGAATTTTCCTCCTCCGATAGCATGTTTTTCCATAGCTAAAGCCTGCAGCTTTTGCTCCGCCACTTTGACTTGTTCACAAATGTCAGGTAGTCTTCGATTTGCAAGATTCCAACTGAATTCTGAAGCCTTGGCCTCAACTCATGTAACACCCCGATTTTCTTAATCTTTTAATTAATCAGTATTTAAGTAGTTGTATTTTATTGGAGGGTCTAGAAACTTTAATAAATTATTCCAAGGCCATAGTCACACTCTACGCCATCGTAAGAGACTATGGTTAAGTTTTGGGCCGAAAACTCAAACGGAGCCCGATCTATGTTTTTTCGGATGATAGTGTTTTTCTACTATCATGACCTCATTTTGATTAACGGTCAGAACCATTAGTCTTAAAATTCAATCCTATACATTTTTGCTAAAATGCGTCCTGACGTCCAAAAATATAAATAATATTTTATATTCGGACCGAAAATCGATCGGATAGACGATTCGAGTTGTCTTAGGGTTTTTCGAGAACCTTAAGCCAATAATTTTCATACCAGGGCTATGTTAAATTATTTGGGGACTCCTATCAGTGTCTTGAGGTGAATTGACCAAATTGCCCTTGGTTAGTTTTTACTAGTTACCTTTTATTACTTTTACCTATTTTCTTAAGTGTTAAATTTCCTAAATAAATATCCCATTCTCTCATACTCCCACCCTCATTTCTTCGACCAGCACAGCCCCCCTCCTGACCCAAACCTCTTCTTCTTTCTCTTCTTTCTCTTCTTTCTCTCTTTTCTTCAATTTCTCACCATTAAAGCTCACTTTTGGAGCTCAAATCCTCAAGATTTTGTTAAGCAATCTTCACCAAATTTGAAGGAGATCATCATAGGAGGTAGCTAGTTCTCTCAATCTCTCATTTTTGTCCTCTAAATTTCATGATTGGAAATGTTAGGGTTTTTATCCCTAAATCTTCAAAAATCAATGATAAATTGTAGGAAAGTCATTTTGATACCAAACCAATTTCTATGGCCTAGGTTCATGACACACTTGCATGATCCAAGAGATTAGACCCAAGAAATATCTCTAGCTATTTTTTGAGAGAGAGGCCGAAACCCCCTATGTGTAGGGTAGGGTTTTTGGTTGGTTTTTGATGTTTTGACTTGACATCTAGGGTTATCACATTTAGTTAGGGTGCTATCCAAGAAATGAGGATTTTTGGAGCTCCCTAGCTATTTTTCATATTTTTCATTCAATAGGGCCAAACCCTAGGGATAGTGCAGTAGGAGAAATCTTTGCTTTTTGAACTAATGCCTTCATTGATTATGTTTAGGGATACCTAAGGATCATTGATCCAAAAGTTAGGAATTGTTCAACATCCCTAGCCTAATTAATTAAATAGGGGCAGTAGCTAATCCCAAGGAATTAGGGAGGTTTTGATTTAACTATATTGATTTCTGGTTGTGTTTTGTTGTATAAAATCAGACAAGATTCAAACATCCGACAGTGCACCCGACTGACAGTTGTGGCGTCGTAGTCGGAGCTGCTCGAGGAAATCACTAAGGGGGAGAAAGAACTAATATCGTCGGGAAGGCAAGCTCAGTATAGAGTATATATATCTGTGTAGGGGAACCCTAAAACCCTACTAGAGGTTGAGCCCTGGATAAAGTGCCTAGACCCTAGGTGTAGGTACTTTTGGGCTATCACCGCTAAGTTGATATTATGAATGATGAGACTGGTTGAGGTTGATTGTGTTGAATTATTTAATTGATTACCTGTTGATTTTATTTTGGTGAACTGTCTGTTTGATTAATTATTGCCTGAATTTATGATGATAATTGTACTGGAAAGATCTTCCGTTGCGATGTTTATTGTGATTAGTTGGTTGAGTGTTGATGAGAGTATGGTGAGCGATGATGTTGTTCGGGTTGATATCGTTGTGGTCCCGACCATGGAGCTGTGGCTCGTAGACGCAAGGCGTCGTGATGCTGTTGTTGATGTGATGTTGATGATTGATGTTGACGTTGATGTGATGCGATGTGTTGTGGTCGTGGACGAGTGTTTAGGCGTGAGGTTCCGATATCAACCTGCGATGGATGTTTGTTGCATTTTCATATCATTTCATACCACAGCATTTGGTCCCAAAGGGGGATGTCCAATTGGGGACGTTACGTAAAATCCCGAGGCGGGATATGATGTGATGTGATGTGATGTAATTTCGACGGGGTTGTCCAATTGGGGACGTGATGTATCGGCCGACATGCATATAGGGAAGACAACATATACATAGGGACTAGTATCCCTCTTATAGGCTTATTTGAGAGAATGATGTTTGAGATGTTTGTGATGGGTAACTTAAGAGATGGGTGATGTTGTGTTGTATCTGTTATCTGTGTTGTGTGATGTATATATATATATATATTGTACTGATGCCCCTCTCCCATATTAAGGATATATGTTTCTTATCTCCCGCTATTTTCTGTATGTGTTGCCTTTATTTAATGGGAAGATCCCGAAGAGGAACCAGCTGCTGAGGAACTGGACGGTATTCCGTACGAGCCCGACGCCGGAGGACGGGCCATGGACCCAAGCCTCGAGAGGTTGCGCAGTGATCGTGATTAGTCGGAAAGCTATCTCTCGGCCTACCTTTCGTACTTTTATTTTGGTTTGTAATAATATACTCATATGTATTACTTTATTACTGTAGCCCTACTGATGGGGCAACTGATGTATGTGATATATTTCTCTATATTTGAAGCTGTGTACTCTAAGGAGTAGCGTGCCGTAAATCGTTTTACTTCTGCGCTAAATTTTTCGCCCCCCTTCGTATTAATAAGGCGTGCTAACGTTTATTATGTGATTAAGATTAGTTAATATCTTAGGTTCTACTGATGGGACGGCGGGTCGTCTCATTTATTGGTATCAGAGCAGTTCGATTCTAATATCGGTTTGTGCGGTTTAGATAGTATATTAGCATTGACAGTTATGTCCACATTGGGTACTAACTGTGTTATGAAAAGGGGTAGTGTGTCCGATGCGCATGTTATTGAGAGTGATAACTGTTTTATTCGTAGGGAACATGATATATATATCGATTGATTTATATTGAATGTTGCTTTGTTCTTGTCGGGAATAGCTGAGGATCTGGGGAATTTCACTAAGCGAAATGGTTTTCGCTAAGCGGATTTGATCTCGCTGAGGGATCCAGAGAAGTTCCAATCACTGTCTCAATTTCGCTAAGCGAATTTGATCTCGCTGAGCGATCCAGAGAAGTTCCATTCACTGTCTCAATTTCGCTAAGCGAAATTGATCTCGCTGAGCAATCCAGAGAGTTTCAATGATGCATCATTGTCTCAATTTCGCTAGGCAAATGGATTTTCGCTAAGCGAAATGCACTCAATTTCGCTAAACAAATGTAGTCTCGCTAAGCGAAACCTTGTTTTTGCCTTTTCCCTTGTTTTCTTCATTTTCTTTCCTAGCTAACAAACTTGATATATCTTATGGATCGAATCACGGTAAGACATATAATGCATGTATGGGATAATGTAGTGTGTATGTCTTACAAATGTGAGCTGATAATTTCTTCTATGGAAAATTAAATGGCTTGCAGACGAGGTAGAGACAGAAGATGCTGGATTGAGTACTTTTGAGTACTTTTATGAAAGGGAAGCCCATGGTGACTTTAATTCGGAGGGAGCAGAACTCTGGATACATTAGCTGGAGAAAATCTTGTCGGCAATGCACTGTCGTGAGGACAAGAAGGTGACCTATACTTCCTTCATGCTGATGGGAGGTACAGAGCTATAGTGGAAGGGCAAGCAGCGAATGCTTGAAGTAGAAGGAAAAGTTATTAACTAGGGACTATTTCGGAGATGCTTTCTAGAGAAATATTTTCCCAGATTGATGAGCAGAGCGATATATTTCGCTTTAGATATCGTACCAGGAATACCGAATGGCTCCAGCGGAGTTGGCAGAGTTGAAAAAGTAGTTAAATGACATGTTGGATAAGGAGTTTATAAGACTGAGTGCTTCGCCTTGGGGAGCGCCGGTGTTGTTCGTCAAAAAGAAAGACGGAAGTTCAAGGCTGTATGTGGATCATCACAGCTGAACAAGGCGACAATTAAGAATAAGTATCCGTTGCCTAGGATTGACGATTCGACGGACCAGTTGAAAGGAGTTGAAGATTGACTTAATATCTAGTTATCACCAAGTTAGAGTCAAGAGGGAGGATATACCGAAGACGGCGTTTAGGAGTTGGTATGGACACTACGAGTATCTGATTATGCCCTTTGGTGTAACTAATGCTCCAGCAGTGTTCATGGATTACATGAATCAGATTTTCCAACTGTTCTTCGATATGTTTGTCGTTGTGTTTATTCCCTTAATCGGGAAGAACATCAGGAACATCTTAGGATTGTGCTTCAAGTGTTAAAGGACCGAAAACTTTATGCAAAGTTGTCCAAGTGCGAATTGTGGTTCGAAGAGGTACAATTCTTAGGTCATGTGATTAATCGTGATGGGATAGCGGTAGATCCAGCAAAGGTTGAAGCTGTGGTACAATGGAAAAGTCCTAAGGCGGTGAGTGAAATACGGAGTTTCCTAGGACTAGCTGGATATTACCGAAGGTTCATCGAAGGAGTCTCGAAGATCGCGTTGTCAATGACACAGCTAACTATCAAGGGAATATCCTTTGAATGGACGGGTGAATGTGAAAAGAATTTCCAGGAGCCGAAAAGAAGGTTGACTACGTCACCAGTATTGACGTATACTGTGATGCATCATACCAAGGATTGGGTTGTGTCCTAATGCAAGATCGGAAAGTGGTAGCATATGTTTCGCGGCAGCTAAGAATTCATGAGAGGAATTATCCGACTCATGATTTGAAGCTAGCAGCTATAGTGTTTGCTTTAAAGATATGGCGACCCTATTTATATGGAGCTAAGTTTATAGTGTACAGTGACCATAAGAGCTTACGGTATCTATTCGACCAGGAGGAGTTAAATATGAGGCAAAGAAGATGGATGGAATTCATAAAGGATTATGAATTCGATCTACAATACCATCCAGGAAAAGCGAATGTAGTAGCGGATGCGTTAAGTAGGAAATCCTTGCACATATCTGCTATGGTGGTAAAAGAACTGGAACTGATTAAACAGTTCAGAGATTGAGATCTAGGTATGGAATTATCTAGGGATAAGATACACCTAGGAATAGTCATGGTAACGAGCGACTTTTTGAAGACGATCAAGGAGAAGCAGGAGGCTGATCAGTATCTTCAGAAAGTAAAAGAACAAGTAACGGAAGGCAGAACTTCTGAGTTTAGGATGAATCAAGATGGAGTCTTGATGTATGGAGGTAGAAGTTGTGTGCCAATGGATGTAGAGCTAAGAAGAATGATCTTAGAGGAAGTGCACAAGAGTAAGCTAATTTTTCATCCCGAATCTAAGAAGATGTATCAAGACCTAAAGGGAATATTTTGGTGGCATGGGATGAAGAAGGAAGTAGCAAAATATGTCCAATCTTGTCTGATGTGTCAAAAGGCAAAGATTGAACACCAGAAACTAGCAGGGTTATTGCAATCACTGGACGTCCCAGAATGGAAATGGGATAGCATTGCAATGGATTTTATTTCCGGACTACCGAGGACGCAAAAGAAATGTGATGCAATTTGGGTAATCGTTGACAGGCTTACGAAATGTGCTTATTTCTTGCCGATCAACCAAAGATATTCTTTGGAAAGATTGACCAAGATTTAAATCAAAGAAGTGGTGAGATTACATGAAGTACCTTCAAGTATAATTTCGGACAGGGATCCGAGATTTACTTTCAGGTTTTGGCAGAGTCTAAATGGTGCATTGGGAACTAAGCTCAGAATGAGTTCATCTTATCATCCGCAGACGGATGATCAGTCGGAAAGGACGATTCAATCATTGGAGGATCTTTTAAGAGCTTGTGTTTCGGAAAACACAGGAAGCTGGGACGAGTTTCTTCCACTGATTGAGTTCACGTACAATAATAGTTTCCACTCGAGTATCGGCATGGTGCCGTACGAGGCACTATATGGACGAAAGTGCAGAACACCACTCTGTTGGTATGAAACCAAGGAGAATCACTTAATAGGCCCAGAGATGGTACAGCGAACAACGGAGCAAGTTAAGAAAATTCGGGAAAAGATGAAAGTCTCGCGGGATCGACAAAAGAGCTACAGTGACAAAAGGAGGAGACCTTTGGAGTTCCAAGAAGGCGATCATGTCTTTATGAGAGTCACTCCAAGAACTGGAATCGGCAAGGCAATCAAATCCAGAAAGCTTACCCCTAGATTCATTTGACCATTTCAAATTCTTCGCCGAATTGATCCAGTTGCCTACAAAATTGCTTTACCACCCAACCTATCCAATATTCACAATGTATTCCATGTATCCCAACTCAGAAAATACCATCCTGATCCATCAGACGTGATAGAGCCCGAATCAATCCAGGTAAGGGAGAACTTAGAATACGAAGTGTTGCCTGTACGGATTAAAGACACGAGGGTGAAAGAACTCCGCGAAAAGCAAATTCCCTTAGTCAAAGTCATATGGGATGCTACAAAAGGAGATGCCACCTGGGAACGCGAAGAGGATATGCAGCAGCAATACCCACATCTATTCTAAGGTACGTCGAATTTCGAGGACGAAATTCTTTTTAAGAGGGGTAGTAATGTAACACCCCGATTTTCTTAATCTTTTAATTAGCCAGTATTTAAGTAGTTGTATTTTATTGGAGGGTCTAGAAACTTTAATAAATTATTCTGAGACCATAGTCACACTCTACGCCATCGTAGGAGACTATTGTTAAGTTTTGGGCCGAAAACTCAAACGGAGCCCGATTTATGTTTTTTCGGATGATAGTGTTTTTCTACTATCATGACCTCATTTTGACTAACGGTCAGAACTATTAGTCTTAAAATTCAATCCTATACCTTTTTGCTAAAATGTGTCCTGACGTCCAAAAATATAAATAATATTTTATATTCGGACCGAAAATCGATCTGGTAGACGATTCGAGTTGTCTTAGGGTTTTTCGAGAACCTTGAGCCAATAATTTTCATACCAGGGCTATGTTAAATTATTTGGGGACTCCTATCAGTGTCTTGAGGTGAATTGACCAAATTGCCCTTGGTTAGTTTTTACTAGTTACCTTTTATTATTTTTACCTATTTTCTTAAGTGTTAAGTTTCCTAAATAAATATCCCATTCTCTCACACTCTCACCCTGATTTCTTCGATCAGCACAGCCCCCCTCCTGACCCAAACCTCTTCTTATTTTTCTTCTTTCTCTTCTTTCTCTCTTTTCTTCAATTTCTCACCATTGAAGCTCACTTTTGGAGCTTAAATCCTCAAGATTTTGTGAAGCAATCTTCACCAAATTTGAAGGAGATCATCATAAGCAATCTTCACCAAATTTGAAGGAGATCATCATAGGAGGTAGCTAGTTCACTCTATCTCTCTCAATCTCTCATTTTTCTCCTCTAAATTTCATGATTAAAAATGTTAGGGTTTTTATCCCTAAATCTTCAAAAATCCATGATAAATTGTAGGAAAGTCATTTTGATACCAAACCAATGTCTATGGCCTAGGTTCATGACACACTTGCATGATCCAACAGATTAGAGCCAAGAAATCTCTCTAGCTATTTTTTTGAGAGAGTAGTTGAAACCCCCTATTGTGTAGGGTAGGGTTTTTGGTTGGTTTTTGATGTTTTGACTTGATATCTAGGATTATCACATTTAGTTAGGGTACTATCCAAGAAATGAGGATTTTTGGAGCTCCCTAGCTATTTTTCTTATTTTTCATGCAATAGGGCCGAACCCTAGGGGTAGTGCAGTAGGAGAAATCTTTGCTTTTTGAACTAATGCCTTCATTGATTATGTTTAGGGATACCTAAGGATCATTGATCCAAAAGTTAAGAATTGTTCGACATCCCTAGCCTAATTAACTAAATAGGGGCAGTAGCTAATCCTAAGGAATTAGGGAGTTTTTGATTTAACTATATTGATTTCTGGTTGTATTTTGTTGTATAGAAGCTGACAGGATTCGAACATCCGACAGCGCATCCGACTGACAGCTGCGGAGTCGTAGCCGGAGCTGCTCTAGGAAATCACTAAGGTGGGGAGAAAGAACTAATATCGTCTGGAAGGCAAGCTTAGTATAAAGTATATATATCTGTGTAGGGGAACCCTAAAACCTTACTAGAGGTTAAGCCTTGGATAAAGTGCCTAGACCCTGGGTTTAGGTACTTTTGGGCTATCACCGCTAAGTTGATATTATGAATGATGAGACTGATTGAGGTTGATTGTGTTGAATCATTTAATTGATTACCTGTTGATTTTATTTTGGTGAACTGTCTGTTTGATGAATTATTGCCTGAATTTATGATGATAACTGTACTGGAAAGATCTTCTGTTGCGATGTTTATTGTGATTGGTTGGTTGAGTGTTGATGAGAGTATGGTGAGCGATGATGTTGTTCGGGTTGATATCATTGTGGTCCCAACCGTGAAGCTGTGGCTCGTAGACGCAAGGCGTCGTGATGCTGATGCTGATGTGATGTTGATGATGATGTGATGTTGATGTTGATGATTGATGTTGATGTTGATGTGATGCGATGTGTCGTGGTCGTGGACGAGTGTTTAGGCATGAGGTTCCGATATCAACCTGCGATGGATGTTTGTTGCATTTTCATATCATTTCATACCATAGCATTTGGTCCCAAAGGGAGATGTCCAATTGGGTACGTTACGTAAAATCCCGGACGAGATATGATGTGATGTGATGTGATGTAATCCCGACGGGGATGTCCAATTGGGGACGTGATGTATCGGCCGACATGCGTATAGGGAAGACAACATATACTTAAAGGCTAGTATCCCTCTTATAGGCTTATTTGAGAGAATGATCTTTGAGATGTTTGTGATGGGTGACTTCAGAGATGGGTGATGTTGTGTTGTATATGTTATCCGTGTTGTGTGATATATATATATATATATATATATATATATGTTGTACTGATGCCCCTCTCCCATATTGAGAATATATGTTTCTTATCTCCCGCTATTTTCTGTATGTGTTGCCTTTATTTAATGGGAAGATCCCGAAGAAGAACCAGCTGCTGAGGAACTGGACGGCATTCCGTACGAGCCCGACGCCGGAGGACGGGCCACGGACCCAAGCCTCGAGAGGTTGGGCAGTGATCGTGATTAGTCGGAGAGCTATCTCTTGGCCTACCTTTCGTACTTTTATTTTGGTTTGTAATAATATACTCGTATGTATTACTTTATTACTGTAGCCCTACTGATGGGGCAACCGATGTATGTGATATATTTCTTTATATTTGAAGTTGTGTACTATGAGGCGTAGCGTGCTGTAAATCGTTTTGCTTCCGCGCTAAATTTTCCGCTTCGCTTCGTATTAATAAGGCGCGCAAACGTTTATTATGCGATTAAGATTAGTTAATATCTTAGGTTCTACTGATGGGACGGCGGGTCGTCTCAGCTCATGCTCAATTTTTATGGCTTTCCATTCAACCAACGGATGGTCCCTCCAATACCGAGAAAACCTTGCCACCTCCTCAAACTTTGTCATATATTCGCCTACAGTCATTCCCCCTGTTGAAAGTGGTGAAACTCAGCCTCTTTTTGAATCCGCATACTATGGGGGAAATACTTTTCTAGAAAGATCTGGGTGAATGTCGCCCATTTGATAGGAGTCCCTTGAGCCACTAAGCCTATCCTTGTACAGTTCCACCAGCTCTCCGCGTGAGCATCTAGCATAAAAGTGCCATAGTCCACGTTCTGTTCATCAGAGCACCACAAGACTCGAAACATCTTCTCCATCTTCTGCAACCACTCTTCTGCTTCCACGGGGTCTGGACCTCCCCAAAAAGATGGTGAATCATTCTACCTAAACTCTGATAGCCCCGCATACAGAGGGTCCTGGGGTGCCATCGCTCCAGCGTTGTTCCCGCTCCCATTCCCCCTCAACTGACGGAGAGTCTCCATCTGCTCTTGCATGGCTCGGGTCATACGATCCAAAGCTGCTGCAAGGGTCCCATTCGTTCCATGCTTGTTAGTCGTCATAAATCAGCACACCGACAATAAAACACTGAGTTGGCCAGGTCCAATATCTCAAAGTATAGTATGCAGAATTAATGACAACCAACAACCAACAGTCCTATGTGCCCAAATTTTTTTTTTTTTTTGTTTTAAAAGAAAACCCATTACCACATTCCAATTTAGGATTGAACTACTTTAATACCAAAAATGTAACGTCTCGAGATATTACATTGAAATAGATAACTAAATAGAATAATTATCCATTCATATCATCATAAATTAAGATAAATGAAAACTTCTAATTTATTAAATAAAAACTCTTCAAGTTATATTAAAAAAAAAAAAAAAATCTTTACTAACACTTTTAGCCTCGAAACATAGGCAACTAAAACACCACAAATAAAATAAAACATCACTATGACTAAACTCTTCAAGACTCCAAGACTTTCTCAAGTCACTGCATCATCTCTAACATCACCTGTGTCCTCTGAAAAATAACACCACTAATAAGATTTATAATCCCAATAAGCAAACATTGTTCTAAAAGGTTTTCGAAAAGATGTTGCTCTCAGCCGGCAAGGTAACTGGAAAAACAATCATGGTAGTCCGCCAATTTCAAAATAATATAAAATCAAAGTATTTTAAATAATAACATAGATAAGCCATAACACATACAATAACATCAACAACCCAAACATATGACCGCAATGACATCTGATTGCCTTCTCCATGTAGAAGGCCCTTTTGTCATCACCTCGCATTAGGTCAATATGCCATCGCTACGAGTTAGGCCCTTTGTCATCTCTATGAAGGAGATTCCTCATAACCTTGCAATGTCCCAGATTGCCTTCTCCCATAGTTAGGCCATTTGTAGTGCCTCGCATTAGGCCAAATCTGTCATCTCTACGAGTTAGGCCCATTGTCATCGCCTCGAAGGAGGTATCTAACCACGCAATATCTTCGCATTGCCTTTCCCATGAGTTAGGCCCACTGCCATTACCTCGCGTTAGGCCAAATCTGTCATCGCTACGAGTTAGGCCTCTTGCCATTACTTCGATGGAGGTATCTCAAACAAGCGTACCCATTACATAGGGTACTCATACATCAAAAAAAATACATCAATATAAACATTAATTACAAACAACATAATAATCCATTATATTATCCAGACATCATCATATAGTCATTTACAATGACACAAAACATCCCAGCAAGCTCTATGCATTAATAATAATGATATATCTTATGGCAAAACAACAAATAGGCATTCCAAATCAAATATAACATACACATTAATTTCAAACTACCACACAAGTCTTAAAACTTGTAATCATACAAATTTGACAATCAATAATACATCAATTTATCATTTATTGTAAAACCCTCAAATCAATTTAGCGTTCTTCAATCCTAACCAAAAAACCCCAATTTTTCCTAATTAATCTCCCAAAATAACATTACTAGTTTTAAGAATCCCAAAACCCTTTTCAAAATACCATAAAAGTGTGATAAAGATAATGTTTTATTTACCTTTTGTAGATTTTCAAAAAGCCTCAAATGTTTTCTTAACAACGAAGCGATGTTTCACCAAAAATTCCTAATTCTAACGTTCTCAGTAGCGTTCCCTGCTTCCACTGCAGCAACTGATGCCAAAATACCCTCCTCTGTATATTTTTTTTAACGAGGTTGTGCCGAACTAAAAACCTGTGCACCTCTTGTATATTGAAACAAGGGTTTTACATTTCAATTCAAAAGAATCTATCCTAAAAGTTTCAATCTTTTCCCTGTCCCCCCCCCCCCCTCCCCCACCCCAAAACTATGCTTCTTTGTTTTTGTCTGTCATATTATCATAAGAATTCTCCCCCACGTGAAATGCAAATCACGTAGGACACCCTTTATATTTTATGTTGTTATTGCCTAAAGAAAGAATATCCTAAGTAGGTTTCTTTCTTTTTTTTTCTTTTTCTATATCTTTCAAATCAACATTATATTACTATGGGACCCACTAAAGAAAACAATTCTACTCATAAAAAAAATAAAGAAAACAATTCTTATACATTCATAAATTATTAATTTTTTATACTAAATCGCTTAATAGCTTAATCTATTTATTAAAATAATTGTATTAGAATTTTAGGATGTTATGTTTATAGCGTTTTGTCCAGACATTTTTTTAAGCAGATTTTGAGCTTATAGCATATTACGTATTATATTTTTTTTTTCATTTTGATCCTTACTAATTTACTTAAACCACTCGTTTATCCTCTCTTAAATAAAACAATATATTATAATCGTAAAAGAAAATATTATAATCCTAATTGGATTTTAAACTTTTATTTTAATTATTATACTATTTTTAATTTTTTGTATTATTTTTTTATTATCCATGTTTCAGTTATCTCTGTCATCTATATAATTTCTAGAGTGAAGACCCAAATTCGTCCCTGAAAAATTTCGGGGGCCCACTTTTAGTCCTTGGAAAAAATAAATTAATCATTTAGTTCCTCAAGTTTATAAACGCAAGACACTTTAGTCCCTCGGTCCATTTTCAACGTATGTTTACTTGCCTACGTGTCCTATTAACCATCCTAACTGACTTGTTAGTGGACCTGCGTGGCCTATGACGAATTTTCGCTATGGAAAACGAATAAAAAGTGAAAGCGCACACCATTTTAAAACCCAAACACCTTACAATTATGCACTTTATTTCCATTTTCATTGATTTTTCACGACAGAAATTCGTCATAGACCACCCCGGATCACTAATAGACCAAGTAGGATGATTAATGAGACATGTAGACAAGTAAATGGATGTCGGAATCATATCTAGGGACTAATGTGTCCCACATTTATAAATTTGAGAGACTAAATGATTAATTTATTTTTTTCAGGGACTAAAAGTGGATCCCCGAAATTTTTCGGGGACCAATTTAGGTCTTCACTCTAATTTCTATGCATATAATTTTTAAATCTCTGTATGTCACCTATGAATACATAAATAACGTATATAATAATTTAAAATATTTAGAATAACATATAAACAACTGATAAATAATTTAAAATAAATTCAAGTATTAGAAGTGATAATTATTTTAAAATAAATTATATATATAGTTTATATAAAAAACATATAAATATGTTCTTTTATGTCATTTTATCTTTATTAGCTACCTTATCCGTTAATTTTATCAAACACTTTTAATCCAATATGCTAACTTATCCGTTATCTACCATAAACTCATCCACTATCAACTAACATATTCGCTATCAGCTAGTTTTTATGAAATATAGCCGTAGAATCAAGCTCAACTTTCCTAAATGGTTATGATAAATTTTTCATTTTTATTTATTTTTTATTTACATTTTATATAAAAGTATTAATCAGTGTAAATCTTGTAAGTAGAGTTCAATATATTAATTTTAGAAAGAGATCTAACATTTTTTATTTTTTTTTTTTTTTTTTTGCTCCCTCCAAAAAATGGCTAACTTTGCCTTTGAAAATTTTCTTATCTCTTGAAATGAGGGAATATTTATAAAGATCATATTTTCGTAATATTAAAGCAGAAATCTAAAATTTTAAACGGTTTCATATTTGCCACATTTTAAAAATTATTTTCAAAACAAAACATTTTCGTTAAACATAAACCAAATATACTTTCAAACTTATTTTAACTTTGGGCTAAGAATTAATGCTCAGTAAGACAATCAAAAATATATTTTTACGCCACGTATCTTTCTAATACACCATAAAATTTTTAAAAAACTTTTGATATCCCCAAAATACCCTCTGTTATCTTTTCCCTCTCCTTCATACTTCATTTTTGGTTGCCTTATTTTTTATTTTCAACAACCATGAGTGAAAAAGTCACCACCACCAGCGTCATTAACTTTTCATTTCTTCAGAAAAACAAGATTTATTCCGTAGAATCATTAGATGTTAGTATGTACATGGCAGCAAAAGAGGTTAGTGGATTTCTTCAATCGTTCTTGGGCTTCAACATCAAAATACCATCTTCATCCTGACCAATAATATCTCAACATAGCAACAATTTTGAAACTTACGGAAGTTGTAAATACCATTTTATAGTTATCAAGATAACGAAAGAGCACAAGAGAGCCAATTACTTCCACAGGTTGATGTCAACGCCAAGATACTATACTAGCTATTTGGGGTTCCTAAGAACATTGATGACAGAATCTCCACGGAGGAACATTTTTCTTATGAATCTAACCTTGTTGCCGGTCGAGCCTTTTTCTTTCCTTTATCGGTCTTTGGCACCTCACTCCACATCTCCCTGACATTTTCAACCTATTATTGGGAAATTATTGAATGGTGTGGGTGAGGAGGGAGAAGAGGGAAAGAGGAAGAAGAGGGGAGGGGAGAGGATTGATATATTTTTGAATATAGGTTATGAGGTGTATTAAGGGTCTGTTTGGGAGTTTGAAGGGGAAGGGAGGAAAAGAGTTTGAACTGAAAGTGATGGGGAATGAGGTTGGGAATGAAGAATAATCATCCACCTTGCATGGTGGTTTGCTTTTCAACAAAAGACCCAAAATGGGAGAATTAAAAAAATGAACTACAGGAGGATTTTGAAGGGTTTTGAAAAGTTTTGAAAAGTTTTTTACATCCTTTTTTCTCTTAAAAAACTCTCAAATATCTTTCCCTCCTCTCCCTTCCACTCCCAACTCGCAAACAAATCCTAAGATAGTTGGAGGTATTTTAAGAATATTTACTTGTTTTAAAAAAATTTATGATATAAAAAGCAACACTCAAAAAATTATTATACATTCTAATTTGGACCTGTTTACCTATCAAGTCTTTTTTTTTGTTGGAACAGGTTTACTTATCAGTAAATAAGGCCTGCTTACCAATACTGAAACAGACTAAAGGTTTCTTTATATCAAGGCCCAAATCTTTCTTTTTCTTTCCTTTTTTTATTTTGGGTGAAAGTCATCCTTTTTCATTTTGCGATCCTACATTTTATGAGAGAGACGGGGTGTAGCATTTTTGCTTAGGACTGAGAATAGGAGTTATTCAACTCTTGCGATTTTTCTTTGTTTTTTAAATTTGACTCTTTTCTGTGCTTTCCTGTTTCATATATTTTCTTTTATAAACTTTATTAGCTGAAAAAGTTAATTTTATATGTATGTATATAAAAGACTAATTAAAGGTACATGTGTGATTCTATATATTATTGATATTTTAAATTTTATTTATTCTAAACAGTAAAGATATACTTATCTTTTTTTTTTAATTTTTTTTAATATAATTGAATCATTTCCAAACTGAAAGTCAGGCTAAAACGTTCAATCCACTGAACACAATTATTCATATACGGGTTCAATTCCAAAATTGCTTGTGTGGAATCATTAAACATCAAAATTAAATATGACCTCAAATCCAAACAAGGCTAAGGTCTCCAACTTTGAGATTAGGGATGGCAATTTGGATCCTACCCGTTGAATATCCGTAAAAAATATTTATGATGGGTAAGATAAATATCCATTTTATGGGTACGGATGCAGGTCTAGATAATTACCCCCAAACAAAAGAGGGTATGGGTGTGGGTACGGATACTCTAATACCCACCCCGCTCAGCACCTGCATATATAAATATATATTTATATATTTATTTATTTATATTAATACATATAATTATAATTATATATCAAATTTTAAAAATAAAATTAATGTAACCTACGGTTTCTTAATTATTTTTTCCTTTCAGACTTAATCACCTACTGACCTAAGCACTACCAGCAGCCGCTGATGTTCTTTGTGTTATTTTTTTTTCCCTTTTTCTTAGTTAAAGTGTATATGGGTACTTTGATATCCAGAGGGTATGGATAAGGGTACGTAAGTTGTTACCCACGCGGGTACAAATCCAAATACGAATATTTTTTTCAAACATGGATATAAAAACAGGGTCCTATAATACCATATCCAGAGCCTATCCATAGCCATCCCTATTTAAGGTGAGGGTTGGTCCTCAGAGTTATTGATTAATTAATTAAAGAATTAAAAAATCTTGGCTGTAGAAATCGACATGTGGATCCAAGCACCAATGGCCAAGTGGGGTCGGTGAAATGAAATATTAAAAAAAAGTGTAATACTAGTCGTATTTTAAATTGATTTGGTTTTTTATTTTACGAAATTAAGCTTTGGTTGATGGGTGTGTGAATAGGTAATTAGGAAAGAGAAAAGACTTACCGTAAAAAGATTTCAATTTTGATAGTATGTCAAGGTTAGAATAGTTATGTCTTGCCCCCTATTGTTACCGAAAAAAAAAAGAATAGTTATGTCTATTTTCACTCCAAAAGCTAATTATTATAAATGGTTTTTTGTTAGATATATATAGAGTCTAAAGTTTGTAGAAATGAACATCTACGGATGGCTCAGCATCGTGGTAAGCTCTAATATCATCTTAGAATGATTGAACCTAACTTTCTATTCCAAAAATTAACTCATAGAGGGAGGGATGTCTAATTTATTATAAATGGTTAACCTACTCATATACTCAATTGGTATAGAACTTCAACACTTACAACAATTGTGGTGCGGTGTAAAAAATGTTACATTATAAACTAATCATGCATTGAAATATATATCAAAATTAAACTCTTATTAAATAATAATTTAAAAACGTTAACACTCACAAGGCATTGGAATTAAATCCAATAACGGAAAGAACGAAAAAAATATAGTCTTAATACAACTAACCCAGCAAAATATATTTCCCCTTTTGTGAGTTGTGACCACGCGTTGCACGCAGCAAATAAAAATAATAGTAGTAAGAGAGATATGCAAAGCGTTTTTCTTATTTCTGTAATAACAATTGGGAAGGCCATTATAAGAAAGACCCACTAATGCTGATAGATTTGTATGCCTTCAACTCCAATGGCAACCTTGATCGGTTGCCAATATTACTATTTTTTGTTCCTTCTCTGGCTTATCTCTTGTATCACCTTCTTAGTGGACATTCACCTAATGTTTCTTCTAAGGAAACTATTCTTCTTGGGTAACATTCACTCCTTTCATGTGAACAGATTAATGTCTACATCATTGGCACAATGCTGGGATCTGTTCAGCCATATAGTCCCTCTTAGCCTATATGCAAACTTACCTACAACCCAGATGCTTGTGCTTGCTTTTCATTCCTAGTGGCATTGAAGTTTGATGGGGTGTGAACAGTTGTTCATGTAAAGAGGTAACTATGGAGCCCAGCTTCTCCACAAGTCTAGTAGTATTAATCAAGCTTGTAGTAATCACAGCCTCTGCATTTGGATTTCTGTAATATAGTTTTTATTACGGGTTGAATGGCATACCAAATGTAACAGTAATAATGGATGTGTAAATGGCAAAAGAAGATCTTCTGATATGACACCCATTACAACTGGATGTCATGTTATTAGTGCTCAAACACAACTATAGTATAAGAACCGATTTTTATTTCTTAAATAACTTCTATTAAAGATGTCCTCACATCAAATATAACATTCTACATATGTTATATTTGGGAAGTAATGGCTTTCTTTTTTATTATGTACATGTTATATTTGGAATGCAAAAACCATTTTCTTTTCTTTTCTTTTCTTTTTTTTTTTTTTTGACAGCAAAACCATTTTCTTTTCAATCTATATACATATGTAAAATTGACTTTGGAACAATGATAATAACATTAAATGCTATTATCTAGATATGTAAATTGTGAAAACATTAATGGTATAAAAATGAAATGATAACTTTGAGCAATGGTAAATGTTGAGCAATTAATAACTTCAAATATGTAGTATTAGTTAATGAATATTATTGCATCAATAGGATTAGAACATGGAAATGACCTTATACTTTCCAGAAATATAAGGTGCAATTCTTGGATTCCGTTTTCGAGTACCGTAACTGAAATGAACACCTACTTCCATCATTTCTTTATGTTCCAATATCTTTTGGTCATTTAGCCCCACAAAATTTATTTTTTGAAACAAAAAAGAGACCCGATATCTTGAAATAGAAATAAATAATTGTTCCAACATAACTGTTTTTTCAACTATATTAGATGATCGTTTAAATTGGTCAAGATTTAACAACCGTTGGACAAATTGCTAACATCATTTAATTAGGATTACATAAATAATTTTTCGGCATGGGAAAATATAATTCTTTTATAGCCTCACCAATCATTCTCAAAACATAAATCAAAATGTAGGTAATCTTATAGAAACAAAATTTTGAAAATAGGACTAACATATTTCTACCATTTAAATTATTTGCAATATCACCCTAAAAATTATATCTTTTTTAACTAATAAGTATGTCATTCTAAACTGTTTTAGCTTTTTTAAAAACGAGATACATATCAAATGCATCACAGGAACATAAAAATTTCGAAAAAGAAAGACAAATAAAAGGAGTATATATTCAAAACTCAAATACAAGAATATCCCCAACATTCAAATGGTTAAAACAATCTGAATTAATTTTAACACCAAATAATAATACCAATTAATAAGTTTTACTACTTAAAAACCCATTAGTAAATTTAAAATGTAAAAAAAAAAAAAAAAAAAAGATAAGGTTCTTTTAAAGTGAAATTGTTTCAATATTGAGCAAGTAAGGGTGTTTCCACCGTTGATTTAATAAAGTGTATGGAGATCTTAATCCACTTTATTAAATCAATGGTAGAAACAATCTTACTTACTCAATTTAAAGATAAACTTATTTTAGAAGAGTTTTTTCCTAATAAAAACTACACGCCATTATGTATGATTTATAATGATGTGGAACTCCAAAACCATGCCATAAAGAACCATTAATAAAAGCAAACACGGGACAACTAATAAGCACCTTTGGACCTAGAAGCATGATCTTGATTTAATACTAATAGATAAGATCAACGCCACAAATGAGTCACCTGGAATTGGATCAACCAATTATTGATGGTGTAAAACTAACAAACTATAATTATTATAGTTACCAACAGATTATCAAACTTACTAATTATAGTATATTCAATGGTGCAACTCATTAGCATTATTTAACCCCTCTTTTATGAGCTCTATCATGTCACATCGTCACTTTTTTATTTGATCATACTTTAAGCAACTTTATACTTTAATGATACAACTGTTAAAAGTTCATCAGATGGCTTTTACAAGTTACCCCGCATCTTTATTTACATTTATTTTTGTTTCTATTTAAAATATTAATTCATTTGTATTTTTCTCTCTCTTTTTTATTTTCATTGGTTGTTCTTATGTAAGAACCGGTAGTTTTTATAAGTAATCATCCTTACATGTGACATCCACATTAGCTTGTTCCAATGGTGCAACACATCAAAAAAACAGTCCTTATTTTTTAAGAACCTATTAAGCAACTTCCATGAAAGTTGTTGTTATTATACTATTAGCTATTAACAATATAATTATTTGGTTAAAGTAATAATATGGTCCCTATACGTGAAACAAATTCTTTATTTAGTCTTTATACGTAAAAAATTATAAAATGAGTCCTTACATGTATAAACGTTAGCAAATTTGATCCCTACATGTGCAAACATTAGCAAATTCGTCCTTGCCGTAAGCAAATTCGTCCTTATACATGACACAAATTTTTTATTTGGTCCCTAAACCTGAAAAAAAAAAAAATTAAATCGGTCCTTATATATGCAATCGATAATAATTTTGTCCCTATCGTCTATCCAAGAGCTCGGATCCAACTAAAGATTCTTTTCGTATTGAATATTTTTCATATATTATATCAATCTATTTCTTCTAATGAGAGTCAACTTGGATAATTTCAAAATATAAAATCATTTACAGACCAAATTATAAAACTTTTACTCTCAATAGAAGAAATAGATTGATATAATATATAGAAAATATTCAATACGAAAAGAATCTTTAGTTGGGTCCGAGCTCTTGGATAGACGGCAAGGACAAAATTATTATCGATTGAACATATAAGGACCGATTTAATTTTTTTTTCAAGTTTAGGGACCAAATCAAAAATTTATGTCACGTATAAGGACCAATTTGTTGACGGCAGGGACGAATTTGCAAACGTTTGCATATATAGGAACCAAATTTGCTAACGTTTACACATGTAGGGACTCATTTCCAAATTTTTTACGTATATGGACTAAATGAAGAATCTGTGTCACGTATAGGGACCAAATTATTTCTTTAACCTAATTATTATTATCAACTACATCACATGCTCGCCACTCACCACCTCCACCATCCACTCACCACCATCCTCCCACCATGACTGCCACCATGGAGAAGGAAAAGGAGGAGGAGTAGAGGAGCACGAGAAAAAGGGGAGGAGAAACCAAAGTGGGGGAGAGAAATGTTATACAAAAAAAAAAAATTCTATGTTTTGAACCATACCATAAATCACAAAATTCCAAGTACTTAATATATAATTTTCCATTTTTCTGAAAATCGACACAACTTTGTCTACAAACCCGTAAGCCATGTTCCTTGAAATAGTCAAGCCAAAGGTAACCTCATCTTTCTCACTCATTTCATCCAAAAACTCTCGGGCATAATCTAAAATGCCATATTCCACATACATTACTATTAACTATTGACCCATACAACTTTTCTAAGATACTTCTCTCCTAACGGGTGTAGTGATTTTGCTTTACTTTAGTTGATAATATTTTACTATATAAGCATGGTTGTCCACCTAATGACAATGGGTATATGTCCTGCCATGACAACATGGTATAGTTGTGTTTTTTACTATGTATTTCACTTAAATTTAGCTATGTAAGGTAGCATTGTAGAAAAAGCTGTTTTTATCTATGGGTACTATGTTTTTATGGTTTTGCTGCTATTGTATATTCTAACAATGTTATCAAAGCAGTGTTCTTATAGGTTGTGGGTTTGAATCAAGAAAAAATTGGGAGTTTAAACGCTGATGAGCGATCAAATGGCTTCAGGGAGCAATGATATCTTTGTTCTTCCTCAATTTGCAGGGGGAAAATTATCCCATATGGTTTGTCAAAATGAGATCACGTTTGAGGTTCTACAGCTTATGGAGTATGTAGATCAAGATAAGCAAGTTCCACCATTAAGAGCTAATCCTACAATAGCTCAACTCAAGAAACATGAGGAGACTATGAAGAGGGAGAAAGTTGTTATCTGTCTACAATTAGCTTTGCTAGATGATGTGTTTACAAGCATCATGCATCTGGAAACAGCCAAGCAAATATTGGATAAGCTGAATGAAAGGTATGCTGTTATGAAAGGGTAAGGTCCATCAAGCTATTGACTCTTAAAAGAGAGTTTGAAATTCTGAAAATGAATAAAAATGAATTTGTCAAGGAGTACACTTCAAAGTTGTGCCACTTGGTGAACCAAATGAGGCTATATGGTGTGGTTGTAAAAGATTCCGAAGTAGTAGAAAAGATGTTGATCAACTTACCCGAAAAATTTGGAGTCAAAGTTGCTGCTATTGAAGAGTCATCTGATCTCAAAAAATTAACTATTTTTTATATGGTCAGTAAATTGCAAGTTAAAGAACAAATCATTTCTATGAATATGGATTTGTGACTGAATTAGATGCATTTCAAGCTAGACACAAAAGGAAGCAATCTGGTCAAAAGGATCAAAAGAAGCGGAATTACAACAAATGATGTGATCAAAAAGGAAAAATTAAGGTGGACGGAAGTTCAAGCGAAGCTGCAACGAAGGACAAGTTCCCTCCTTGTCTCACTTGAAAAAGAACAAATCACATGACAAAAGATTGTTGGTATAAAGGGAGGCCTCAAATTCAGTGTAACCATAAAAGAGATGGGGACATAGAGAGAGGTATTGCAGATTTAAGCAAAACCAATCTCAACCACAACTTGCACATCAAGTAAACTTCACTGATGAGCAGCCCCAACCTGAAGTTGTTCTGATTCAAAAGATGTATGATATGTAGATAATGGGTGCACAAACCATATGGCAAGAGATACTGAAGTTGCTTACACAACACTCCATGAGTTTTGATGAAGACTTCCCAAGTGCATTGAAGGAACCTACAGACAAGAGATGAAGTTGATAATAGGATATTTGTGTAAATTTCTATAAGTATGTAATTAAGCTTAGTATGTGTTTGTATATTAATTGAAAAAGGTTTAGAAATCTTTATTCAAGATTCTAAGTTGATAAAACAAAGTTTGGGAATTATTTTTCAAGTGAAAAAACTTATTTCAAGTAAAGTAATCGACTGCTTCAGAGAGGTAATCGACTACTTTATAGTTCCAAAAACTAGAACTTTGTTTTCTGAGCAAGTAATCGACTACCTTATAAAAGTAATCGACTACTTCGTGTGTTCTTAAATCTTGAGTTTCTATTTCAGTAAAGTAATTGATTACCTTGGTAAAATAATCGACTACTTCAAGTCTGTTAAAAATAAAAATGAAGCTTCTTGAAAGAAGTAATTGATTACCTTCTTCAAAGTAATCGACTACTTCAAGAAATTCAGAGACAAATCTTTAAATTCAAAGGCTTCACTTTCTAAATCATTTCCCTTATAAATTGGCTACATTTTAACACGAAATTAACATGTTGAAAACCTATTGTTACTCTGCCAATTTACAAACACTTTGAGCTTTCACAATTGCATCACTTAGGAAATTATAGTTTCAATTTTGCAAATGATTGTGCTGCACTAGTTAGAGTGTGTATTAGTTTCATTCTCAATTGAAGATCATCAAGGTGAGGAATCCTTGAAAAATAAGATCATCAAGGTGAGCCATCCTTGGTGGGATATCCAAATTGACTCTAAGGTGGGGAATCCTTAGAGAGGTAAGGATTGATTATTTAGGGAGGTAACTCAATATGAATCATAGGTAAATGGTGTATCTCTTTATTGATGTTACTTGCTTGTAATAAATAATTATCAAGTTAGTTGAAATACTCAAGGGTTCTTGGGGACTGGATGTAGATCACTAAGATTGTGATTATAAACCTCGTTTGTGTAAAGGTCCGGACTGCTTTTAAGGATTACCGATTGTCCCTATAAATCAACAAGAGTCTCTTCAGCGTGCTTTGTCCTTACTCACACGCTTTAGGAAAACTTCCCAGGAGGTCACTCATCCCAGAATTACTCCAAGTCAAACACGCTTAACTTTGGAGTTCTTAAGTGATGGGCTACCGAAAAGAAGATTCATCTTGCTGGTATAGGTAGTACCAATCAATTCTTATAAGCCTTCCTTCAACTGTGCAGTCCCATACCTGCACAGCCTTAGGATCCCTCTCATTCAGATGTGAATCGGTTCATTCATGTGTCTCTCCGCCTAGAAGCCTGCCAGGAGCCATTCCTTGTCCGTGCATGCCTCAGGCATCGGCAATCACTCCCCGCGCTCGTCAGTCCCGGGTGCCACAGTTTGTGATTCTCTCTTTCCTTTACTCTTTATTTCGTGCAAATTATATATTGTATATTTTATAATTGAATTTAGGGTTTTGAGTTGTTGTGTTTGATAAATTGAATTAGATACTTTGTTAACTTTTTCTTCTACCTTTTCTATTTTCGTTTAAACAAGATTTTCTTCAAGAAGAATTTTAAACCTTTCATTAAAAAGGGAGAAAGTTTTTCGAAATTCCAATGTACGCAATTCACCCCCTCTTGATTAGCGGTAATTAATTCTAACAATTGGTATCAGTAGCTAAGGTCTTGTATAGGGCTTAATCACTTTCAAGATTCCTTTTTTTGAAAATGGCACTTAATTCAAATAGGAAGCATAAATATATCTCATTAACATCTCTTCCTATCTTTGATGGTGAGGGTTATCCATATTGGAAGGCAATAATGAAAATTTTCATTAAGAGTATTGCTATAAAGTTATGAGAAATTGTTCAAAATGGTCCTTTCATTCCCAAACATGGTGTTGGAAACGAAGAAAAGGAAAAACCCAAAACTCTATGGACCCAAGATGAAAAACAGAAGGTTCAATTAGACTATGAGGTTAAGAACATACTCACTACCGCACTAATCGTTGAAGAGTTCTTTATAATCTCAAATTGCCAAACTTCAAAAGAGATTTCGAACACTTTACACGTGACCATGAGGGAACAAGTGAAGTAAAAAGATAAAAAAAATAAGCACCCTTATGCATCAATATGAATTGTTTATGATGAAACATGGTGAATCTATCATTGATCTGCAAAATCGCTTTCAACTTATTGTAAATCAATTGATTACCTATGATGAGACATTTACTAATGAAGATCTTATTACTAAGGTACTAAGGTGTCTTAATCGAAAATGACAACCTAAAGTGACAGCCATTATGGAATCAAGGGATCTATCAGCAATGACGCTTGCAACATTGTTTGGAAAGCTCAAGGAGCATGAGTTGGAACTCACAATGTTAAAGGAGAATGAAGAGACGGATAAAAAGAGCAAAGGCATCTCTCTTATATATGGTCTCCTCCTCTAAGAAATAAGAAAATGACAAAGAGAGCAATGACATTGATGATGAAGACCAAGACGATGAACAAATCAACTTGAAAGTAAGAAAGTTTGGTAAATTTCTCAAGAACAAAGGAGCTTGGAAGAAGTTCAACAACACCAAGAAATTTACAAAGACAGAGGATCTTCATCAAATCCTCTATACTACAAATGTGAAAAATTGGACCACATCAGATTTGAATACCCTAATCTCCAAAAGAAATATAAGAACAAGCTTGACAAGAAGTTCAAGAAGGGAAGAAGGGCATATATAGCATGGGAGAACAATGATATGAGCTCCTCTAGTGATGGAAGGCAAAAAGGAGAAAAAGCTTATCTTTGTTTAATGGCAAGTCACCAGGATGAAAATCAGGTTAATGATGATGAATTTAAACTTTCCATTAACTCTGATGAATTACAACTTGCTTTTGAGGAATTGATTGAAGAATCAAAAGAACTAGATAGAATGGTAACTAGGCAAAAGTCAATCATCTCTAGGCATGATAATGAGAAACAAAAATTACATAAAGAGATAGAGGACTTGAAACTAGAAATAGACACAATGACAATGATATATAATTGTGCTAAAAATGACAAGCCTAGTCCCTCAAAATGTAACAATTGTATGCATCTAGAGAAAGAAAACTTAGATCTAAAGAATTCTCTTGCTAAGCTTACTAATGGTAGAAGGAACTTGAATCAATTACTTGGTAAGCAACAATCTCCTCTCATTAGAACAGATCTTGGATATAATCCTAGCTGTAAGAAAGAGATTAATAAAACCGTCTTTATAGCACCGAGTACAAATAGAGAATCTAGAGTTACATGTCGCAATTGTTACAAATCTACACACATATCACCCACATGCTATATTAAGAGAATTGGTCTTGAAAAGTCTAAAATGGTGTGGATTCCAAAGACAACACCAAGAAAAATTGAACAAGAAGGATTGAAAGGATTTTGGGTCCCTAAAAATCAAAATTGAAAATTAATAAGTGATTAACATGTCAATATGCTCACTATTATTTCTTTTTAAATGTGTTTTAGATAATTCTAATGTTCATACTTGACCACATGAGTGAATGATTAGGAGGTTAGGTTGCTTAAAAGGTATTCTCTTAAAAAAATATGAATCCTTTATGTTTTCAGGAGAGTAATCGACTACTCTCTAAGAGTAGTCGACTACCCATAACTCATAAAAAACAATGTAAAGGTTACTTTTGTCTAGTAGGGGTAATCGATTGCTGACTAAGAGTAGTCGATTACTCTTTGAAATTTCATAAAAATCCTAAAGTTCAAAACACTGTACAAGCGAACTCACTCTATCTTCCATCCAACCCACTTCTTATCAAACACATTCTTGATCACAAAATCACCATGTAAACATCTATTATCATCTTATAACATCATTAAGCCTAAATTTACAAACTCAGTTACTCCAATTCTTTAGAAATCAAGAAACCCATTCTCAACTTCTAAAATCCTAAACCTCCATTAATGGAACTTCAAGCTCATATATTCTTCTTCTTCTTCTTCTCTTGCAAAACTTATCTGTTAAAACACTCTTATCTAGGGTCTTTCTTCAAGTTTTTGTAAACTACTCCTTTTCTTCTCAACTCTCACTCATCAATGGCTTCAAACAAGAAAGCAGCAGTTGTTGAACCCATCATTGAAGTAATTTCAAGAGACGAATTGGCTAAGAGTCTGGACATATCTCATTGGTTTCCTGAATCCAAGGTTTATGAAAATTTCAGTAACTCATTTGGCTTTAGGAAAATGGTTGAACCTTGTTGGTTAGATTTTCAGTTCTTCACCAATGAAGGTTTTCAATTTCAAAACTGATTGAAGAACAAGGTTTGGCAAAATTTGTGCAGATGAACAATGACTACTATCCTAACTTGGCACGAGCATTTGTCTACACAATGAAAAACACAAAAGGAGGATTGGTCACCTACAAAATAGGTAATCATGTGTTCAAATTTACTTCAAAAATTTGGTTGAAGGTTACTGGCTTAAGGAATCATGGATTCAAATTGAAGTTGAAAAAAGTAGATAAATTTCTTGATTTTGATAGAGCTAAGACATTACGTCCTTTTATGAAAAATTAAGACATTGCGTCCTTTTATGAATAATCCCACTGTCATCCCTGGGTCTAAGGCCAAGGTGAGTCTTCTTAATAAGGAAGGGAGACTTCTTCACTACCAGATATCAAGAACTCTTAACTCTTGTAGTGGAAACAATTCTTAAGGAAGACATAGCTATGATGTGGGTTTTACATCACAAAGTTAGGGTTAATTGGCCTTGGTTCTTCACATAACGAATTCTAAGGTGCAAAAAGAAGAACAATTGTGCAATACCTTATGCCTTGCTGGTTAGTGCTTTCTTTGATCATTTTCAATTTACTGACACAAGCACGATTCTGACTCTGGATGATAGTAATCAAGTGGGACCATACATTTTAGCTAAAATGGGAATAAAGGAAGGGTCCAAGTCATTAGACTTATGGAAATGGCATCCTTCATATTTCTGAAGAATTTGACAAAGATGATACTGAAACTCCAAACATGAAAAAGCAGACATACTTTCATTATTCTACTTTGGAGCTAGTTCCTCAACATCTGCTACATCCTACTTTTCAACAGCTTATGCTTCAACAACTTCAAGCTCAAACACAAATAAATGCTCAAGATGAACAAACGAAGATCTTTCAAATAGATATGTGTTCCTGAGATGAAGTAATGATAAGGGAGGTTGAAGATCTTAGTTATCATATAGAAGTTGTTGCAAGAAATGTTTGTCCACGGGTCTTTCATAATGACGAAATGGAGGGTTAGGAGTATAGATCAATATGGTCCTTCTTTAGTCTATCTTGACTTTCTAAGTTTTGTTCACGATGTAGGAATAATGGTCTATTTGTTGCAAAATTGCCTGGGAAAAATTTATTTAATCAAGGGAATAATGAAACCTTAATAATTATGGGTAAATTAAATTCATAATGTTAGTGGTATATAAATAATAAAAAAATAATTCAATGTATATAAAAATAATTAAAGTGGTGAAATAGAGTTTCATGGTAAATTATCAGTGAGTTTGTCCTTTTTACCCTTAGTGTTAAGATAGGAGTAACTTAGCATTAAGGACCTTTTGGTAAGCCCAAGAGTTAAGTAAAAAAGGGGAAAGAGTTCAGAAGGTTTAGAAAACCCTAACTTCTCAAAATCATACTTCTCTAGAAAAATAGAGATAGGGAGAAGAACCACAGCCCAAGATCGTAGAAGCGTGTTCATTGTGCGAGGAATCATTTTCTTCCATTCATTTCTTTCCTTTGGCGCGAATCAGGTGAGGGGTTTAGATTATAGGTAGAATTGTTGTTTGAATTTGGGGAAATTCGGAGGCATGATATTATAAGTTTTTAAGTTATGCAAATGTGTGATTTTGGCATGGATTTGTTGTTAAATGATTGGGTATTGTTGATATATGACTAATTATGCTTGATTTGTCGTACATGTTGTTAAACACCAAGTTTTGTGCCTATTTCTGCAAGTTTTCATATCTATTTTGGGCTTGGAATGGGTGAAAATTTTGCAGAATTCGTGTTTCTGCGATTCTATAGAAATCGCACCGGCGCTGAGCGCCAAAAATCCTGCGTTGAGCTCAGGGGTGCCAGAGCACATCTGTGTTGCTGCGTCTCAGCACTGAGCGACAGTGACTCTATGCTATGTGCTAGGGACCAGCGTTGAGCGCTAGAAACCCTACGCTGAGCGCTGAGGTGGCAGAAACCCTACCAAGGTTGAGCTGAGCGCTGGGGCACTGGCAGAAAACTAAGTAATCAATGTATTAAACATGAATGGCTTGCACCAGTGGATGATATATTTATCATAAAGATTTTAGTATTGTTATATACATGTGAGAAGATCACTTGTGAATGATATTTGTGTTATATGGATGGTGGAAATGTATATTCATCTATGTGTCTCGATGCTTCAATAGATATGCAAACTGTGTTGAGAAAATATAGTCGTTTGATAATGATGGTAAACTCGTTATGGTATTGAACATTGAGTAAGACTTGGTAGGTCCGGCCGGTCAGCGGACTCAACCGGTATATAAATACGACCGTCGAAGAAGCGAACTCTAGTGAAAGAACCCCAGAGTTTGGAAGGTGGTTATGCAGTGGTCGAGGTCACTTGCCAGTCAGCGGATCCGACCGAGGTATAAATGTGGCCGTTGGAGTGGGAGACTCTGGTGAACAACTCCAAACGAAATACAAGCATCTTACTCAATGGTGGAATGTTTGAGATGCAACTTGAGAAATGCTATGGTTATTACGGTTTATGTATTTGGTATCGTATGGTATGGTAATGTACAGATATACATTTACATTCATAATTAAATGTCCAAGGTGATATACTTGTTTATGTTTGTATACCCTCACTGAGTTCTGGGACTCACCTCGCCCTTTTTGGTTCAGCTTCAGGTACACCACATGGGGAGCCATCATAGGGAGCCATTGCACATGAGTCATGTGGGCAGTCGCTGCAGTTTAGTTATTTTTTTATTCTGTTTAGTCATATGAGACATCTCTCCCTTTATTTTGGATTTTGAGATTATTTCCCTTCTTTGTTGTGAACTGTTTATTTCTATTTAAACTTTGGATGTAGACTCAAGGCCAACTTGGCTTTTTGGTTTTAGAATAATCATTTACTTTGATATTTAATTTTGGATATTATATGTCTTGTTATACTGCGACTTAAGTATGCTTTAAAGGCCTTGGGAATGAGACGGTGAGATCTCATTCTGGCCGGTTAGGAACGCCTAAGTTGGTTCCTGATAGATTTGCTGGTTATTAGTGATGACATTCACGAAATTAACAAATTTAAGAAGAGTATGTTTTCGAAATGACTGATCTTGGAGTGATGAGGTATTTTTTGGGAATGGAGGTACATCAATTTGATGACGGAATCTTTCTCTCATAGAGAAAATATGCCAATGATTTGCTGAAAAACTTTAAATTGGAGAGTTGTAATCCTATTTCAACTCCTTTGGCTTTAAATGAAAAGCTCTCGAAAGCCTATGGTGATACAAAGGAAGATATAACTCAGTACATAAGTTTAGTTGGCTGCCTTCTTTACTTGACTGCCACCAGACCAGATTTGATGCTCTTCGCTAGTCTACTTTCAAGGTTCATGCATTCACCAAGTTGAACACACTTTGGTGTAGGCAAAAAAGTGTTGAGATACCTGAAAGGTGCTGCTAATTTTGGCATTTGATACCGCAAAGGTGATGGAAAGCTTGAAGGCTTTGTTGATAATGACAGATCTTGGAGTGGTGAGGTATTTTTTAGGAATAGAGGTGCATCAATTTGATGATGGAATCTTTCTCTTAGAGAAAGTAGGCCAATGATTTGTTGAAAAAGTTTAAATTGGAGAGTTGTAATCCTATTTCAACTCCTCTGGCTATAAATGAAAAGCTCTCCAAAGTCGACGGTGATACAAAGGAAGATGTAACTCAGTATAGAAGTTTAGTTGGCTGCCTTCTTTACTTGACTGCAACCAGACCAGATTTTCATGCATTCACCAAGTTGAACACGCTTTGGTGTAGGCAAAAAAGTGTTGAGATACCTGAAAGGTACTGCTGATTTTGGCATTTGATATAGCAAAGGTGATGGAAAGCTTGAAGGCTTTGTTGATAGTGATTGGGCAGGATCTATTGATGACTCAAAGAGCACAAATGGGTATGTTTTTTCACTTGGCAGTGGATTGTTTTCATGGAACTCTAAAAGCAAGTTGTAGTTGCTCAATCCTTAGTTGAAGCTGTATATTGCTGGAGCAACTACTTCAAATCAAGCTATTTGGTTTAGAAAGGTATTGACTGATTTGAATCATGTGCAAATGGAACCTACTGTGCTATGGTGTGAAGACAAATTGGCTATTTCTATTTCTAAGAATCCAATTCAACATGGGAGAACAAAGCATATCAAGGTCAAATTTCATGCTATAAGAGAAGCGGAGAAGAATGAAGATGTTCAATTAGTGCATTGCAAGTCAAAAGAGCAATTGGCAGACATTCTTACTAAGGCACTTCCTTGTGTCAAGTTCATCGAGCTAAGAAACAAGCTTAGAGTCTTGAAGAAAAGTTTTAAGGAGGAGTGTTGACTATTGACCCATAAAACTTTTTTAAAATACTTCTTTACTAATGGGTGTAACGATTTTACTTTACTTTAGTTGGTAGTATTTTACTGTATAAGCATTGTTGTCTACCTAATGACAATGGGTATATGTCCTCTCATGACAGCAGGGCATGTTGTGTTTTTTACTACCTATTTCACTCTCATTCACGAAACACTGAAGCTCCATTCCAAACACAAGATCCTTGGACTGTCCCCATGCTTGCATTACATTCAGAACCATAACCCCATGGACTGCAAATACTCGTTTGTTTGAGCAATTTGTGATTTGTCTCCAATAAAGAATGTAGTTCCGTATCAGCGAGTTTAATGTGCGAATGGTGGAACCAATTCAAGACTAATCTGGTTTCCTTCCCTCAGACTTATATCCCTATTTTCAATGAGAATATGTGAATCGAATAAGAACAAAATTTACTTTTAATAAACTGAATTAATAAAAAATATTAAAAAAATTAAATTGACATCCCTGAAATTTTGACTTAATTGTATTGGACATCTTTCTTATTTCACAAATTATATTGAGCCCCTTTAGTTTATATAATAAAACATGCAAATGCAATAACGACATATTAAGAAAAACATTTATGCACGAAACAACTATGTCCATATCATTTCCATGCGTCTTGACAATTCATTCTTAAAAACAATTCATTAAAAAAAATTCTTAAAATTAGTTTTTCCTTTTTAATTGTGATTGTACCATTTAAATTCCTACAGGACTCGTCATCAATTTTTCGCACTGAATAGTAGTGCTATAAGAAAAGCCAGTGTAATTTCTGCAACAAAAATGTTATCACACGTAATAATTAAACCAAACTTAGAAGATATCAATGTAATTTTTTTTTCAAAATATTGATCATAATAGCTTCCGGGAACAAAATGGAATTTTTACTATTTTTTATCTATCATTTAATTCCCAATTCAAAAACCTTTGGGCCACTGATTCATTTTCTATGAAAATTTCGTACACAATATTTCTGTGCACTAAGAACCTGTTTGGTAAAATTAGCTGTTAGCGGATAAGCTAGCTGATAGCGGATAGTTTATAGCGGATAACGGATGAGATAGCTGATAGCGGATAGCGGATATGCTAGCTTATTTTCTGTGGAAGTGTTTGGTAAAACTAGCGGTTGAACTAGCTGAAAAATATAAAATGACATAAAAAAACATATTCATTAATGATTTTACATAAAAGAGAGAGAAGAGAATAAAGGTAAAATTAAATGAAGATAATAAGGATAAAAGTGGAAAGAAAAATGAAACGCTATAAGTTATAAGCTCAAACGCTACTTCAAGTAGCGTTTGGAAAAAACGCTATAAGCTCGTGAAAAAACGCTATAAGCTCGTGACAGAGGCGCTTACCAAACAGGGCTACTTTCTCATCCGCTATATGCTATCCGCTATAAACTCGTAGGAGTACCTTGCCAAACAGGCTCTAAGTGTGTGTTTGGATCAATTGTGAAAAATTGATTATTTTAATAATTGATTATATAGATAATTGATTATTGTTATAATCGATTATAATGGAATCAATTTTTTGTTTAGATGTGTTTGCTAAAAAGCAATTATTAGATAATATATTTCATTTGGGTTGTGTAAGAAAATCACTTTTATGTAATAAATTACTAAAAATGATATGCAATTTATTTGAATAATTTAATAATATTTATTTGGTAATTAATTTTATGTGTGAAATACGAAAAATATTATTGGTTTCAAAATCGTACAGATTTTTAAATAAGCTTCAAACTTCTAATTTATCTAATAACGGTTTTTTTCTTATAAAAACAACTATTTTGAATTTTAATCAGTTTACCCAAATATACTTGCTTCTACTAAAAAATAGCCCCCTAATCAGCCTCAAAACATTTCTGTTTTTTGAATTTTAACCCACTCGATTTGAAAAACACAATACACGACTTAGTACTTGTTTGGGAAAGATAGATTATAGGTCTTTCAACGGTTTTTGGATGCTTTCAGCTGTTTTGTAAACAATCTTTTATGTTTGGTAATTAGATTATTTTTTTGAAAAAGCTTTTTTGTTGAAAAAAAGCTATTTTAGAAACATCTAATTATATGGATGGTTTGATTGTTTTCTTCTGATTATATTCTAATAACAAAAGTTCCTTTCCATTATACCCCCAACGATTCCCTACCAAAGTCATTACTCTCCACCAAAACTCTCATCAGCAATGTTAAATTTTCTATATCAATATTATTTTCATGTGTTTAGAATTTACCTTTCAAATTCTCTAATAACTTGCTACATGTTCGGATATTGCTCTTAATAATATATTTTGTTAACTATATTTTTTTAACTATTGTAAAAAAATAATATATTTTGTTTTTCATACTCATGAAAAAAATATTACAATTTTGTTCAATTTTTTTATAAATAGAAAAAAATTGATGACAAGATATAAAAAATAAATAAACAAGTTCTAATGTTGAAAAAAACATCAAATACTATTAATACAAACAAATAACTTCATACCCTTTTTCATAATTTATTATGTAAAAGTGATTATTTTTGCACCGCCCAAACGAAATAGATTATCTTAAAATCGCTTTCCAGTAAACATATCCAAACAAAAACAGATTCTGATTATAATTAATTTTCATAATAATCGATTATCAGCATAATCAATTTTTTTCAGCTTTCCCAAACATATTCCGAATTCTTGAGGCCAATATCAAATACTTGATATACACCATATACTCCATATAAAAAAATGAGAGATCGTATTTTCATTTCTTTGAACCCATAAGCAAGGTGAAACTGATGCGCCACCTCATATTTGAATGGCATGAGAAACTTCTCAGGCTTCCTCCATAATCAAAATCTTATCCTAAAAGACTTTGGGTTATAAAGAATAAAGAATCTTTTTATAACTGGTAGACAACCACCGTGAATTACAAAAACAGTGTTAATTGTGGTATAAACCAAATTGGGATGAAAACTTAACATTATGATGTTTTTGCATGTCACTTTGATTTAAAAAAAAAAAAATTTACAAAAACAGCATATATCAAGAATTGGAAAGAACTCATTGTACAAATCTGACACAATATTCTTGTCATACATTGTAAGTAATGGTACAAGATTAAACTCCTCAAGTACTTCAACACAAAATGAAACATAGAAATTATGTACACGGGATTGAAATATTGCCTACTCCTACAATGCCTACCTAAACCCATCAAAGAATGATGGAAAGAACAAGAGGTCATGAGTATTAGTCCTGCTCAAAGTTAAAGCAACAAATAACCAAAAAATAATATCTATCTATGACCTTCGAGTTGTAGATATGAAGCAAACTGGAAACGGATTATTGTCTGCTGAATCAACAGAGTCCAAAATATCATCAGAAGATGATTTAGCACCAAAGGTTTCCTGTCCTGGCTGTGTGTCAGAATACCAGATGTCTTTGTTATTAGTCCTTACTCTGTTTCTTCTTTTTTTTTTTTTTCTGTGCTTCAAACTCACCTCATGGACATCAATGTACGGACCCTTTTTTCTCTCTCTGCCTTCTTGGCGCTTGGCGTTCTCTTCAGTTTCTGAAGCTCCTCGCTCACAACCTTCTCAACAGTATCAATAGAGTTGAGAAGTTTCTTCTGTGGTGTTAGCTCTGATTCCTCTTCTGATGGATTGGACATGTCAAGCAAAATTTTCGGCACTTTACTGCCAGCAGGTGTCCGGAGCTTAACCCTTACTTGTTTGGGGGAGGACACTGAAGCACCATGCTCAAGATGAGCACCAGATGCAGACACAGAAGGATCAAGAAGCAGTTGATCCGCAAGGAATGAATTCCCAGTTTGCCGGCCTTCGTTCTCTCCAAAGCGAGCTCTCCTCCTTTCAATTGCCTAAATAGACAAGGAAGCAACCCTTGCCAATTAGCATCACAACAAAAACTTCCATAATTTGCTAAAACAAAACCACAAAAAGGGCACCATAGATGTACCCAGCCCTATCCCTTAAGTGGAGAGCCTATTTCCCCACCCAATTTGAACCCGTGATCTTTAGATCATAAGGGAGCAAACTTATCATTGTATCAAGCCACATCCTCTTTAAATAAAAAAAAGCAAAGCCACAATCCAAAAAAAAATTAATTGTGCCAAAACCAATGTGCCACATGATAAGAACTTCTCATACACTTCATTGAATTTCCACTCATACAATGAATGAGGAAAAGCTAATTTTGACCACAAAACCACCCAAAAAATTGAATTTCCATAATTTACAACAAGAAAGTAACAAAAAGCAAAACCACATTCCGGTAATAAAAAGGTGCCTTAAAATAGGGAAACTGGGGTTTTGCATAAATGGGGTTTTCTATAAATTGGATAACTGGTACATCAAATGACCATGAAGCCATTGCTGCAAGTTCAATGATATTCACAAACAAGCCAATAACAAAAGATTGCCAAAATTGGTTAGGATCAAAATACGAAATGCAACAGATTTACTCTACATTAAAATAAGAAATGTACGATACTCATACACACTTATACCAATCTACATTATCTACAGAATTTCAAGTGTTCAAAAGTTCTCCCAAAAAAATTGACTTTCCAATAAAATTATCTGGAGAAAAATTAATGAAGTAAAAAATTGACAAAATCAAAATCAAAATCCGGAAAACAAATAGCTGCCCACAAAAATATGCCTCATCAGGTTAACTTTTGATCAATGAAGAGTTATTGTATACATCATAAAACCGTTACATTAATTATGAAATTATGAAAGATTTACACAAATATGAAACATTGCAGATATTGAACCCCAAGTCATTTTGTCCGTTCAATTTTTTAAAAACATAAAACAACCCCCAAAAAAAAAAAATCTTATTTTTTACAACTCCAACATAATCCACCATCTTAGGCTGTGTTTGGATAGACATCGAGCATTGACGCGACGTCAACTGGGAAAAAAACCCGTTGTTACATTTGGTCAAAAAATTATTACAATTGTCATTTTTAACGTGATTTCCGTAGACGTCAAGCGATTTTGGTCAAACCAAACACAATCTTAATTGGAAATGAGATGCTTTTTTAAAAGTGCTACAACAACAATTGCAATAAAACCCACATTACCAAAACCACGATCAAAATCATGCAACATTCCCCACATTGATCAAGTAGTCAACAAAGATAAATAATCAATAAAGGTAAATAATAATTGCTAGATTAAAAAAGCAAAAAAGCGAATTAACTCAAAAAAATTTGTGCTTCATATTCATATCATCATGATAGAAGCGACGTCACCCAACAATGTAAGATTCATAAAATTCTTTATATTTATTTCTCAAAAATGATTTTATTCTATCATTCAAACTAAATCAATTCTTCTAAACTTATTTTTAAACAATCATTCACAAACAAACATATCAATTTTTTAAACCTCAATTATTTTAAAATCAATTCTTTAAAAATTGAACTCTTTCAAAATCTAAAATAATCATATCCTTAATAAAAAAAAATTAGATGCTATTTCAAAGCGTTACACAAGGAATCAAGGATTGCACTAAAACCCACGTTACCAAAGTCACTACCAAAATCATGCAACATTACCCACATTGACCAAATAATCAACAAAAACAAAAGGTAAATAATAATTGCAAAATTTTAAAAAAGCGAAACAACTCAGAAAAAAGAAAGCGATTTCTTACCCTCACAACAGCAGTGATGTCACGAAGAGGGGTTCTAGGGTACCAAGAAGGTAACACGCTACGATTCAAACCTCGACCCCTTCCTCCTCGTCGAAAACTTCCCAATGGAGGAGTATTCTCGCTACCCACAGCAGGTGACCGGTTAAGAAAACGACCCCGACCGTGCCCGATTCGGTTTCTTGGTGTTCCTGAACCACCCCGGGTAAGACCCGACCCGGTTGGACGCGCTGGGCTCGGAGTGGATCCGAATAAAACCGGGTCTATGTCATCGTTTAAGATGCTGAGTATTGAAGCTCGGCGGCGAGCGTAGATAGCGGCCACGTCAAGAGGTGTTGCGCGTCGGTCTCTTGCTTCGGGCATGGCTGTGAAAATGTAAAAGGAGAGTGTTATGGTAAAAAGTAAAAGTGAGAAATGTAAATGTAAAAGTAAAAGAAAGAAAGAAGAAGAAAAAGAGTGAGTTGTACCTTAACGATGGTGCTGTTAGGGTTTCTTGGATGTGTGTGTGTGTGTTATGAGGGTGGTGCTGGTTGCGAAAGAAAAATAAGAAGAAGAGAAGCGATTTTGGAAGAAAGACCGAAACGGCAAATTTTCAAAATGAAAAAAAAGGCGCAGTTTATAGAACAACAAAAAAATGCGTATCCAAGCAAAATGGGATTGATTTGCCACGTGGGGGTATTCCATTGTGTCAAAAAAACGACCCGTTTGAATTTCAAATTCTGCATTGGGCGGGATTGTGGTTTGAACTTTTAATATTTTTCTTGTTCAGGTATTTGGGGGTTTATTCACAAAAAACAAAAGGTAATTGGGGTTTGAAATAACTGGAACACATGAACGCATTTTGGGTTGTCGGTATTTGGTATTTACACTTTACAGTATCTGATTCTTTTTTCTTTTTTTTTGACAATACATGCAGTGTCCGATTCAATTCAATCTAAAGTTGCTTGATTCCTTAAGCTGCCTATTTTATTTTATTTATTTCCCTTCAGGATGATAATTATTAGGCTTAATTGCACCTTTGATCCATCGGATATCACGATTGTATGATTTTAGTTCATCAGGTTTCAATTGTGCTAATTGGATCCACAAGTATTAATATTGTACGATTTTGGTCCCTCAAGTTTCAATTGCGTCAATTGGGTCCCACAGCTAACACAATTGTGCAATTTTGGTTCCTCAAGTATCATGATTATGCAATTTTTGACATCAATAGCCTACGAAGTACATATGAGACTGATTTCCCAGTTATAATGGAAACACGCAGTTACACGTAATAAACAATCTCAGTTATTGATTTGAGATCGGATGACTCACATTACACCTTCACTAAACCAACTTTAAATAATATAAGTTATTCAAGTGTAAATGTGTGACGCAGTTACAGCAGGGAATCTATTTCCACGAACGTGTTATTCCTATATGATACTTAGTGATGTGCATTTGACCATTAAAGTGTGTCAGATGTCAAGGATGTCACATAAGAATGCCCCATAAGCGGTCAAATTGACCTCAATAAGTGTCAAATCAGTCTCACATGGGCCACGTAGGCCACTGGCGTTAAAAATTGCACTATCGTGATACTTGGAGGACCAAAATTGCACAATTGTGATACCTTGGGGACCCAATTGGCGCAATTGAAACCCGGAGGACCAAAATTACACAATCATGATACTTGGAGAACCCAATTGGCGTAATTAAAACCTGAGGGACTAAAATTGCATAATTGTAATACCTAGGGGACCAAAGTTTCAATTAAGCCTAATTATTATTACTACAGGAAGGATGGGCACGGATGGGCACACCCGTGTTTGTCTGTCTGCATTTTTTATTTTTTTGTTATGTGCATTTATTAGACACGTTCGGTTTATAAATAATCAGTTGCACATATTCGATTTTTTAGTCACGCTCTTTTCAATTATCAAAATAAAAATTAACTAACTATAATCGCCGACCAAAAAGACGACTTTATTGAAGATATTTTTTGTTCGTGCAATTAACTATCATTTTATTGTTATTTTTTTATGTCTATGTTATTGTTGTTTATGCAAAGGAAGGGTGTTTTGACTAATGTTTCCAATTTTAAAAAATTACACGCCATTGTAACTGCTCCTGGACACCAAAATTTTGTATCTCCTTTTCTATTAGACATTTTGCTACCAAGTAAAATCCCTAAAATGGACATCCTAAATCTGTGACAGCTGTCCAGTTTTGGGGGTAATTTTGCTATCACAAAAATATGAGTCTCGAGTTAGGAGATATGGTTTACTCACTCATACACGTCTCCTTCTCCTTTTCTATTGCCACCCGTCTCCTTTTCTTTTTCTATTGTACTCGTCTCCTTTTCTATTGCTACTTTTAGACGTTATCACTGCCACCTACTTTTCTTCTTTCCCCTCTGATCCACGTTATAGGCTCACTGCTCTACGCATCATCTTCTTCTTCTCCACTTCATCTTCATCCTCTTATCTACTTTTCCTATTCTTCATCTGCTTTTTCTACTTCCTCAGTAAATACTCCTTTTTTCATCTTCATTTTTTCTGCATCTTCATCCTCTAATCAGAGTTTATATTCTTTCGTTCCAGATGGGTTGGTGCACACCGCACGAGTTCCAGCCTTAGAGCACAACCAACATTGAAGAGTTTCATTCTGTTTTGCTCTTTAAAGGCAAGCTTCATTTTTTTCCTACCAATCTATCCTTCACAAAACTTTATTGTGTAACAGTTGTTTGATATATCTGTTTGATCTTTGTTTTTCACACCTAGACTCTTACATTGCGATGTTTTGAGAAGAAGAAAAGCATGAATCATTTAATATTTTTATTTGGAACATAATATGTGTTGCTTTTGACCTTGTTGCATTTAACATCCATTTTTTATCTGTGCTAAAAAATATGTGGTTTGCATATATGAAAATTTCTACTTTGTTCACAACTTTCCCCCACATTTTTTTCACTTATGGGGCGTTTGTTTCAGGTTATAAAAAAATATTCTGGGGAATAAAGGGTTGGGAATGATATATTCCTATGTTAGTTATAAGTTATATAAAAAAATTCTTGGGCATAAGTTATTCCCGGGTAAATTTTATTCCCATGTTTATGTGGGTTTTCTTTCCCACCAAATTGGGTGGGTATATTTCATTCCCTGATAATAAACCCCATGTTCCATACCAAAAAGACAGAAGTATCCTATCCACTACTCCACTTGCATCAATAGACAATGCAGCAAGTTTTATTTTTAAAGCATTTTTAAAGCAACGAGACAAAATGTTATACAATATTTTGTTTTAAAGCATTTTAAAAAATAATTATAAATGATAAATTTTTAACTTAAAAATCATATTATGTTAATATCATACTGACCATAATTATAATATATTAGTTATAAAAATCATTTAAAATAACCAAAAAATCATTAAAAAATATAAAAAAATTACTTTATAATGTATATATGTACCATAATGTATGATACTTATCTTAATTTTACATTTTTATTTCATTTTTATCAATTACATTAAAAATATATATATATATTTAAATAACATTTTATATAACAACGGCATTTTGATAATTACAACATCTATTCCCAGGAATATATATTATGGACCAAACAAACTTCAAATTATTCCCAGGAATTTCAATAAACATTCCCAAGAATTTAAATTGTTAAACAAACATATTTTACAAAATACCCAACAATGTCATTCCAGGTAATAGCGTTCCCGAGTATGAGATACCTGGGAATGTAATTCTATAGCTTGAAACAAACGCCCCCTTAGTTTTTCAGTTTTGGAGTCTTAACCGACATACTCAAAATGCTAAAAAACTAAGTAGAAAGTATGTGCTTTGCATATAAAGAAAATATAAGATCCCAGACAGTTTATCTAAATGGGTCTGTAAATATTACAATAGTTTTAGTTTTGGCTCTGACAATTTATCTAAATGGCATGTCCCATTGACACTATCAAAGACATCAATGAATCAAAGGAACTCTGGAAAATAGCTGTTAGAATTGTTTGTCAATAAGGCCAAGCAAGAGCATCTAGAAATAGTTTTCCTGGATGCCAATGTAACTTTATGTATCTTATCCGTATTTCCTGTTAGCAATCAAAGAGGTTTGTTGTTTTAATATTTTGTTTTTGTTGCTTTTTGTAACGCCCTAAAAATTCTAAAGTTAATAAAAATATAAAATAATTAATTAGATATATTAGGAATACTTTAATTAAATTTTTGAAGCCAAAATGTTTGATTTTTGTCTTAGTTTGGGTTTCGCTGACAGTATAAATTGGTACTGTTAGTAAAGTTACCGGAGAATAAAAATTTGGACTTGACTGGATATATTGGGTTATCAATGTTGTTAGGGGATGCACAATATACACGGAGTCCAAAAATGTGAAGAAACCGATATTGAGAAAATAATATTATTTTAATCAGTATCAGCTTTATCTGTCCAAACCGACGGCAGTGCCAAGTTCAGTGTTAGGAACTCAATTCCATCATCCCAATAATTTTCCTATCCTAAATTTAAAATTCAAATTTAAGTTTTAATTTGAAATTTCACATTTCCCATACAGTTTTGAAAACACAACTGCACACTTTTGCCTCTGGAATTGAAAATTAATTCTTCCCATTTTCCCATGACTCGGGCATGACCACCTCTCTCCCTTCCCTCTATTTCTTTTTGCTTTTCTTCCTTCAATTTTTATAACCATTAGATCTATTTTATTTCTCTCCTTTAATCCTAACCATTCATTCAAAAAAAGATATTTCTCCTCTCTACTCCCTCAAACCCTACGTGATCACTCCCCACTAGAGATGGCAAAGTGGGTCAATCAGCCTCGCCAATAACCCTCCTAAAATGGGGCGGGGCAACCCATTTTAGACATATGGGTTGAACCCCCCGACCCACCCTGCCTAATGGTGGGTTGGCGGGTTGGCCCACCAAACACATAGAAACATAAATTGGGTTGGCGGGTTGACGGGTTGACCCGCTATAAAAATAAAAAAGTTAACAAACAATCATATAACATTTCTTTTTTTCAGGCAAACTTCATATCCTTTCTTAAATTATTATTAAAAAATTAGAATAATCTTATCTTATAACATACAATTTGTGTTACCAAAGTAAAGACATTATTTTTGTAGTATGAAATAATTCCAAGTAACAATTTTAAATTAAATAATATTAAATAATTAATAAATTAATAAAAAATTATTTTTTAATATGTCGCGTTGGCGGGTCAACCCGCCACCAACCCATTTTCGGGTGGGTTAAGCGGGGCAGGTCAAAGTAGGTTGGTGGGTTGAGAACCCCAACCCAGCCCGCCAAATTCTGGCGGGTTGGCGAGTTGACCTGCGGGTCACAACCCACTTTGCCACCCCTACTCCCCACCATTTACTCTTCACTTTCTTTTTATTCTCTCTCCCACACTACCAGATTAGAATCTCACCTACACACAACATTTTTTCTCTTCTTCCTCTCAAAGTCTCAGCTGAAGCTCTCTCTCCCTCCATCTCCCATCTCCATTTTTCTTCTTCATTTTCAAGAGGACAACACCATCTTCTTCCTCTTTTTATCATTTTCGTGCATCAAAGGTGAGAAAGTTACCACCTTTTCTCTTCTTCCCCTTCCTTTTCTCATGACCCATTTCAGTTTTGGTCTTTTTCTAACAAAGTTTTCTTTTTTCTCTTTATTTCTCTTGTTTGTTAATGGTGTTTAGAGGCTAGAAAGAACAAAGGAACAAATTGTGGTGGTGGTTCAAAACTTGGCCGAAAATCACTACTAGGTGGGGAGGAAGATGACTCTTCTATGCGGTTTGGAGTAGAATTAGCATTTTAGGGGAAATCCCCATTCCCTTTTTCTCTTCTTAGTTAATTTTATATATTGGGTATTTTTATGATTTTATTTGATATTATTGGTATTTTCGGATTTATTATTTTATGGTTGGAAGGATGATTAAAATTCCATCCAACCAAGGTTTTTATGTGTTTTTATATGTCTCTTGGTGATTGATTGCTTGGAATTGATGATTTGGACCTTGAATGTCATAGTTAGGGTTTCAAAACCCTAACTTGAATGTTCATGAAACTTAGAGAAATTTGTTGTGGTTAGAGATGTGAAGATGTTAAAGACTTGAAACCAATTATGATGATGAAGAAAAATAAAGAAAACAATGTGGGGCTTCTGTGACCACTCAAAGGTAGTTTTGGCCATAGAAAAAGGGAGCCAAAGCTTCAAAAATTTTGATGCAATCACACTTAAAAATATACTTAAAGTGTAGGAGACATTAAAATTAAAACAATCTATTAGTAAGATACTAAGTATAGTTGAAATTATGTGGTTTTGGACTAAGAAAATTGGACCAAAGATTTGGTTACATTTTCCCTAGATTATTTGGCCATGGAGACCTAAGTGGGATATTCACTCTGTAAAAATATAGAGTATAAATTCTTAAGGCCCAACGTGAAATTTAGACACAGTATGATAATTAGATTAGTGTAATAGATACCCAATAGAAATAAATAATTAAATTAGGATTCCGAAATTAGTTTAGAGCACTATACGACTAGTGGACATTTAGGACAAAATTAGAAAGGTTTAAACCAATCAAGAAGAAAGAAGAGAGATTAGTCTAATTTAGTTATTTAGTTGAATGTGATTAGATTAGTGGACACTTAATTGATTAGAACTTCAAAATTAGTGTTAAAGAATATATTTATATTTTTCATAATTAACTAAAAGAATTAACTTATTTAAAATCACTAAAGGATGAAAATATGATGGTTGGAATATGACCTAATGAAATTAATTGAGCAAACTGGGTTCATAAGGACTAAAATGATGTTACCTTGAGACAAATGGATTATGAAATGATAATGCACTTATTATTGAGCTTGGCCCATCTAATATTGGAAGAAAATGATCATTGAGGAAACATCAATGTGGATGAACATTATGTTGACTATAAATGTATGTATTTGGTTTACAATATGATAATTGATCATAATTGCACTTACATGATGATCATGATTATGGAGAGACATGCACATCAAGGCATTGAACATTGAGCATCTGTTACATGTGGTAAACAGTGAGTGAGCTACACCCTAAGTGCGGGTGAGAGTACAATAAGGAAAGTTGTGAAGACCTAGGGGACACACATGGTGCAATACTCCACAGGGGGCCGGGTGGTAGCTCCCTCGAGCCGTGGTATTCGATGCGAACATAATGGTGTCCCGACCAGACCCTAAACTACTCGAGATCAATGGAGAGTGTTCCGGTGAGCCGTTTAGCGCACATTTGGATTTGGTGGCACTTATTTGGCTAGTGATACGGAACATGTACTCCTGATCGTTCCTCCGATGATGTTGTCGCTCCATGGAGTCGAGTCGGTCCAGACACAGACATACGCATACTCATTTCACATGCATTGTGCATTCTTGACATTATGGAAGATCAGTGATGAATGACATAATGATATTTTGAATTATTACTATGAATATTTGAAATATACGGTTAATTAGAATTCATGGCTGATTTATATTGCTTTACTAAAATGTTAAATCTACTCAATTAACCTTTTTACATGGAAGTTAGTTATCTTACCTCCTTTTGTGTTTTGTTGTTGTTTGAACTGTGTGCTTACAGATGGCGGGTCGGAGAACGTATTTGGGAACTCTCCGCTTCACCTTCTATGATGAGTATGGGTTTACCCCTAACCTGTGACTGCACGGTCACCTATAAGGGGTTCTAGGCGTCTCTTTGACCAGCTCTAGGGAGTCTTGTCTGATCTTTTGTTGGGTGTATATATATATAGTAACATATATTTGTATAGCTGGTTGTATATATTCTTAACCAAGTTCCTATATAACCCTTGCTTTGTATTTTGAAAAACTCCTGACTTTTCGCTAACCCTCTTATATATGAATTTAATACTTGACTTGTGGACCTGATTTATGTAAGATATGATTATGCATATATAATATATGAATATTAGTTCTGGATATCAAACAGGTGTTGGATTTTGACTAAGTATGAGATGTTTTGATGTAATTATATTTGGAGGTTGTAATTGAGTGCCCGGAGGGCCATATATGTGCATTATTTTTAAGTATGCGTGAACAAGTCATATTGTTGTGTGATTGATTTATGTATTAGTTGATATTAGGACAAGTTACAGGTTTATATGAGACACTAGGGGGTGTCTCATTTGGGTGGTATCAGAGCTGGTCGAGTCTTGTCGGGTTGAGGGTATGGTCTAGTCATGTTTGTGCTATGTTTGCTCTGTGTTATTGTTTCTCTGAAAAAGGGAACAATATAGGTAGGCGATGACGGAAAGGTTAGAATTATTGGTCTTATGAAGGTAAGACTAACACATTGCTTTTGTAGGAAGCAATGGCACGAGGACGTGTGGACACTAGCACGAATCAGAACGATGATGAATTGAATGCTACATTGCAGTCTTTCCGAGACCAAGGTCGTGCAGAGCACAATGTGGGTCGGAATGATGACGAGCTGAATGCCACTTTGAGAGCTATTCGCGATATGACTGCTGCTATGGCCCAACAAGCTAATCAGTACACCTAGAATGCGCACAGGAATGACGTTGTAGTGGGGGTGCAAGGACTTTCTGAATTCCATAGGAATGACCCACCACAGTTTAAAGGCGGTTACAATCCGGAAGGAGCTGAGTCTTGGATCCACGAGCTAGAGGAGATTTTTACCGCTATGGCATGTCCCGAGGATTGGAAAGTCACCTATGCCACCTTTATGCTGATCGGTGATGGTGAGTATTGGTGGCAAGGAGTTCGTCAAGTGTTAGAAGTTGAAGGCCAAGAAATCACTTGGGAGTTGTTCCGGACCAGATTTCTGAATAAGTATTTTCCTGCTAGTGTGAGACATGCAAAGGAAAGAGAGTTCTTGCAACTCAAACAAGGCACCATGATAGTTACTGAATATGCTGCTAAGTTCGAGTCGCTTGCAAAGTTTTCTCGATACTTCCAGAATCATCCTGATGAAGAATGGAAGTGTCGGCAGTTTGAAGACGGTCTACGTCAAGAAATCAAGAAGGCGGTGGTACCTCTGCAAATCCAAGAGTTCACTGAACTGTTGGAATGATGCTCGATGGTCGAAGAGGTGAAGAAGCCACGAGAAGGAAGGTCAAGAGACTTCAGTCCCATAAGGTCAATAAGGAAAGGTAACAAGTCACAGTGGAAGCCTTATTCTCATTCCACCGGTAGTAGACCCTTCCAGGTAACTTTTGGAAGTGGAGAAAGTTCCAATCAAACACCTGCTGCCTCGAAAAGGTGTCTGAAATGTGGAAAGGTGCATGATGTCAGAGACTGTCTAATCAAGGGACCAATCTGCTTCAATTTTGGAAAACCTGGTCACTATGCTCGTGAATGCACCAATCCCAAGGCTGAGCTAGCAACTAACAAGGTTCAGAAGCCTCGACCAAAAGTAACCGAGAGAGTTTTCACCGTGAAAGGAGCTGGGGCCTCTAAGTCAGATGATCTTATTCAGGGTAAGTGTCTCATAGTTGGTAAACTCTTATCTGTACTGTATGATTCGAGCGCTTGTCATTCTTTCATATCTTGGGATCTTGTGAGACAGTTAAACTTACCTACTTCTGCTTTGCCTTTTGATTTAATTGTTTCTACACCTGCCTCTGAACCTCTTACAACTGCTTTAGCCTGTTTAAATTGTCCTGTTGTTGTTGAAAGTAGAACCTTTTTAGAAATTTGATTTGCCTACCTCTTTCTGAGTTAGATGTTATACTTGGAATAAACTGGTTGTCTTCCAACCATATCCTTTTAGATTGTGCCAATAAAACCTTAATCTTTCCTGAGTTAGAGAATTCTGGATTTTTAACTGTCAACCAGGTGGAAGCTTCCTTGAAAGAGGGAGCTCAAGGATACATGTTGTTGTGTTCCTTGGAAGTAGAGGGAATGGTCGACCTAGGTTCTGTGCCGATAGTGCGGGATTTTCCCGAGGTGTTTCCTGAGGACATACCAGGTTTACCTCCGAAACGTGAGATAGAGTTCTCTATTGATTTGGTTCCAGGAGCTGGACCCGTCTCAATAGCCCCTTATCGGGTGTCACCTTCTGAGTTAGCTGAGTTGAAGAAGCAGTTAGAGGAACTGTTAGATAAGCAGTTTATCAGGCCTAGTGTATTCCCTTGGGGAGCTCCAGTGTTGTTGGTGAAGAAGAAAGATGCAGGTTCAAGGCTGTGTGGATTATAGACAAATAAATAAAGTTACCATTAAGAATAAGTATCCCCTACCAAGGATAGATGATTTGATGGACCAGTTAGGAGGAGCCTCTATCTTCTCCAAGATAGACTTAGGGTCTGGTTACCATCAGATTCGAGTAAAGAGAGAAGACGTGACAGCTTTCCGAACGCGTTACGGACATTATGAGTACCTTATAATGCCCTTTGGAGTTACCGATGCCCCTGCAATCTTTATGGACTACATGAACCGGATATTCCGCCTTTCTTAGATAAGTTTGTCATTGTTTTTATCGACGATATTCTTATCTACTCTCCGACTTTAGAAGAGCATGCGAAGCATCTTCGGACTGTTCTCCAAATCTTGAAAGAGAAACAGTTATATGCTAAGCTATCTAAATGTGATTTTTGGTTGGAAGAAGTGAAGTTTTTGGGGCATGTAGTATCTAAAGGAGGAATTGCTGTCTACCCTGCTAAAGTAGAAGTTGTTCTGCAATGGGATAGACTAGAGACGGTAACAAAGGTTCGTAGTTTTCTGGGATTGGCGGGCTACCACCGAAGGTTTATTGAAGGATTTTCCAAGATTGCTCTACCGTTGACGCAACTGACAAGAAAAAGTCAACCTTTCGTGTGGACGGAAATGTGCGAACAGAGCTTCCAAGAATTAAAGCACAGATTGACTTCTTCGCCGGTGTTAATTCTACCTGATCCAAGTGGACATTTTGAAGTGTATTGTGATGCATCCCATCAAGGCTTGGCCTGTGTGCTGATGCAAGGTAGACAAGTAGTGGCATACGCTTCGAGGCAGTTGAGGACTCATGAGAGGAATTACCCTACTCATGACTTGGAGTTAGCTGCTGTCGTTTTCGCATTGAAGATATGGAGGCACTACTTGTACGGATCCAAGTTTGACGTCTTCAGCGATCATAAAAGTCTAAAGTATTTGTTCAATCAAAAGGAGCTGAATATGAGGCAACGAAGATGGATGGAGTTCTTGAAGGACTATGATTTTGAGCTAAAATACCATCCGGGAAAGGCGAATGTAGTCGCAGATGCGTTAAGTCGGAAGACACTTCATGTGTCAGCTATGATGGTCAAGGAGTTAGCCCTGATCGAGCAGTTCAGAGACTTGAGTTTGACTGTCGATTTAGCTCCAGGTAAGATCCACATGGGTGCGGTTACGATTGATAGTGAGTTGATGAACCGGATTAGGGACAAACAAAGACTTGATCAATATCTTCCAGGGAAGAAAGAATTGATGGAACAAGGAAATACTGCGATGTTCAGTGAAGGCGCCGACGGGGTGCTACGATTTCAAGGTAGAGTGTGCATACCTAATGACCCAGAAATCAAGAAGTTGATCCTTGAAGAAGCTCACAGGAGCAGTCTGAGTATTCATCCAGGAGCAACCAAGATGTATCAAGATTTGAAGAAAATGTTCTGGTGGCCCAGAATGAAGAGAGACATGGCAGAGTTCGTAGCAGCTTGTTTAACTTGTCAGAAAGCGAAAGTGGAACACCAACGACCTGCTGGTATGCTTCAACCCTTGGATATTCCGGAGTGGAAATGGGATAACATTGCTATGGATTTCGTAGTCGGGTTGCGACGTACGCAAAAAGGGTATGACTCTATTTGGGTCATTATTGATAGACTGACGAAGTTCGCCCATTTTCTTCCCATCAATATCAGATACTCTTCGGAGAGGCTGACTCAGATATACATTAAGGAGATCGTTCGACTGCATGGATTCCCTTCAAGCATCGTCTCTGATAGAGATTTGAGGTTCACTTCTAAGTTTTGGCAAAGGCTGCATCAAGCTTTAGGGACAAAGCTTCGTTTAAGCTCAGCATATCACCCACAGACGGACGGTCAATCTGAAAGAATGATACAATCATTAGAAGACATATTAAGAGCTTGTGTGTTGGAGAAATCGGGAAGCTGGGATGAATTCTTACCCCTTATAGAATTCATGTATAATAACAGTTACCATGCTAGTATAGGGATAGCGCCGTACGAGGGTCTGTATGGTAGAAGGTGTAGAACTCCTCTATGTTGGTTTGATTCGGAAGACTGTCTTATTCTCTGGCCGGATGTAATCCAGTAGATAACTGATTAGATAAAGGTCATCCAGGAAAAGATGAGGACGGCACAGAGCCGAGAAAAAAGTTATAGTGACAGAAGAAGGAGACCCCTCGAATTCCAAGAAGGCGACCACGTATTCTTGAGAGTCACGCCAATGACTGGGGTTGGCAGGGTGATAAAATCCAGAAAGCTCACACCAATATTTATTGGACCCTATCAGATTCTCCGTAGAATAGGCCCAGATGCTTATCAAATAGCCCTACCACCTTTCCTTTCCAATCTCCACAATGCCTTTCATGTCTCTCAACTTCGAAAATATGTCCCCGATCCCTCTCATGCAACTGAGCCTAATACAGTACAGCTAAGGGAAAACCTAACTTTTGAGACTTCACCTGTTAAGATCGAAGACAGAAGGATAAAGCAACTTCGGGGAAAACAAATCTCGTTGGTCAAAGTCTTATGGGGTGAAGCAACTGGAGATACTATGTGGGAGCTTGAAGACAAGATGAGGGAGCAATATCCACAGCTGTTTGAAGGTTACAAATTTCGAGGACGAAATTTTTTTTTTAGTGGGGGAGAGTTGTAACGCCTAAAAATTCTAAAGTTAATAAAAATATAAAATAATTAATTAGATTTATTAGGAATACTTTAATAAAATTTTTGAAGCTAAAATGTTTGATTTTTGTCTTAGTTCGGGTTCCACTGACAATATAAATTGGTACTGTCAGTAAAGTTACCGGAGAATAAAAAGTTGGACTTGACTGGATATATTGGGTTACCAATGTTTTTACGGGATGTACAATATATCCGGAGTCCAAAAATGCGAAGGAATCGATACTGAGAAAATAATATTATTTTAATCAGTATCAGCTTTATCTGTCCAAACCGACGGCAGTGCCAAGTTCAGTGTTAGAAACTCAATTCCATCATCCCAATATTTTTCCTATCCTAAATTTAAAATTCAAATTTATGTTTTAATTTGAAATTTCACATTTCCCACACAATTTGAAAAGTCAATTGTACACTTTTGCCTCTAAATAAATTGGAATTGAAAATTAATTCTTCCCCATTTTCCCACAACTCCAGACGTGACCATCTCTCTACCTTCCCTCAGCTTTTCTTCCTTCAATTTTTATAACCATTATATCTACTTTATTTCTCTCCTTCAATCCTAATCAGTCATTCAGAAAAAGATATTTCTCCTCTCTACTCCCTCAAACCCTACGTGAATCACTCCCCACCATTTACTCTTCACTTTTTTTTTATTCTTTCTCTCCCACACTACCTGATTACAATCTCACCTACACATAACATTTTTTCTCTTCTTCCTCTCAAAGTCTCAGCCGAAGCTCTCTCCCTCCATCCCTCATCTCCATTTTTCTTCTTCATTTTCAAGAGGACAACACCATCTTCTTCCTCTTTTTATCATTTTCGTGCATCAAAGATGAGAAAGTCACCACCTTTTCTCTTCTTCCCCTTCCTTTTCTCATGACCCATTTCCGTTTTTGTTTTTTTCTAAAAAAGTTTTCTTTTTTCTCTTTATTTCTCTTGTTTGTTAATGGTGTTTAGAGGCTAGAAGGAACAAAGGAACAAATTGTGGTGGTGGTTCAAAACTTGGCCGAAAATCACTATTCGGTGGGGAGGAAGATGGGCTCTTCTATGCGATTTGGAGTAGAATTAGCATTTTACGGGAAATCCCCATTCCCTTTTTCTCTTCATAGTATTGGGTATTTTTATAATTTTATTTGATATTATTGGTATTTTCGGATTTATTATTTTATGGGTGGAAGGATGATTAACATTCCATGCAACCAAGGTTTTTATGTGTTTTTATATGTACTCGTGATGATTGATTGCTTGGAATTGATGATTTGGACCTTGAATGCCATGGTTAGGGTTTCAAAACCCTAACTTGAATGTTCATGAAACTTAGAGAAATTTGTTGTGGTTGGAGATGTGAAGATATTAAAGACTTGAAACCAATTATGATGATGAAGAAAAATGAAGAAAACAATGTGGGGCTTCTTTGGCCACTCAAAGGTTACTGTTTTGGTCATAGAAAAAGGAAGCCAAAGCTTCAAAAATTTTGATGCAATCACACTTAAAAATATACTTAAAGTGTTAATTAATAATTAGGAGTATTTAAAATTAAAACATTCTATTAGCAAGATATAGTTGAAATTATGTGGTTTTGGACAAAATTGGACCAAAGATTTGGTTACATTTTCCCTAGATTATTTGGCCATGGAGACCTAAGTGGGATATTCACACTCTAAAAATATAGAGTATAAATTCTTAAGGCCCAACGTCAAATTTAGACATAGTATGATAATTAGATTAGTGCAATAGATGCCCAATAGAAATAAATAATTAAATTAGGATTCCGAAATTAGTTTAGAGCACTATATGACTAGTGGACATTTAGGACAAAATTAGAAAGGTTTAAACCAATCAAGAAGAAAGAAGAGAGATTAGTCTAGTTTACTTATTTAGTTGAACGTGATTAGATTAGTGGACACTTAATTGATTAGAACTTCAAAATTAGTGTTAAAGAATATATTTATATTTTCCATAATTAACTAAAAGAATTAACTTATTTAAAATCACTAAAGGATGAAAATATGATGGTTGGAATATGAGCTAATGAAATCAATTGAGCAAACTGGGTTCATAAGGACTAAAATGATGTTACCTTGAGACAAATGGATTATGAAATGATAATGCACTTATTATTGTGCTTGGCCCATCTAATATTGGAAGAAAATGATCGTTGAGGAAACATCAATGTGGATGAACATTATGTTGACTATAAATGTATGTATTTGGTTTACCATATGATAATTGATCATAATTGCACTTTCATGATGATCATGATTATGGAGAGACATTCACATCAAGGCATTGATCATTGAGCATCTGTTACATGTGGTAAACAGTGAGTGAGCTACACCCTAAGTGCAGGTGAGAGTACAATAAGGAAGGTTGTGAAGACCTAGGGACAATCATGGTGCAATACTCCACAGGGGGCCGGGTGGTAGCTCCCTCGAGCCGTGGTATTCGATGCGAACACAATGGTGTCCCGACCAGACCCTAAACTACTCGAGATCAGTGGAGAGTGTTCCGATGAGCCGTTTAGCGCCCATTTGGATTTGATGGTACTTATTTGGCTAGTGATACGGAACATGTACTCCTGATCGCTCCTCCGATGATGTTGTCGCTCCATGGAGTCGAGTCGGTCCAGACACAGACATACGCATACTCATTTCACATGCATTGTGCATTCTTGACATTATGGAAGATCAGTAATGAATGACATATTGATATTTTGAATTATTACTATGAATATTTGAAATATACGGTTAATTAGAATTCATGCCTGATTTATATTGCTTTACTAAAATGTTAAATCTACTCAATTAACCTTTTTTACATGGAAGTTAGTTATCTTACCTCCTTTTGTGTTTTATTGTTGTTTGAACTGTTGTGCTTACAGATGGCGGGTCGAAGAACGTATTTGGGAACTCTCCGCTTCACCTTCCATAATGAGTATGGGTTTACCCCTAACTTGTGACTGAACGGTCACCTATAAGGGGTTCTAGGCGTCTTTTTGAGAAGCTCTGGGGAGTCTTGTCTGATCTTTTGTTGGGTGTGTATATATATATATATATATATTAACATATATTTTGATTGCTGGTTGTATATATTCTTAATTACGTTCCTATATAACCCTTGTTTTGTATTTTGAAAAACTTCTGACTTTTCGCTAACCCTCTTATATATGAATTTAATACTTGACTTGTGGACATTATTTATGTAAGATATGATGATGAATATATAATATATGAATATTAGTTCTGGATATCAAACAGGTGTTGGGTTTTGACTAAGTATGAGATGCTTTGATGTAATTATATTTGGCAGATTTTAATTGAGGGCCCGGAGGGCCATATATGTGCATTATTTTTAAGTATGCGTGAACAAGTCATATTGTTGTGTGATTGATTTATGTATTTGTTGATATTAGGACAGGTTACAGGTTTATATGAGACACTAGGGAGTGTCTCACTTTTATTGTTAATAAGGGAGATAAGATTCATGCTGTTGTCCCAAAGGAGGAGACTGGGACATGGAAGGCAAAGTTGAAGGAACATAATACTTATATCTTTGAAAATTTTCAATTTAAGGTTTGTGATCATAACTACAAAATGGTATTTAGTGGTGGTACAATAGTTAAAGAGACAGGACTTCTTGATATTCCTCCATTCCAATATCGCTTCAAAGACTTTGCTGAGATACTTAGTGGCAATTTTCGTCCTGATTTGTTAGTAGGTAAGATTTACATCAGATTTTTTTACTGATTTCAGTTGTAATGATATTTGAAATTTTAGTACATGTCTAATAACCATCAAAATTTAACCTTAATACAGATTTGATTGGAGCTTTGCACAAGTTAGTTTCTTCTCAACCTCAAGCAGACCCAAAGAGAGTTGTGTTTATGATGAAGGACATTAGGTAAATTTGTTTCCTTATCTTTTGCTGCCATTGAATTCCCTATTTTTTTAAACTCCTATTCTAACATCAAATTACTTAATGTCATTGTAGTGGCAACTTGGTGGAATATACTCTTTGGGGAGTGGCTGCGATGAAATTCTTGAATTATTACAATGAAGGATGTCTTCGTGGACCAATTGTTATGATACTCATGCATGCAAGGGTGAAGGAGACACAAGGTTAAACAATATGTTTTATTTATTTTTAGTCTTCATATGTTTCTATCAACTTAATATGTCATATAGAATTCTAAAGTACAACTACGTATTAGGAAAATATCCTGCTTCAGTATCCAACAGTTGGTTTCAAAGCTTTTATTTGATGAAGAAATATTAGAAATACAACAATTCAGAAAAAGGTAGATGGATATCTCTATTCATCTATAATGCTTGGTACAAACAAATAGGAAACTTATTAAGTTGGTGATAATTTTTTAACTCATCCTTAATTGCAGTTTACCACCGGATGAAGTCAATGAAATAGCAACCCAAAATGGTGTCCCAAGTGACAGGAGAGTCACAATTTTCTGAACAGGACAGGTTCATGTATATGGCCCAAGTGAAAAGTATTCAGGAGATAAATACTTATAACCAGGTATATAATATATCTATTTTCATATATGATGAGGTTTATATTTTGGAGTAACCTTCAAATTTTATGTGTACATTGCTGCTCATGCTTGAAAATGTGTCAAGGAAACAACATGTGTCACTGTCGGGACAACTGGAAAAATTATTGTCTCAAAACATGGTTGGAGTCATCCAGGATGTTCTACCTACACTAAAAGAGCAACAGCAGTGGATGGTCTATTCACCTGTCAGTCTGGCCATTACAGTGAAGCCAATGCGCCAAGTTTAGTCATTTATATGCACTCTAATCTGTCACTTTGAAGTTAAATATAGGAATTAATACTTTTATCATTATGCTGAATAGGTATAAATTGGAGATAAAAGTTTATCACAAAAAACATAATGCAAAATTTTCGGTTTTGGGACCGTGATTCTGAAACAATGATAGGAAAGTCAGCTCTAGAACTTATGAACAACATGATTGAGGTATGTAGTCCTCAAATTTATATTTAATCTACCATTGGAACAATGTATTTTACATCTAGATTATGATTATACATTTGTCATATCTCTTTCTTAGCAAGGTAAATGTAATCCAAGGGCTTATCCACATCTGCTTGATAATATGTTGGCAAGAACTTCGGCATTCAGGGTAAGAGTGCAACCAGGTTACAACCAGTGTTCTGTAATTAAGGTTTGAGATGACACACAAATGATTCAGACAATCATGGATCAGATTGAAACTGAAGAGGTATATTAATTCTATACAATTGTAATGATTGATTATACACATACTTATTGCATGAGTTATTATTTTTAGCAGACATCCAAACTTAATGATAAGGGAAAGTCAACTTCAATGAAGATCTTCAATTAGAAACTGTAAGTGTCAATTCCATAGAAAACACATTTATAATTCTAGCACAATTCTTTTATACTGCTTCAAATTTCAGTGGTATAAAATTTTTCGTATGTCTTGATACATGTAATTTTGGGTTCAGCAGACATCCAAATTTGATGATAAGGCAAAGTCACATATCAATGATTATGTTTACTTTGACACTGTAAGTTTCAATTGAATGCATTTCACATTATAGTTCTTACTCTATTGTTCTATACTGATTAAAACCTTACATGAAAATTATAATCAAATTACAGCAATCATTACCTGGAACAGCAGAACATGATCCTGACATGTTAGCATCCATCACTCTAGCCAAAAGAGTCTCATCTGAAATCAAGTTTGATGAAAAGCTTAATCAAGAATTGGCCACTGCACAACTATCATCCACAAAGATTACAAAGCAGATAAAAATTGAATGACAGTGTGGTAGTCACCTTAGTTGGCAGTTTTTAGTTGCAAAAATATGATAACATGTCTTTAGTAGTAGATGGTACCATGATTGGTTCTCTTGAAGTATTTTTGTAATATTATGGATCAAGTGGTTACTATAAGTAACACTGCAGGGTGAATCCTCTTTGGGAAACAATCAAAATTGTAATTTTCCAGTGTAGTAAATACTTAATTAAAAATGAAGTAATCTCTTTCTTATCAGTTAAAAAAAGGCTTCAACCATCTCCAATAACATGATGTTTTACCATGTTCATACTCTTTAAATGCTTCCTAAACAATCCGTGAATTTTCATAGATGTTTGATTTTTTAGACTTGCAGTTACCAAATTGTTGAACTGTGCAGTAATGAGAAGAATTTGATAAGGTTCAGTTTTTATGGGTTAATTAAGGAGGAAATTTTGCTTATAAATATTAATAAGATTTCAAAAAACACTGCTTATGAGTTCTTATTGGAACTAAGAAGTCACACGTCTGGAACTAAGGAAAGTTCAACTGTCTGAAGTATACACAAATACTCCACCCGTCTAATAAAGCTTTTACCCGTCTAAGCTTTCACCCGTCTGAACTAAAGAAAAGTGCACCAGTCTGACCCTAGGAAAAGTTCACATGTCTGAACCTAGGAATACTCCGCCCGTCTAATGAAGCTTTCACCCGTCTAAGCGTTCACCCGTCGGAAGTCTACACAAATACTCCACCCGTCTAATGAAGCTTTCACCCGTCTAAGCGTTCAATCGTCTAAGCTTTCAACCGTCTAATAAAGCTTTCACCCGTCTAAGCTTTCATGCTTTGAACCGTCTAAGCCTTCCTTCGTCTGATGACTTTCACCCGTCTAAGCTTTCATGCTTTCACCTGTCTAAACCTTCGTTCGCCTAATGAAGCTTTCATCCGTATAAGCCTTCGTTCGTCTGATGACTTTCACCCGTCTGAAGTATTATTTGTTATTATTATTATTATATTATTATTACAATTAATTAAAAATGTAATTAAATTAATTAATAAGTTAATTAATTTAATGCATAATTTAAATTTTTTTAAAATTATTTAATTAAAATAATTATCATAATTAATTACAGTAACATAATTAATTAATAAAATAAATTAATATAATTAATTAAAATAATTAAAACAATAAAAATTAAATGAAAAAAAAACCCACGTTGAGACGTCGTTGTTGAAGAACCCGACTTCCCAACTGGTTTGAAAAATAAATTTGCTTCCTAATGATACGTAGGACTATAAGTGCAAAGCCTATACTATGAATTCTCAACCAAGAACAACTATCACAAAACTTTTAGGTAGGTGGGCTGTTGGTACATCACTGTCTCTTTTATATTGTCAAATATTTAACCATCTCAAAGGAAAGGAGTGAATATTAAATCAGAATACCACATATAGCCTGTTGTCTAGGGAGTAGTTTTGCAGAACTATCATGATAAAAGAAACTTCATAATACCAGTGGATTTGAGTGTTTGACACAGTAACCAAAAATAAAATAAAAGGTCAACTAGGATGTACTATCTGAATCACACTTACCAACAATACAACATACCTCTTTATCAACAACTTAAGACTTAATACGAGAAAATCTAAACAAACCAAGGAACCATTATCATTATCATTTTCCAAAAATCTTACTTTCTTTCGACCATTCCAGCTATCACTACATAAGAAAATTAGTACCACATCCTTTCTTTTTCAATTGTTTCTTCAATATTGAGTTTCTACCTTCGGCTGGAATACTGAACAGGAAGTGAATGGCATAACCAAGCAAGCAGTTGAAACTGATTAGTGTCCGTGGTTCAAATAAGCAACATGCTTTTTGGTGGATATTAACACTGTCCATTCAAACAGATTACATTCTTCTTTTTCAATCTTCTCTCCAGATCTTTAACAGATTAATAAATGCTGTTAAGTGAAACTACTCTACTACTCAGGTATGTTATTAAGTTAGTATTTAGTACAGAATTTAGTATTCAATATAATAATCAGTAAGGCATGATTCACTATAAATGCACAGAGTTAATGGAAGCACTTTACTCTACACAGCAATCCTCATTCAGCAGTTTCTTTTTTCTCATATCATATTCATCCTTTTTTTAATATAAAACCCAATTGACAAATTTTACTGCTTTGAATTGTTTGTTAAATTTGCAATAGCATCTTCCATGGTATCTTATTTGTTTATTTGTTGAATTTGAATATCTGTGCATTGAGGTGTTGTCAGACGAGTGATATTTAGAATATGAGGTGATCATAATAGGGCAGGACAATAATGAGAAGAAATAAATGTAGATTTGCACTAACATGGTAACTTAGATTCTCAAATTGCATCATAAGGCAAGCTCCACTTAAAATAAATTGCACTATGAATTCACTTTTGGTAGTTCAGCTTGGTTGTTTTCTACAATGTTATTCAGTTTTGTCGATGATACGTAGGATTACTTCAATTACATCTATTTACATTAAACACATTTATCATCTTAAATCTGCTATTTGATAATGAGTGCAGAACACTGTCAAGCATAATTTTCAATTTATAATTCAAATTGTGATAATGCATATATTATAATTTCCTCGCAGATATGGATCATGAAAAGAACTTCATGGAAGAGTTATCGTCGAAAGCACGTTTGAAGAGAAAAAATCTGCTGCGGGAAAGAACTCTAAATAGATCTAATGCTAGAACTCAAAATGCTCATTTGAACCTTCAAGCAACATCAGGGAACAAGACACCACTTTCAAATATCACTTCTAGCCTACTCAATCAGGGAAATTTGAACCATACTCAGTTAAATTCCATGTTCAGTTATAATTCTTGGTCAAATACTCAGCTAAGTACTGAACACACTGTATCACAGAGGAAGAAAATAGTCATACACATTGATTCAATGGGTATCAATCTAATGATAGGATTCACTAAGATCACACAAAATAAGAATGCATCCCTCGAGACAATGCCATCTTCTTAGGACACCGGCACATGAAAATTTAGAAAATGGATATGATTCACTTGATGGTGAAGAAGATGATTCAAATTTAGATATTCAACCATCTCAAGGTACTTAAAGCAAAATTATTAACCTCTCTATATCATTGGATGCAAATATCATTTGCCTTTACAAATTTCCATTTACCACAACTCTTCTCATGTTCAATAGGATTAGATTCTGATAATAGCTCAACTTCTGAGGAAGAAGAACTCTACGGAAATATCAATCCCAATCAACATGGTGTTATCAGTGAAGGTACTAAATAATATTGAAAATCGGAATTCCATCAATAGTCTTTACTACCAATCAAATTTTATTTTCTTCATAGGATATTCTGATATTGGTAATCCACTCATCGAATGTCAAGATTGCCATGCATATATGTGGTATCAGGAGAGAACACGTAAAAACAGACACGCTGCAACTCCTAAGTACCATCTATGTTGTGGGCAAGGAAAGATTCAACTGCCACTTTTGGGGCCACCACCTACATACCTCCACCACCTAAGAACCTTCTAAATGTTCACCCATCTGATGACTATCAGTGAAGGACCTGAAACACCTTAGTTCCAGACGTGTAAACTTTTCCTAGGTTCAGACGGGTGAACATCACCCAAGGTCCTTCACTGATAGTCATAAGAAGGGTGAACATTTAAAAGGTCCTTCACTGATAGTCATCAGACGGGTGAACATTTAAAAGATTCTTCACTGATGTTCACCCGTCAGGACCTTTTAAAAGTTCACACGTCTAGAACTAAGAAAAGTTCACACGTCTGGAACTAAGGAAAGTTCAACTGTCTGAAGTCTACACAAATACTCCACCTGTCTAATGAAGCTTTCACCCGTCTGAACTAAAGAAAAGTTCACCCATCTGAACCTAGGAAAAGTTCACACGTCTGGAACTAAGAAAAGTTCACACGTCTGGAACTAAGAAAAGTTCAACTGTCTGAAGTCTACACAAATACTCCACCTGTCCAATGAAGCTTTCACCCGTCTAAGCTTTCAACCGTCTAATGAAGCTTTCACCCGTTTAAGCCTTCATGCTTTTATCCGTCTAATCCTTCGTTCGTCTGATGACTTTCACCCATCTAAGCTTTCATGCTTTCACTTGTCTAAGCCTTCGTTCATCTAATGAAGCTTTCACCCGTGGCCTTCGTTCGTCTGATGACTTTCACCCGTCTGAAGTGTTACTAAAAGTCAACCCGTCTGAAGTATTATTTGTTATTATTATTATATTATTACAATTATTTAAAAATGTAGTTAAATTAATAAGTTAAATAATTTAATTCATAATTTAAATTTTTTTATTTAAGTTATTTAATTAAAATAATTATCATAAATAATTACACAAACGTAATTAATTAATAAAATAAATTAATATAATTAATTAAAATAATTAAAACAATAAAAATTAAATGAAAAAAAAACAGACGGATGAGCTTTATATTTGCTTAAGTAGTTACTTTAGTCGCTAAACATTTTATACTTACTATCATTATTTCATGTCTTATTTCTTAGGAAACAACAATTTTAACGAATGTGTTTCTGCTAGTCTAATATTAATATATCATACTTGAAATTGAAATAATTATCGCAATCAACTCCGTCGAACCCGTGTGTATGCACGGGTATATAACTAATCCCCTTTATATGATGGTATATATTATTATTGGCTCAATTGCATTTTTTGTTCCTTAATTTTTTCAATTGTGGGATTTGAGTCGTTGAAAATTTTAATTTCACATTTAGTCCTCTACTTTATGAAATTATGCAAAATTAGTCCTTATAGGGACCAAAATAAAGACTTTCATCACACATTTAAAAAAATTGAGGGACGAAAAATTCAATTAAGCCATTATTATTATTATTATTATCATTACTATATCATTTTGACAAATCTTACAAATTAAAATACAAACATTAGAAGTCTTTCGTACTAAAGTATACTTCAAATGTACTTTTGCTTTATTTTATCTAGGGATTTTCAACATTCATATCATTCCCAACCTGAAACAGACGAATATATGTTCAGATTTTAAATATTAGACACGATGTATTTTGAATCAGGTTAGACTTATGCTTTAAGTCGCCCAACCTAGTTAAGTGACACACATTTCTTATAAACGTATAGTCTTTTATGATTAATTACCAATAATAAGACTTCTTGAATTAAATTAATACTATTATTTTGGATAATATGATAAGAGTTTAATTGTTATGCATTGTCAGTGTAAAGTTTTTTACACCGTCAATCAATTAGAAATCATGGTTGGAAAGATTTTTAAGATAGTTAGGATAAGAGTCAAACATTTTAGCTTATGTGATAATTTCTGATTGGTTGACAGTAAAAAAAATCTTTACACTGATAATATATTCATATTAACATTATTTGTTTTGAAATATATATTGCAAGATTTTTTTTTGACTAAAATATATATATTTTAAGATATACATTGGTTTTAGTTTCATAATTCTTTAACTTTACAAAAAAAAAAAATTTATGAATTTTACGATTTAGTTATACATAATATTCAAGTTTATATATTAAGTTGACATATTAGATTAGTCTTTTTCTTGTCGGTCATTACCAAGTCATGACCAAGTCGGATTTGCTTTCAAACAAATGATCCAATTAAAATATCAGATTAAATTTGTACCAAGCTAAAACATTTTTGACCTGTTCCATGAACACCCTTAACTTAATTATATGCTAAAAGTGACTAATTTATATCTATATCTATATCAACGTTCATATCTATATCTATATCTATAACCTATACATCCAAAGATAAGAAGTTGTTATTGTTTATTTCTACAATGAAAAGACATGTGTGGCTTTACTGTTGTTTGTATTATTTCATTGTTTTTTTTTTGGCATAACAAAGTTTTTGGTCTTTAAAAATATAGGGATTTTTGGTTTTAGTCCCTATCTTTTGTTTGTTTTGCTTTTGGTGTCTGTAAATTTTAAATTTTTGTTTTTGGTCCCTACCGTTAACTCCAAACGTTAATTGTTGACGTGACAGACAGAAGTCCACGTCAGCAGTGACACGTGACAAAATAATTATTGTTTTATTCCATCCGTCTGACATGACAGGGACAAAAAAAATTTTTAAAAGTTATAGACACTAAAAGCAAAACAAACAAAAAATAGAGACTAAAACTAAAAGCCCTATACTTTAAGGGACCAAAAATTTCATTAAACCTTTAATAAATGTGATTTCCTGTAATTTATGAACTAATTTGATTTTCTATGAAGAAGAATTGTAATTCCAAGTGTTGACGAGGAGAATGTCACTTTGATACTTGGAGTACATGTTGAAGAGTTACAGAAGAAGAGACATAAGTTGCAATTGAATTTAGCCGGTGAAAAAAAAAGTCTCAAATTTTGATAATATGTTTGGGAACTGTAGTTGAGTTTTGCTTGTTTAGTATTTTCTGTTGCAAACATAACACAAACCACTAGACAAATAAACATACTAGCCATGACACTGGCAATTAAAAATACAAGATAAGCAAAACCTAACTTCAGTTCCCAAGCACATTATCAAAATTTAAGACTTTTTTCCTTCCCCGGCTAATTTCAAGTGCAACTTCCGTCTCTTCCTATGAAAGTGACATCTTCCTCATCTACACTGGAAGGATCATTTGCTTCAAAATCAGCCCACTCAAAAAAATTACCATTTTTCTTCATCTATTAGAAAATCAAATTAATTCATAAATTACATGAAATCATGTTTATTAAAGGTTAAATGAAGTTTTTGGCTCCTAAAAATATAGGTTTTTTTGGTTTTAATCCTAACTCTTGTTTGTCACATTATCAAAATTTGAGACTTTTTCCTTCCCCAGCTAATTTTAAGTGCAACTTCCGTCTCTTCCTATGAAAGTGACATCTTCCTCATCTACACTGAAAGGATCATTTGCTTCAAAATCAGCTCACTCAAAAAAATTATCAAGTGCAACTTCCGTCTCTTCCTATGAAAGTGACATCTTCCTCATCTACACTGAAAGGATCATTTGCTTCAAAATCAGCTCACTCAAAAAAATTATCATTCTTCTTCATCTATCATAAAATCAAATTAATTCATAAATTACATAAAATCATATTTATTAAAAGCTTAATGAAGTTTTTGGCTCCTAAAAATATAGGTTTTTTTTTATTTTAGTCCTAACTCTTGTTTGTTTTGCTTTTGGTGTCTGTAATTTTTAAATTTTTGTTTTTGATCTCTGTCATGTCAAATAGATGGAATAAAAAATTAATTATTTTGTCATGTGTCATTGCTGATATGGACTCCCGTCTGTCACGTCAGTAGTTAACGTTTGGAATTGACTGCAGGGATCAAAAACAAAAATCTAAAAGTTACACACACAAAAAATAAAACAAATAAAAGAAAAGGATTAAAACAAAAAAACCTATATTTTTAGGATCAAAAACATTATTAAATCTTTTTTTTTTGTAATATTACTCGTATTGCAATTGGGAGCCACGTGATGGTGTCTGGAGGATGAGGAGGCACATGCGAGAAGAAGCGGACCACTGTAATGTGCACTATTCAATTCCATGTGGCACTAAAGAAGGCGAGTAGGGGGAAGGCGAAAGGCTACTTTTGTGACGCCCTATGTTGTACTAGTAGATATCACGGATAGGAAAAAAAAAGCTCCTTTTCTATGAGTGAAAATGTAAAATGAAAAAATTAAGATATATTTATCTTTGATTATTTTAAATGGATTAAAATCTTAATAGATTTTAAATAATCAATAATAGATAAATTTTTATTTTTTCACTTTAAATATTTATTCATTTTAAAGAAACCTAATCTGACGGATACTATACTTTTGGTGGCAACTTTAATAGAGCCATTATGAAAGGCGTTGAACTAAGTAGTATGGTTGGTTTTTGGTAATAAAAGGTGTGGGCGCCTTTTACGGTGGTGCCCATAAAATGGGCTACCCCGATAGTATCCTGTCAATCCATCGTTAATTTTGATATTTTGAGAAATCAATGGTCAATAAATTATTACCTGAAACTTGTCAAACCAGTAAACATTAAAAGTCTAAGCTATTATTATAATTTATAGTAAAAGTTGTTGTAAACTATAATATTTATACATAAGTCATAATTTATGGAAGTAGTTGTTACAAAAATTATTGTTTAATCTTAAGTCACTAATCATAATCAGCATCATCTTCCTTATGTTGTTCTTCTTCCTTTGCCGGAGTTGCAACGCAAGAAAGGATTCTCAAATCAGAGATAGGATCAAACCTTTTTTTTTTTTGTTATGTCACCTTGAACAACTCAAAAAAAAAAACTCAACCTCCTCATCTATTGCTAGAGCTGGGCATATGGATGTGGGTCCGCTGACGGTCCGTTTAACTCGCAGTACGTGCAAATCTGGACAAGACAAAATTCATATCCATTTAAATGCGGATTTTTTAAGTTCGACCCTTTTAACCCTAGACTAAACGGATTTAGTTCGCGAATTCGCGGACCAGTCTGCGAACTTACACAATATAAAAAAAATCTCGAATTAGGAGGATTTATGCGCCCAAAGAATTTAGGGCCCAATTTGTGACCCACCAGATTGTTTTGGATTGTGTTTGATATACTCATGTTTGATGTACTTCAGTCAAATATTATTTGTTTGGGAGAATTTTTAGATAAAATTGCATGAAAATGGTACATACTATTAAAGCAAGTCATATTCAGACTTTACATTTATCAATTTCAGTCTTTACCACATAAAAAAAGTTTTAACTAAAGAAAATAAACAAATAAATAAAATTTAGAACGGGCCTACAAAATTTACTTCTCTATTTTTTTTGAGTCCGTGGACTAGTCCATTTAACCGTATACTATACGGACTGGATACAGACTTGATAAATACAAGTCTATTTATTTTGCGGACTATTCCAATCTGATCCATCTGAGTGCGGATTTGATCGGACCGATCCGTATACCCAGCTCTACCTACGGCAACCCATAACACAAAAATCTTTCAAACATCACAGAAAGCAAAACAACAATAAAGTCACACCCCCACCCTAGTCCATAAGTACAACAGAACCGCGCCGGTTGCCGTCCAGACCGCCGTCCAAGCTTTCTGCTCTCACTTATTTCACTATCGTTCCGGGTCGGATTTACGGCCCTCCGATTTGAAGAAACTCCGCTTCCTCGCCGTCAGTCGCAACTTCATCTCCGGCAAGATTCCGTCCGATTTAGGCCAGCTTCGCGTTCTCAGAACCGTCGATCCTAGCTACAACCAGCTTGTCGGAGCCATTCCTCCGTCCATCTGAATTTTGCCGGAGCTAACCCATGTTATTTTTAGATTCCATCCTAAAACCAATTGATATTAATTAAGTGGAGTTGTCCAACAGATAGACTTCCAAGTTCCAAAATCTCCCTCCACAGATGCCTGCCAGAACAACAATAAGCGATAAACGACAGAAGATGGGATCTGGCTATAATACCATGTTGTATTTTATCCTAAAACCAATTGACAATTTGGCATTAAGTAGAGTTGCCCAATAGATATATAAACCACACTCCGGGAAAGTGAGGCAAGCGATGTGGAACTTCCAACATTATTTATATAATTCAGTATTAGATTTATCCTACCAACTCTTAAAAAAGCAATGAAAATGGTGTGATATGCATATGATTTCACTTGGATATTGGGTGCTTTTATTGTATGACTAGGAACGCATTAAACATGTTATGGATTAATAACATATTAAAACATTTTGTGGTTTTAGACTATGATTTTGTTTTTGTGTTGGGGTTTACTTTGCTTCTATTTTAAGCAATTTGTAACTATTGGTGACCTGTAACCATGTTTTTCACTTCTTGTGCTGGTGGTTTGCTGGGATGAATTAATAAAATTTCTTGGCCTTTCAAAAAGAATGATCGAGACTCTCATACCTCCCTCACTCTTCCTCTACATTCATATTTCTTCCGTCCAAATATGGAAAGGCTACTATGTGGTGGGAAAATCGATGGTTCGGTTAGGACGAGTATTTGAGAGAATGTGGTTGGTGGTGGACCTATGTGCGGGATTCCTTGTGTTGAAAGTCTTCCTGACAATGTAGAGACTAGGCAGCGTGTTTCGTTGTTCGTCATCTACAACGACGGTACAAGTATGAAGAAGTGTATATGTGACCAGATTTGGAGGCGAATTGGACTCTTGGTGAAACTGTCAAATACTCGAGAGGCTTCCGCTTAAGGGGGTGAACCTATGTCAAAACTCACACTTGAGGGGGAGATTGTTGGGTATTCCAAGTGTGAATAAGATGTGGATGAAGAAGCACCACATTGGAAAAAACTTGACAAGTCGAATGTTATATAAGTGGAGAATATCCATATACTCATTGCCTTAATGATTTGGATTAAGATGTGGTGTCAAACCCATTTATATGGTTCTTCACTCAGCCCATGAAAGAATATCATAACCCATGGATGGAGATCTCCGGGTGTTGACGCTCCCCGAATCCTAACACTATGCTCTCCAAGATAATGACTTTTGAGGTGTGATCAAGCCTTGAGATAATGATAATCTTTACTTTTGTGGTTAATTTTAAGTTTTCGATTCCTCTTTCATGTTATGCACTCCCAATTCAAAATTAAAATGCAATTTGTGTCTGGGTTGAGGTAATGCAAATTGCTACAGTTCCACTTTGACATTTCATCAAATACCTTTCATCCATTTCAATTAGGTTCACGTTGCTCAGATTGGTTCAAGTTAGAGTGCAAACAGGTGTCACCAGGTCGTGAATTTGGGGTCTGCTCGAAATTTTTTAAAGGATTAATATAAAAATTAATATAGTTGTAGGACTAAAGCATAAATAAATCATGGATTGTATTATAAATTACCAATACTTACTAGTTTAGGAATTTTCAAAAGAGCACCGGTGCACTTTTGACTAAAAGGGTGCAATCTTACAAATTTAACTACTCCCGAGTCCCTAACAATAAATACATCCGGCAAGTGATAGTTTCATTCATCTATTTGAAGAAGTGGGAATTTGTATTAACAAATGTAAATCCTAAACCTGGAAAGAGCTCAAAAAAAAAAGAACAGCATGTTGCAACCAAAATGCACACTAATAAATACACAGCCTAAATTTGGGTGATGCCTGATGAGATAATCACCTAGAAAAGTAACTACCCTCTCTACAAACGCCCATAAATAGGCAGAGACTGAGTGAGCAATATGCTTCCCAAGAAGAACCAAAACAAACCAAAAGCTAGGAGGCAAAACAGCAGCCTTTCTTTCCACCTGCATCCATATCCTGGCTAGGAACGATTATCCTGCTTCCCTTCAGAAGCCCTGAACTCCCATGTGGATCTGCATCATTAGAAGTAAGTGTTTTCTTGCCATTAATTTGGTATATCTCAGTTAGAATAGTCAGAAAGCAAGTTTCAACATTAGTGGACTCGAGCGCTGATGTCTCCATAAAGAATAGGTTCTCTCTTTGTGCAAACTCCTCTGCATCTTCTGTTGGCACTGCTCTAAGACTAGCCAGATCACACTTGTTGCCAATTAGCATGATAACAATATTTTTGTCAGCATGACCTCTCAATTCTTCTAACCACCTGGCCATGTGATCAAATGATTGACGCTTAGTCATATCATAAACTAACATCGCTCCAACAGCGCCTCGATAGTATGCACTAGTAACTGCCCTGTACCTGAAAAAGAGAGAATAAGAGACAACTTTCAGAGGCAGCAATAGCAAATAAAAGCTGCTAATTCCCCAAGTCTAATGCCAACAAGGTTAAATAAGTTTTGAAAAGAAACCATTCAGGTTGCATCCACTATGATGCAAACAAAGCAAAAGGCCTAGAACTGATTGTATATGCAACTATGATGCGAACAAAGAAAAGGCCAAGAACAGACAGACTCTATATCCAAGCCATACCAAAAGCAGGCAAAATAACTTCGGTTAATTATCAGAGGGCATCCATAAAAGGAAAAAAAAAAAAATCTAAGGAAAATCCAGAAGGCATGGTTAACAATATAAAGTCAAATTTGATAAAAATTTCCTTTTATGCAAATCTTGATCATATGATCCACCAAACAACCTTAGTCATCTGTTCAAGAAGACAGTACCATGGGTCAAGGTAGTGATATCTTTATTTTTTTTTCTTTTCTATGACTCGTTCCAAGCTACTTTGTTTATCTATTCAAAATAATGTTATGAAAATTTAATTTATAAATCTGGTGACAAGAGGACAAATTAACTTCCCTTTCTACTTAAATCCCCACATTGTAAAGACGTATAAATGGTTTAAACATGAAATTGAGACATCCACACTGATTCGAAACTTTGAATGTTGCATTAAATAAACCTGAGTAATTTCAGTATTCTCCATTTGTTTTCATATATCTTATACAACACGGTCACTGGTGAATGGAAGAAAAGCATCAAAACTAGATTGTCTAAAGCATAGTATTGTTGCTGGTATGCAAAGTAGTATACGTAGCACAAGTATATTTAATGCCTTTTATTGTTAGATAATCTGCTGTTAGACTAATAATCTAGATGAAGCTTCATCAGTTGCTGAATGAGAACTTCCCCAAGTAGCAAGACTCATATACCTTTTAAGAAATAGGATAGGGAAAAGAAGATGGTTGAAAAACTTGGATGCTAATTTGAGTAATTTCTATCTTACTGTGAATTCAAGAAATATGTACTTTGTAGAACAGTATCTTATAGCTGACTGAGTGGAAATTAAAAATTCATAAATGAAGGAAAAATCAGAAAGTTTGAAAATTGACCCACAAAACTCCCTTACACAAGATATGATATGCAAGCAACCAAGATAAAATGCAAATCCTTATGACGCACCAATCCATTTGATTCCAAAATCAGAGAATTGTCTGCAAGAAATTCTTCTACATTCTTCATTAAACTCTCTAAATAGTGACACTAGGATTACAGTCAGATCCACTCATTAGCCAGCAAGAAACTTTCCACACAAAATCACATGATAATAATACCATTCTCGAACCAATCACCATAACAGTTTAAGATTCATATACTTTTTAGAAAGAAAAAAAATCAATGAAATGATTTCTCTTTATGTTTAAAATGTTCTTGAAACTATATGGCAGAAAATTCTATATAGCTAGAACAATTTTTTGGTTCAATTTCTGACAGTATAAGTTAGCATGCTTTTAGACTCTCAGATAGTCAGTGCTCTATCTTTACCACTTTGTCTTATCCAACAAACACCTTTGAAATCCAACTTAATTAAGTCAAAATTTTGATTAAATTTTTTTTTTTTTTTACTTTGCAGGACTAATTCTGTATCATACCCATGACCCATACAATGCAACATAATATGATTCTAGAAACCTTATTCTCACTCGTTTCTCCTTTTTTATTTTTAAAAATTTGTTGGCCCTGCCCATAGTTACTGAAACAATCACATCCATTTTTTAAATCAGTAATGCATTTTAGTAAGATACAAAATTCATACAAATTTAACTTTCACCAATAAATGAAAGACATCCCCTCAAAGCTCTTCGTGCTAAATATGAATGCCATTTGGTACTAAATTACATAAAAAGGGTGACCGGTGCACAATACTTCCACCTGGTGGGATTCGGGGAAGGTATATGCACGTAGCCTTATCCCACAAGCCGAGGTTATTTCTAGGATTTAGACCCGTAATCTCCTGGTCACAAGACAACATTGTATAATTATTTTAGAAAGTCATGTAATGCATTTTCCATTTTTTTCTCGAGCTTCCAGTTTTCTCAAATAGAATTTTAAAACGAAGTCCGCAACTGCAATTGATGCTACACCATTGTGATTTTGGTAATCTCTGCAACCACATCGCGAACATATCGCTAGTATTTTCCCGGGTATGTCTGCAATGGCTATAAACACAATGTAATAACCGCGACGATCGCAATTTAAAACCTTGTTCTCGAATTATAAATCGATGCAATTAAGTCATTAGCATCACAAAAACAACATATAGCACGGTAGTTATTTCCAATAATAATAACAAAGAAGAGATGTGAAAACCTTTCTTGGCCAGCGGTGTCCCAAATCTGAGCCTTGACGGTTTTATTATCAATGATGAGAGTCTTAGTCTGAAATTCAACACCAATTGTTGCTTTGGAATCGACGTTGAATTCGTTTCTAGCAAAACGCGCTAGCAATTGAGTTTTTCCAACCGCGGAGTCACCGATCAACACAACCTTGAATACGTAATCAATCTTCTGGTTGTAATCGCCGTACAAATTCGACATTCTCACAGTTCCCCTCACCCCTCAACCGTTTAATTGAACATCATCGCCACGCTCGATTATTTGATTGATCAAAACAATGAATGTGAAGAGCACAAAGGAAAAAGAGGTGGCGAGGGTATTGAGATTCAATGACAACTATTGCTCAGAAATGCAACGTGAAGAGAGAAAAAAAGAAGAGAGATCCTTCTTTCGTGATGCATGTAAGCTCTTCAAACTATTCCTATTGATTGGATGTTCCTCGTACGACGTGGTCAGCGACAATTAATTATTAGGATGTTATAACTACAATTTAATGAATTTTATTTTTGGTAACAAAAAGGGGCAAAGCCCAAATTTTTTTATCAATCTTATATCCTATTATTATCATTTTTTAAGTTAGAATTTATTTAATATAGAGTTTAATTGGTATGGACTATTAGTGTAAAAAAATTTTAGACTGTCAACCAATCAAAAATTATGATATAAGTGACTTTTAAGGTAGTTAGGATAAGAGTCAATCATATTAGTTGATGTGATAAGTTATGATTAGTTGACAGTATAAAATTTTTTTTACATTGACAGTGCATATCAATTAAATCCTTTAATATATATTACTTTTATTGAAAATATGTTTTCACTTTCTAATGCAAATTGAGATTAATTTTTCATACCAACAATTTTTTTAAAAATTCTTAGTGTTCTACTCTTTTTATTTAAAGATTGGATATAATGTCTATTTTGTATTTAATACTTAGGCTTTTTCAAGGGTGAGAGATCTTGGGAAGTCTCTCACTATAAGAGACCAAAAATGACCTAATGTTGTCGATAGAATTACCTAAGGTCTTGTATTTTCCTTCTCCCTCTTTTCTTCTTTGTCACCATCATCCACCACCACCATCATCCCCTTATCTCCTCCTCCCTCAACCTTTCATCCCTTAACCTCCTCAACACTTCTTCACCCACCACCTGCTACCTCCGATCACAACCTAATGGAGTCAGAAATAAACTTCGCTTCTTCTCCGAAGAATCCGACGACGTCGAAACTCAGAAGGCGAACGTTACCATCGTGATCTAGGAGGGGGGAGCTGATGGCCGTGCGGAATGCTTTGGTGAGCACTTTGAGGGAGAAGAGCTCGCTACTAGAGATCATGGCGTATGGGGTTTTAGGCCCATAGCGATGGCGGTTTTGTCGAACTCGGTCTGTCCAGCGATAAGGACGATGCGACCAGCAATCTTGCGCAGTCCTTGATCATCTAGAGGATGACTCCGGCATCCTTGTAGGCGGAGGTTTGACCGACCATGCCTTCGGATACAGCGCAAGGCTCCAACAATAACAAACCTTCACTACAAGAAAATTACTATATACCTACGGACACTTTTAGTGACAGTATCTGAAACCGTAGGTATAGGTAACATATACCTACGGATTTAAAATACACCGTGGGTATAGGTATCATATACCTACGGAGGTCTTTTTTCGTAACTATATATTTTAGTGACAAATTACAAACCGTGGGTACATATTATATATCCCTACAAACATGTACTTTTGTCACTACATCATTTAGTGATAGTTTCATAACCATAGGTATAGATGATGTATACCTACAATTTTTGTTTTGGTCATTTTATGTTTTGTAAATATTTTATGAAAGAAGAAATTTTTAAAATTAAATTAATTAAAAGAGTAAACCATTATTGTAGTCCCGGAAAGTGGAAGGCGCTGTCAATTTATTCCCTGAAAATAATTAAATTACAAAAAAGTCCCTAAATGTTAATTTCCTTAGTAAAATTAGTCGCTGACAGGAACTAACTTGACTAGCTAAATTAGTATTGGGGGACTAATTTGACTGATAAAATTAACATTGAGGGATTTTTCATAATTTAACTGTTTTCAGGGACTGAATTGACAGCGGCTCATACTTTTAGGAACCAAAATGATGATTTACTCCAATTAAAATGTTATCTCAATCTTAATGCATTATTTGATTTTTAAAATTAAAAACATTTCTTTATGACTCACCCCCGCGAAATTTTTTTCATCACAGCCAAATTCTCTTCTCTTTGCTTTAGATAGGAACCCTTTTTTCATTATTGCTTCAGAAACCTTTTTTCAGCGCTTCCTCCTTGCTTAGTCTGCAACCCCCTCCCTCAGGTTTGGTTTTCGGCGTCATCTTACGGCGTTCGTCATCACCATCTCTCTCCTCGGCTTCGTCTAGCGGGTGTTCATCTTACGATACTTCAATGCAATTGTGATAATTTCCCTAATTTCCTTTATCTAATTCCTTCCCTAATTTCCCTTTCTATTTTCCCTGTATGATGTGTACTTCCTTTTCTATTGCTCCTGGTACATTTACATTAGTAAAATTGATTGCTAAATAGTTGCTGGTTTTATGATTTTGTGTGGATTGTGAACGATTGATGCTATCTCTGTATTGATGTTGAGTCTCATTTGATTTGGTTTATTTAAGTTATGGGGTCAGTTGTTTAGTTTCCCAGAATATAGGAGTTTGTTATTAGCATTTAGTTAGTTTTTCTGGTGCTGCAGAACATGGCTTTGTGTGCATCAAGTCACTAGGGAGTTAGTTTCTGCACGTTGCATTTTTATAGAAGAGTCTAAAAACATTGATGAATCGCAAAGTTCATTGTTGGTACATAGACTGAGTGTTGATGCTATCTCTGTATTGAATCTAAGTATAGATTATTGGTCTCAAGTTTCAACTATTGAGTTGAATTGAATGAAAGGATGCTGCTAAATTGTAATCTTGTTCTTTGACATCTTATTTTATGATTTCAATTCTTTTTTACTTCATCTTTTCTTAGACTTTTCTTCTGAAAGAATCAAGGGGAAAAACTAGATAATCCAAGCACATTTCTTAGGGTGCTTGGATGTTATCCCATAGATGAGGAAGCGACCACTCTTACTCGTTTCATAGGTAGTGTGGTTAGAAGGCATCAATATGCTCCCATCAACTATAAATCTTGGAAAGACATGCCAAATGATTAGAAAGAGGAGATGTTGAAAATAATAGAGGTATTGTGATTGTATCCTTAAATTATTTTTATATCAAAAGTTGTAATATGACTTATTTTATTTTTGTTCTATTTCTTTTAACATGTCTCATTGTTTAGTCTAAGTTTGAGTTTGTTCCTCCATTAAATGACACAACAAGAGAAATGCTGAAAGCTGAGTTTAATGAGAAGTGGAGGCAATGGAAGGGTGATTTAAAGGCAATGGCAGATGACCCTAGTAAATGGCTTATTCCTTGTAGTGCTTGTTCACTCTGAATCCACCCACATGAGTCGGTAAATCGCCATCACCACCTTCCATCTTAACCCTACTCACCAGCACACCTTCTTGATGGGCAGTAACATCATCGCTCTGCACCGATATCATGTTAGACTCTTCCACCTCCAAATCGGCCACCGCCATTTTCTGTTTATTTCTCTGGAAATTCAAACTTTGGGATATTCAACGCTAAGAAAAAATTGCAATTTATGAATGGATTTTGCGTCAGGGATTTTTGTTTGGTTTTGCTTTGGAAATTGATGAGATAAAGTTGTGGGGAGGAATGGCGTTGAGGATTGATGCCATGGCCACAGCTGAGTTGGGAGGGAACTGAGTTTCTGAGTTCCCAATTGAAGTGAGGAGACCAGCTAAATCGGTGACTTGTCTTCATCTCTAGCCGTCCAAATATTTTTTTACCATATCATACGATTACAATTAATCTGGCATGGTGAGCGACATGAGCAAGTCGCTCACCCTAGAAGCGGCCGTAATACTTAGCTTTTATTTAAAACTAATTGAAATTGATTGTCAATCCACATTTGAAGATGGTGTGTTACAAACAGTAATGGTGGAATTTGAGAAAATTGCATAGTTTGAGGATGGAGGTGAGAATTTGTAATTGTTAAGTATAATTGTAATAGCTTGAGGTGTAGATAATAGTTGTAATTGCTAGTGCTGAATTAGTGGAATATAGGTAGCAAATCGACGTATTTATCCCTTTTTTTTTAATATTTGAGTTTAATGCCATACTAGATTTTGGGAAGATGAAAATGCAGACACCAAACCCTCAATTCCATGTTATAATTAATCCTTATATATTAAATTAGAGTCTTCATTGTTGAATGTGAGATATTCTCCACAACACCTATCCTCCTTAGTAAGCCACATGGTTTCATTTATGTTAAGCAATTTTTTATTTTATTTTTAATATATTTTCAAATCTCCTAATTAATAGTTCTCACCTTGAGATGATCACCTTAGCCATAGCAAAAGTGATGGATTTAGTTTGAGTATTTATGTTTCCTTTCTACAATGATGTTATGACGATTCGAAGGTTTATTTATAGTTGAATCCATGATTTTAAACCATTTCAAAGAAAATTAAAGAGGTTAGGATTTTCTTACTAAATTTACTGTAAAGCTTTGATTTTGATGAGATTGGTTGAAAAATGGTGTTTGGGGTGTTATAGCCTACCCTTTTTATGCATGAATATGTATAATTTTTTAGTTTAATCGATTGATTTTCGGTTAAGATTGTCAAGAAATGGATATGAGTGTTAAACGTGGTTCAGGTTTTTTTGCATTTGTGCAGCGTTCTAATCGATTAGAAAGCCCTTGAAATTTGTAGATGTTCAAGTCAGAGGCCAACCATTCAGTTCTCTAGGTAAGGATAATCGATTAGAATGCTCTTCATCTTTTTCCAGAAATTTTTGAACAAAATAATCGATTATAGCTTGACCTAATGGATTAGTATGCATGACAGAAGCGTGCTAATCAATTAGCCCAACCTGTTAATTGATTCGCACAATTCTTACATTCATATTTGACTTCAAATATTTATAACATTTTCATTTCTTGTCCGTTTTGAGCAGATTACTAGTTGTTTAAAAAGTTTTTTGTGTATATTTCATCTAATAGAAGTTTCAAGTTCATAATCAAAATTTTTGAAAGTTATGATAGAAAAAGTGGCCAAAGATGAGTTGTCCAGCACTCAAAAATGACTATTTTCATAGCTTTGAAATATATTTAGATTTTCTAGACCTATCTCTTGGGCATTTTAGCATATTTTTAAAAAAATAAAGATTCAAAAACATAATTAAACTCTAGCAAAATCTCTGTCGATACATACGAGAAAAACCTATATGAGACGTTGGAATATGTTGTGTCAGGAAATGAGCAAAGTCTTTCGCAACCGACTAGAGGGGAAGACTCTAATATAGAAACACCACGGTATAATAAATCGGTCATATACTTATGGATATATTTTAGTGATAATTATTAAAATTGTAGGTATAGATATTAGTGTCAATCAAACTGTAGATAATGATAGATAGAGCGTATATAAAATTTATTGACCGTCAAATACTACTATAGATAAATATATATGAATTATAGATAAAATTTATAGTAATAATCATTTTTTATTATTATTTCTCGTTTATAATAAATAATTGGATCGATCGTAAATAATAATATATTTTACATATATTTAAAAATTTTAAATATATAATAATAAATTTTACCTGTCATTCAAAGATAAATTTATTATAGTGTAGAAGTTGGGAGTTGAGGACTCTAATAAAAGTTAGGAGCGATGTTGATGATGTGACGACAATCCCGAAGAGGGGAGGACCCCCTATATTAGAATTAAATACCTTGGGAACATGAGACTCTAGATGACCGCTCCTAGCTTGCCTAGGAGATTGAGAATACGTAGGCCATCAAAAATGTGAAAGGAATTTGAATCATGCCTTTGGCCATTCAAGTTTTGAAAAGATAATAATTTATATGTCCAATTATTCCATAAAAGTGGTGCATTGCATGAATTGATTTTATTATATTATGGAATATATTGTGCATGAATATTATGAGCCTGTTTGATAAAATTATTTATTAGCGGATAAACTAGTTGATAGTGGATAGCTTATAGCGGATAAGGTAGCAGATAGTGGATAAGTTAGCTTATTTTCTGTGAAAGTGTTTGGTAAAATTAGCGATTGAACTAGCTGAAAAATATAAAATGACATAAAAAGACATCTTCATTAATGATTTTACATAAAAAAGAGAGAAGAAAATAAATATAGAATTAAATATGAAGATAATAAGCATAAAAGTGAAAATAAAAATGAAACACTATAAGTTATAAGTTCAAACGTTATTTCAAGTAGTGTTTGGAAAAAATGTTATAAGCTCGTGAAAAAACGCTATAAGTTCGTGACAGATGTGCTTATCAAACGAGATTAATTTCTCATCCGTTATAAGCTCGTTGAAGTGGCTTGTCAAACAGGTTTTATAATGCTTGTTCTTGTTTTGGGGTTTCCATCACTCAGTTATAAATTCTTTCATTCTTTAACTCTTTTGGCCATAGGGAAAATCAAGTAATAAGATAGGTGCTTGAAATTGCTGCCATTCAAAGAGGACTTTGTTGTCATAAGGAAATCGAGAGTTGGAATGTAGGATAATTAATTTCGTAGCATCATAGTTTCTTATAAGTATTTATAATGAACAAACTTTGTTGTCGTATACTTTATAGAATGAACTTTGATGTACAACGATTTGTTTACAAATTGAAAATGTGTTATAGATTGATTTTTGCCATTTGAAAACTTGAGTATAAATTAAGGAGTGTGTCAAAGGCTTCTAAATTAAGGAGATATACCTAGTCTTGACCAATCACTGATGCCGAATTTGAGTCATGGCACTATTGCTAATATAATTATTCTCGTGCTGAGTCTTCATTCCGTGAGAGCGTTAGAGTGAGGGATGATAAACCTCAATTTTGTGCATTTTATGAGTGGTAATTGAGTAGAATTTCGATGCATTTTATATGATTATTATTGTATCTCACCATTTTGCCTAAGTTTTTACAGAATTGATGTTTAAAAGTAACTTGATGAACAATCAATAAAAAATGAAGGTTTTTGAGTTGAAAAGAGGAATTTTATGAAGTCTGGAGTTCAAAGCACGGTCAAGCACAATGAAGAACGCCCGTGAAAGCCTGTCAGTTCAACCTATCCAAATGCACCCTTACAAAAGTCTCAAGTTGACCTCTGAAGAAGTAGCACGGCCGTGTCAGGAAGAGGCATGCACGTGCTAAAGTGAAGCAACACCTTACTCAGTGAAGCAAGCCCGTTCTCAAAGAAGCATGGCCATACATAAAAGGAAGAACGCCCATGCAGGATGAAGCACGCCCGTGTTCAAGCTCGTGCACTAAAGATGCCGATTTATGAACTTGGCACACCCGTACTGAGTTAAGCACGACTGCGTATGAAGGAAGCACGACCGTGCTATGAAGGAAGCACGCCCGTGCTGGCGGCGCTGACAGACCTAATTTTGGGGCTTTCTCTTCTGTTTTTCTTATAAATAGAGGCCCTTTGAACACTATAGATCTGTCTCTTGACATCTATTATCTCTCATTACTTTATAGCTTTTAGTAGTTTATTTAGAATTCTAGAATAAGAGTTGCACTTGGGGTTAAGTTGGAGATCTTTCTTCTTCTTTTCAATTCTTTAAGATGTGTTTCCCATTGTTGATTTTGGTTTTATCTATGATCATGGGTAGCTAATTTCATCGCTAGAGTTGTGGTGAATCTTGTATTAGTAGAGACTCTTTTTTTTTTATGTCTTAGCTTTAATTCGAATTCTATTTGGTTTCCAGGTTGAGATTTGAATATTGTTATTCTATTGTTCTTCATTCCATGTTAGGATTGATCACCCTTTGCATGCTAATAATCAATTAGTTGATCAGCGGCCGTATTGCAATTAATTGGTAGACCTATAAGATAAACGAGGTTTAAATTATTGGATAACCAAACTTGATTTATTCCGTTCAATCATTTAACCTCTTTGTTCTTTATGCTTTCTAGCATTTAAACTCTTTGCCTGACAAGCATTGGGTTCATCTGGGGAAAAGAACATTTATCGCCTGACAAACAATTAATAGTTTTAGTAGAGGGATTGATATTCTAAAAGCAACTGCGAAATTGAATAGAATTAGGATTTAGGGGGTATCGAAAGTACAAGTGAAACCATGACTCTAGGTTTTTCACTCTTGATTTCAAAACCTTTATTTCTCTTTTGTTTATCTTTTACTATTGCGTACACCATACTTTTCTTATTCTTTCGATTAGTCTAAAAAGCATAAGGATTTCTCTATTCCGGTACTCACGTGAGTATTATTCATTACTTCCTTAGGTACGATATTTGGACTTCCGTCTTATATTACTTCTGCGACAAGGTGCACATGTCCTTAAGTGTGTTCAGAACGCAAGAAGGGACTTACACCCTATTTCTCCAGTAACAACTTCATTGTCTCATTTTCTCTTGTTTTTATGTGTTTTTACAATAATTTACTCAAATCCGATAAACTTTGAGATTAGTTGTCTAGATTTGCTTCTCTAAATGACTCATGATCTTGTGGCTTTGGTTATCCCTTGTATGAGTGCTTTTGTTATCCCTTGTATAGGTCTTTTGGTTTTAATTATAGGGTGTCTTCTGTCACTCCCCTTGTAGTCAGTCATATCCTTACAGGCTTTCTGATAGAGGAAAATTTATATCTACTTTGAGAAGAGGCATAATACACTCTCCGTTGTGTAGCACTTTCATGTTGGTTATCTCAATGGTGAAGATGCTTAAGTATTGATAGTCTTTGGATGAGGAGAAAATCTTTAGATTATTGGTTAATTAGTAAACTATAATTGTTTCCTTTTTTAGATTTGAAATCATCATTTTATAAGTATCTTTATCTATGGACTTTGATCTTATTAAATTTTCTTCCTTGTCTAAAAATATATAAGCATCATATTATAGTTCAAAATAATCATAATTTTTTATAATTATTTTATTTTATATAGTTACAATTAATTACTTAAAATAAATAAATGAATAAACCGAAATATGTTTAATACAATGATACTTATCACTAAAGGTGGAAATGGGTCGGGTTAGGCTAGATTTTATCTAAGTTGACCTAAGCCTATTTCATAATGTATCGACCTTAACCTGACAAATTACCTATCATATACATAGTTTCAAAGCTTGGACTAACTTGTTTACAAAAATTTAAAAGTTTGTGATCTTTCTCGAAAGTCTATTTAAATACATAAGTTACATGAAGGGTTTAAAGCAGGCCACAAAAACTTAAAACTTTTAATTTCTAGCTAGGTATAAATTTTAAAAAAACTTATATTATTCTAAATTAAATAAATATATTATATTAATATACAATTAGTAAATTATGTAAATGTGACATATTTATAATTTATAATTATGTGAATAAATTTTAAACGTAGGCTAGTCTAGTAATTTAAATAGGATTTTTCAAAAGTTCAAACCTTAGCGTGACATAATAATAAAATAAACATTTCAAAAAGTTTACATCTTACTTATTTATTAAAGGGATTTGCTAATCAGTGTTTTAAGGACGTTGGTTAAAGAATGTATAAAAAGTAAGTTTTTATGAGAAAAATAAAAATAAAACTTCTCAAAATAATAAATATATCACTTTCCCATAAAAAAATGATTTTCTTGATTCCTTAATCAATATCCTAAAGACACCAGTATAACATTCTCCTTGAGGTCAGGCTTATCCAAGGTAAAAAAAGATTAGGCAATAGACTTCATGGCCACCTGACCTCTTCCCTTTCAACTTATCACTAATTTCAATATAAATTCTCTTACATTTCTAAATACGCCAAATATATCCAATATATAATAATAATTTATGAGTTTAATTTCGATATATTATAAATATAAAATTTTTATATTATTAGTTAATCACAAATCATTTTATGCATGACTTTTAAATAATTATGATAAGAGTCAAATATTTTGGATTATGTGTTAATTTATGATTGGTTGATAATATAAAATTTATTTTACATTAATAACACATACAGATTAATATATTTTTTATTGTGTCTACCGTGGCGACAAGCGTAAAGAATAATGAATTTTGAAAATAATAATAATGAATTTAAACTAAATTAATAGCCAGTAATAGTTTGTTTGCTTTAATTAATTATGTTTGTATTTTTCTTATTGCGATGTGTTTGGATAAGTGTGGACTTGAACTAATTTATTTAGAGAGCTTCTATGGTGCCTAGACTAATTCAACAGTTTTGGTACAGTTTTTGGATTAGCCAATAATTGAAAGGGATTCATTTAATGCAGCATGTTATTGATAAAACTTTACATATTGCAATTTAGTCCCTGACATTAAAATATTTTTTACCCTAATAAATTTAAATAACTATTGTCTGAATTTATCATATATGAATTAATTTAAAAATGTAAAATAATTTGAAATTTAGTGAATCAAAGGTTTTAGAAATTTTTGAACCCTAAAAAACTTCTTCCTTGAACACTGTCTCTTCCTCTACCCTTCTCGATTCCACATTCTATCAGAACACCTACCTTACAACAAAATTCTTAAAGCTAATATAATATTGGTTTAAGTAAAAACATATAATTATAGAACTTAAATCAAATGAAGTTGTAGTAATTATTGTTCATGTATTAAGTTGAAGGTTGTTCAGTTCAGATATTGTTCTGTAAAACTGAGAATTTTTCTTTTGTTTTCTTCATAAGGATTTCATGGGTTTAATGGTTTGAGAGTTTTGTATTATCAGGTTACTCTCCTATCCTTATGCATCTCACCCAACCCTCTCTCCCTTTTTTTCCCGTAAAAATACTGATAAGTGGACAACATAGGGAGGCCAAAAACCTTTCCTTGCTCGCAGATCTGGTTTGATATTCTGATGACTTTTCTTATTCTGTATGTACTCTCTTGGACGGTGAAGATTTTCCGCCACCAAAACTCTATTTGAGTTGAAAAAATGTTAAATCTGCCTAAAATAACCGGATTTTGAGTTGGGTAGCATAAACCCGATTTGCTGTAAAACAAGTCTTCATGACCCGGCTGTGAGGAGGAGATGCGACCGTTAGTTTTTTTTAACCTTCAAATACAAAAACGTATCAGTTAGTGCTATCTCGTTGCCCAATGGTTGGCACCCATGAACTTAATTTGATATTTGATATATCCCCGATGTCCCTGTCTCGAACCTCAGCTTAGGCAATAGAACCCGCGAACTAGCGAACACATAGTGAAAGGATGGCCGTAGGGACAGAAGAAGAGTTATGTCAATAATCATCTTTTATTTTTATATATATATATATATACATAACATATTGTTATTTGTTACATTTATGATTTAAAACTTATATTATGGATGCTTTGTGAGTCACAATCTCACAATTAAGGAATTTTTTTTTTCAAATTATAACATTATTTTCAATTTCCCATTAATTTTAATTTTAATACTTATATATGAAATTATATTATGTGAGTAAATTGAAATTATTTGTTATGAGACATTCATTAAATATACTAGGATAGTTCACTAACTAAGTACCTCAATCTAATTAAATAGTTAATATTATTTATATAATGAATATATATATATATATAATATATATTATATATATATATATATATATATACTAATTTGACAATTTATTTTCACTCTTATGCTCAAATATGTTTGTTCAACATTTTTGTCATATTTTTCAACAATTACAACAATAATCCATATCTTCTACCGATAAAATAATTATAAGTATAATCTTTATTTAGAAGTTTTTTATTTCAATGACTGAAAAACAAGAATACAATAAAATAATCCTCTTGTACACTTAAGCCTCACTTGAGGCAAGATCACTCAAGTCCACCTGATGATTGACTCCGATCAAAATAATCACTGAACCAGATGGATGTGAGAGATCAAAATAGTCATCTGTTGTTCTAATATTAATTTTCATAAAACTTATTGTACACTACAATGTACCGCTTTGATCGTAACAGGTTGTTCATTGTATCTCACTTTAGCAAAGATTCCTCACATCCACCGATGCTCGAATCCGATCAAAATAATTACTGGATCTTCCACATATATACTTAGGCTTCACTTTAATGAAGATCTCTCACATGTACACTTGGGTCTCACTTTAGGGAAAATTTCTCACACTTTTGGTGACATAACCATATCGTCTTCTAAGAAAAATAAAAAATTCGACTAAGCTTAAAAATATCCTAACTCAACCTTAATAACCTTTAACCCTAGCTTTCGAGTGAAAAATAATAAATTAAAAAGATTATCTTGGGACATCTTGGCCTACGAAAAACTTAGTTAGGTTATCCACTATATTAGTGCTTTCGTGACATAACCATATTGTGTTTGAAAAAATTTTAAAAAATTAGTATGAGCTTAGAAATACCCCAACTCAACCCTAATAACCTTTAACCCTAACTTTGAAGTTGAAAATAATAAATCAAAAATCATCTTGGGACATCTTGGCCTATGGAGGACTTACTTGGATCATCCACTATACTAGTGCTTTCATGACATAATTATACCGTCTTGTAAAAAAAAAAAAAAAAGTTCCCCTGAGCTTAGAAATATCCTAACCCAACCTTAATAACCTTTAACCCTAACCTTTATCCTAAAACATTTAATAAATGTCTCATAACAAATAACTAAAATAATTATTTTGATCGAAGTCCATCATCCACAAGATTTGTCTATCTACTGAGGCACAATAATAAATAACGTCAATCCAAATAAATTTACCTTACCCTAACCCAAAATTTTTGCCTTCAAAATATTTTTGCAACAATGCAATTAAATAAAAAATTAATGAAATCTCAATGTTAGGTAGTATTTTCTCAAAAATAATTTAATATTAACTATTTTAATTAGATTAAGGTATATGGAGAGTAAATTATCATAAAACATTTAATGAGTATCTCATAACAAATAAATACAATGATTATTTTGAACGGAGTCGATCATCCACAAGATTTGTCTAACTACTAAGGCACAATAATAAAATAATGTGAATCCAAATAAATTGACCCTACCCTAACCCAAATTTTTTGCCTTCAATATATGTATGCAACAATGCAATTAAAGAAAAAAACTAATGAAATCTCAATGTTAGGTATTATTTTTCAAAAAATAATTTAATATTAACTATTTTAATTAGATTAAGGTATATGGAGAGTAAATTATCCTAAAACATTTAATGAATGTCTCATAACAAATAATTTCAATTCACTCACACGATATACTTTAAAATGATTGAGTAATAAAAAAATAATTTTATAAATTAAACTTTATTTTAATTCTCTGTTACTCAAATCATTAAAATATAAATTTTAAATCTTAGGTTAAGTATATTTAGAACATTGTATAGAGCAAATTGGATGTTAGCCTGGTGGTTGGTTGCGCTTGCTCTCTAAACTTGCGTCTGAGTTCGAATCTGATGTTTCTCAATTTTATTATAAATCTTGTTTTCTTAAAAAAAAAGAGGAAACTAAAAATTTAAAAGTGCACTTCATAGGTATCGAACACGGGCACTGTAGGTGAATCACCGAACATTCTGGGCGTGTACCACTAGACCAAGCAACAAGTAGTGAAAGTTGTAGACACTTACTTGTATATAAAACTTGATTTTAAAGTGACGTTTCAGTTTCATCCCTGACCTCTGGCCAGGTTAAACGGACCCGTTTTACAAAAATTGGGTATATACGCCACCCAGGTCGAACTCCAGTCATTTTTTTGCCGTTTTTACATATTTTTTATCCAAATTAGATTGAAGATTCATCATTTCATGATTGAGGATGATTTTTGTATCATTCCCATTTTCTCACTAACAAACATTTGATAGAGTCAAAAAGATGATAAAAAGGTTCATGGATGATTTTTGTCTTTAACTTTGAAGCTTGTTGGGTTAAATTCTTTTTTAATTTTTAAATAATGATTAAAAATAATTTAAAGGTAAAAAACATATTATCTACTGAAGGACTGAACAGCTAAAAGGAAAAATTTTCCTTCATAAATGATCAAAGAGATGATATGACTGCATTAAATAAACCCCTATTCAACTATTGGTCAGAAAATAAATGTACCAAAACAGTTGAATTAGTGTAGATACCATAGAAATTCTCATTTATTTATTTATTTGCTCATCTAAAGTCAAGTCATTAAATAGGGTCAAGAGGTTTATAATAAAAAGGAGAAATTGCAATCTGACTGCAATAATTAATACAATTATAATTAAAATCTATAAATTATAATGTTACCTCCAACTAGAGGTCATATATTGACCTCCACTCCTATTTGTATTTGTATCCTTCATATAGAAATGCAAATTGAAGGCAAGTACAAAGGACACAGCCGCCAAAATAGAATTGAAAACAACTTCCGCACGCCATACTATAAATAGGAAAACATGATTTTTATACAACCGGGTAGGATACACAATTAAATACATGTATTGTATATTCATGTATCTCTTATTTGCGGTATATTATGCAAATGTGGAATGTGAATGCATGTCAACTGAAATGTCAAATTAATTATGTAAATAATCTGCTAACGAGTTGTTATGGTTAGGCCGAGTAAGAACTTGGACCCGACCTATTTATGCTACAAGTCACTTTACCGTACACGACTCGTGACTTGAAGGACTTCTGTTATGGTTGGATCGAGTAACAACGCGGGCCCAACCTTTTCTGCATGGGCCGACTTAATCTGCCATTGAATATTGGGCTAGCTGGTCACTTAGGCCTAACTTGCTGGAGGCTTGGGACAACTAATTAAACAGTCGAACGATACCAAACAGTCAAGGTCATAATGGCTGATCAACAGTAACGGCCATGGACATTATGATCGCCGACTGAGTAATGATTAGTGGGGTGGCGACCGTTACTCATATGAAGAGTCTCTTAGAAGACATAACAAGTGAGGAAGAGAAGTATAAATAGGCCCCAGAGCTAAAATAGGGGGACTTTGGGTGATAAGATTTACGGCCACCTGGTTAATAAGGGATCCAACTTCCCAAACTCTATGAAACACATACCTTGATTAGAACTACGTGGTCTTGATTTCCCACTAGGAATACGCAGGATCATAATTATCATTCAATCAAGTCTTATCAACGAGAACCATCTCCATCTCCGATCCGACATCTCAGACACAAATACTTTGGAAGGAACGCTATCAAATTTGATAGATATTCGCTTGGTTTCTTAGCCGATCGAGTACGTAGCTTCTCTGCTAGAATATGAGTATTCTAAGGGTACTGGTTAAGAAATCTTAACAAAAAGTAATTTTCAATGTAAAATTAGGTTTATCACTTCTCAAAATATCAAATGCACAAATTCCTAATAAAAATTTTCTCTTATTGATTCCTTAATCAGTATGTTTAGTATTGGGAAAAACCCAAGTCCCACATTGACTAGAGATAGAGCCTCATAAGAGCTTATAAAGCTTAGGCAATCCTCACTTCTTGAGCTAGCTTTTGGGGTTGAGTTAGGCCCAAATCTAACATGGTATCAAAGCCTATCCTAGATCCATTAGAGGGACGCCCACCATATTATCCACGCACCAAGCCCAATAGTGCTGGGCGTGAGGGGGTGTATTGGGAAAAACTCAAGTCCCACATTGACTAGAGATAGAGCCTCATAAGAGCTTATAAAGCTTGGGCAATCCTCACTTCTTGAGCTAACTTTTGGGATTGAGTTAGGCCCAAATCTAATATTTAGGACATTCGTTAGCATTCTGTTATGTAAATAATGGAGTTACTATAAATATGATATGCCCGCCATAACAACACCCAATATGTTGTTTCAACTTTGATGTTGACATGGCCAACTTCAATGTCAATAACGAAATTAGAATTAGTTTAGAATTATAATTTTATGTCTGTGTATTGTGTAAAAGAACTATAATGTAGAGTTATATTCGATTTCCTAAAATTGGCAGCAGTGATAGTGGTAGCAGCGATTGCGATGGCAATGTTAGTGGTGACAGCCAACGCAGTACTGTGTTATTCTGTTTATACTATCCCTCAATATGCATAAAATACGCTAGTTATGTGAAATTGAAATTCTTATCCCAATGGTTAAGAATTGGAATTCTATAATTACATGGAATCGTTATATAAAATTATAATTCCAATTTTATAAGGACTTCCAAATACAAAAATTAGAATTTCAAATCTCAAATCTAATTCCAAGCCTTAATTTCATACCCAATTCTAGACGACAAACCAGCAATGCTACAAACTAATGGTGGTTCATGGGTCCTTTTGTAGACATGAATTTGTTGCAATGAGGACAAGCTTGGCCTTATGAGAATGGTATTTGCTCTCATATGATAAAGCAATCAATGACTCAATATTGCCTAATATCGCCAAGCCACAACAGAAGAAGAAAAAAAACGCATGGGCGTGGGTTTTACTTTTATATATAAAATGAATTTAAAAATGATTTTGCTAGTTTTTTCTCTCCCTGTCTTTACGTTGCTTTAACCATTTTCTGATCCCCGTGCAAGGAACCAAGCGTGAAGCAGCTGATACGGTCATGCCATGCCACTTTGGTCTTTGGTACTTTCTAGCTTCTTCGAAGAAAACCTGTCAACTCACATTTATCAAATTGAGCCTATTTCAGGAGGAATGTCTGGGCCGATGAGGTCCACAGTTACCGATTCTACTCGGTACACTATCAAACAGTATCAAAACAGATAACTCACATAACTTGTGACGAGAGGGTGTAATATATAAAATATAATATGAATTTAATTGTTATATATCAATAATATAAAAAAAAATTACATGATCAATTAATCAAAAATTATTACATTAATAATAAATGATTGACTCTTATTTTGATATCTTAAAAGTTATTCAAATCATGATTTCTAATTGTTTGACAGTATAAAAAATTTTACACTAATAATATATAATAATTAAACTCATATAATATAATGCCGAATTCAAGTTTTTTTTCGGATAAGCATTATTATGACTCAATAATACTATGGTACCGTTAGGCATGTATACAGCACTATTTTGTTATTTACACTAACAGATGGAATCAAGTTATGAGTTTAATTTCTATATAGGAGTGGACAACTGTCGGTTTCGGTCGGATTCGGGTCAAAAAATCTCAATCCGACCAAAACCGAATAGGATAATATGCAGCTCATTTCCGTCCGTTTGAGGAACGGTTAGGTCGGGTGGCGGGTTTAGCGGGTGATGGACTGGTTGGGCGGTTTTCATAAAAGAAAATTGTAAAAAAAAAAAAAAACTTCAACAAACCTGGATTTCCTTCTTGATGACAAACCCAGCAAAATAATAATACATCAAAATATTAACAAAATCCCAAAAAAAAAAATTCAGTAACAGCAGCACAAGAAAGCTTCAACTTGAAGAAAAAAAAAAGCAAATACGCTTCTAGAACCAAAGGCAAATCTCCATTGAAGCAAAGGAATGACCTTTATCAGATCTGCAATGAATCAAAGACGAAGGCAGCACCAGACATGTCAGATCTTCTTCTTTGGCAAATCTGAGAGGAAGACGAGCGATGCTCTGGACCAACGACGACCGCAATTGATAGCTTTGACGAACGAGAGATCCAGTCGACGCGTGGTGAGAGAGCGGCTGCGTCGCTGTGCTAGGGTTTGCGAAAGCAACTCCAAAAATGGCCAAATTGGGTCTCCTCTCTGACTCTGAGCGGCGCCACTTCTAAAGATTGAAAGATAAGAGATTGGGGAACAAGAGACAGAGAGTGAGCGGCGCTAAGTCGCTAACCATGGGCATGGAGAGATACCTGGGGAAACGCGAGAGAGAGAAATGATAGAGGCTAGATATGCGTAAACTGATTAAGAATAGAGATTAGAGAGATTGAGAATAAAGAGAGTTAGAAAACACAAAATGGAATAATCTCAACCATTCATTACGAGTGATCCTTGGCATTTTTAATCCAATGATATATATTGATCCTCGGTCGGTTTCGGATTTCGACGGAAATCAATTTTTACACCTGAACCCGCCCGCACAAAACCGTGTAAGACTGAAACAGTGGACCCGTTGACTCACCCGCACCCACCCAATTGCTTCATTCTCCTACCGGGTTGAGCGGTTTTCGGTCAGGCCGCGTTTGCTTGTCCTGCCCTGTTTCTATACATGTAAAACCTTTGTACATATACATCCAATCATAAAATATCATGTCACTATTTTTTTTGACTCTTATCCTAACTACCTAAAAACTCATTTATGTTATGCTTGGTGATTTTTTAGGTATGAAAGAGTTTTTGAAAAAAAAATTCTTAGTCAAATACATTATCGTATGTATATCAAATAATACCACTAGTAATTGTTGGAACCAAAGTGGCTATGGTCCAAATAATCCCTTAAGTTTTGATGTTAACAAAGAGCTAATTTAAGATGAACAAAGATTTGTTATGGACTAACGTTTTATATTAAGTGTGCAGGATAAAACTTAATTGAGTCCAAAGACTATCCCTAGTCCAAAGACTTTATCTCGTCCAACATTTAATCTTGGTTTACGACTGGATGGTAATATATAGAACCATAAGTCCAAAGATTCTTTCGGATACTTTTGTAATAGCTAGTCCAATAAATGCTTTTATATACTTCAAGCGCGAATTTCTTGTAAAAGCATTTGAATTTATTATTCCCTGTAAAAGACTTATATCCTTAGGACAAAACATTCCTTGTAATCTTCGTACATATGTAAAGCGTAAGCCAGTATCTCTCTGTCACTTTAAGAAGTTGACATTCTTCTTTTGGAAAAACAAAAGGCAACTTTCGTTCTACTCAGAGGATATGTCAGCGCTACTTTTGACTATCATCCTGACAGTCTATCCTGCTGATCAGAAACTTCAGAAGCTATCAGACTCAACAGATCAAATGCATTCAATGTTTATCAGAACGGATCCTTTTCCATCCATTGAAGAGTGAAGTCTGCTCAAAGACAAGAGGCTATATATACCTCCATCCCCTGAAAGTGCAAGGCAACAAAACGAGATAGAACTTGAGCAAATATATAAGTGAAGCAATACTTAGCACTCAAAATCTTTCAAGAGATACAAGCAAACATTAGCTCAAGAAATCAAAGAGAAAATCTCAAGCTTGCAAAGCTAGCAAAGCTACTCTGATCCTCATTTTCATATTACTCTCTGTGTAGAGGTGTTTTTAAGAGTCTAAGCTTTAGTTTCGAATTCTCACATTTAGTGAGTTAGTAGAACAAACTCTTTCAAAACCTTAGTTTGGTTGAGCCTGAAGAGGCTTGTCTGTAAAAGAATACTTAGAGAACCTGAAGAGGTTGAGAATATTGCCTGAAGAGGTGTTGAATACTTTGTAACAAAAGGTTTTTGTTATAGTGGATAAAGCTCTCAAGTAGAGAGGACGGGACGTAGCTCTGGTGAAGAGTGAACCAGGATAATATCCTTGTGTTCTTTTCTCTCTCTTACCCTTACATTAGTTTATTATCTAACTAACTAACTGGGATTGAATTGCATTTTTCTACGCTGTCTTCTTATCTTACTCAAACTAAGTTAGCGTCCAACTTGGTGCTTGGAAGAACTCTCTTAGCTTTTAATCATTTTAGCGTCCAACCTTGCGAAAACTATTATCTGCTTACGAAAAGAATTTAAAATCTTCAGAAACACAATTCAACCCCCTTCTTGTGTTTCAAACAGGTTCCTTCAATTGGTATCAGAGCTCAGCCTCTGGGTTGAGCACTTTGCCGTGTAGAGGAAAAGATCTTACTGCAGATATGTCTGGACCAGGTATGTCAAGCGGGAGTCAACCTGTTATGGAAGACACTTCCATGACCAGACCGCCGTTCTTCAACGGTACTCACTACCTGTACTGGAAGGAGAGATTCAAAGGTTTCATCCTCAGTACAAACTCAGCTCTCTGGGCCAGAATCACAAACGGTCCTAATGTTTGTCTCAACTTTGACGGGACAGACAAAGCAGAGGACGACTGGACTGATGCTGAACGGGCTAGAATGGAACAGAATCATAAAGCAAGATATGCTTTAATGTGTGCTCTCAGCCCTGACGAATTTCAGAAGATTCACGCATGTGAATCAGCCAAACAAATATGGGACACCTTGTCTAATCTCCATGAAGGGACAACCAAGGTGAAGGACTCTAAAATCATCATGCTGGTTGGCCAGTATGAAATGTTCACCATGGCTGAAGAAGAGTCCATCCTAGACATGATGGGTAAATTTCAGACGATCATCAACAATCTGAAATCCCTTGGAAAGGTCTACACTACCAAGGAGAATGTCACCAAGATTCTTAGGAGCCTGCCTAAGAAGTGGAGACCTCTTGTCACTGCAATCACCCAGGCCAAAGATCTCTTTACTTTGACTCTGGATGATCTTGTTGGGACGCTTCAAGTTCATGAGCAAGAGCTTGATCTTGACAATCCTGGAAAGAAGAACAAAGGGATTGCCCTGAAAGCTCATAGGTCCAACAACTCAAAAGCTTTAAAAGCTGATGAGTCCAGTGATGAAGCTGATCAGTCTGATGATGATGTATCAGACGATGACGAGCTATCCTTTATCTCCAGAAAGATTCAGAATATGTGGAGAAAGAAAAATGGAATGAAAAGGAGGCCATTCCAAAAGAAAAGCTTCAAGGATCATGCTGAACCCAAAGATAAAAGTCAACTGGTCTGTTTTGAATGCAACAAACCAGGACACTTCAAAGCTGATTGCCCTATGCTAAAGGACAAGAAGAAGTTCTTCAAAAAGAAGAAAAAGAACTTCATGGCAACTTGGGAGGACCTGAACTCTTCTGAAGAAGAAGAAGAAGAAGAAACAAATGAAGAGGCTAACTTATGCCTTTGGTCCAATAAACAAGATGAAGACTCTTCGGACGATGAACAACTTGTTGTTCCAGGAGAAAGAAGTCAAGAGTCTACCTCTGAAGGAGGATGGAATGTGAATGTTCCACCCATCTTCAAGGGAACAGACTATCCTTATTGGAAATCAATTTTCCAACTATACGTCCAAGCTCAAGACTATGAGTTGTGGGACATCTTCATTAACGGAGATTATCATCCAACGATTACCCTTGAGGACGAATCAACATCGTCCAAACATGAAACAAACTGGACGAGTGATGATATCAGACAGTGTTCTCAAAATGCTCATGCCAACTGGTGTCTTGTCAACGCCCTTGATCGTCCAAGACTGGACATGGTCTCACAATTCCAAACAGCTAAGGAGAAGCTGGACGCTCTGGAACATCGGTTCAGACCAAGGAGCTCGTCTACCTCAAATCTCTGTCTGATGGCCAAAAGCTCTTCGGACGCTGAATCAGAAGATGACGAGGTATCTGTTTCTGACTCTCTTCAAGAAGTATATGATGAACTGCTAAATGATTCTTCTCTATTGCATCATCAATACATCATGCTTAAGAGAAAACTGTCAAAAGTGAATAAAGAGTTGGAAGAGTCCAACAAACTAAATAAGCAGCCTGTTGAAGAGAATAATAAGCTTAAAGTTGAGAATGTCAGTCTAACTAACAAACTCACCTCTGAGTCCAGTGAACCCCTTGAGGTAACTAGACTAAAACAAGAGGTATCTGATCTCATCAAAAGCATATCTAAGCTTGTTGGAGGATCAGAGAAGCTAGACCTGATATTGAGGTATACTAGATCACCTCATGATAAGTCTGGCCTAGGCTACGACTCTGAGAAACAAAGTACGTCTCAGAAAATATCAGGGTCCAACAAACATCACAAGGCTTTTCATTCCTATGGAAAGCAAAAAGAAAATAAATTGCATGCATCCAGAACTTACTGTAAGATTTGTGGAAAGATTGGTCACACCTCTTCAAAATGCATTTACAAGAACAAAAACAAAATGCATGAACGAAGACCACCAACTAACCCAAAAGGACCCAAGTCTATCTGGGTACCTAAGAGTATGATAATACCTGTTGTAGATCTGCTTAGCAACACAAAAAAGACCCCAGTCCTGGTACTTGGACAGTGGTTGCTCACGTCACATGACGAGAGAAAGGTGTATGTTCCAAGAAATCCGTGAGAAGACTAATGGATGGGTCACCTTTGGAGGCAACCAGAAGGGAAAGATAGTAGGAATAGGTAAGATTGGTAAGCATCCTCTTCCCTCTATTGATAATGTTCTTCTGGTTGAAGGATTAAAACACAACTTGCTTAGCATAAGTCAATTATGTGATAGTGGGTCTGTTGTTTCCTTCAATAAAGGTGAATGTATAGTCAAGAACCCTGATGGATCCATCTTATTCACTGCCAAAAGGCAAAATAATCTGTATAAGATTAACTTGGGGGAACTTTCAACTCAAACTGTTTCATGTCTAGTGTCTGTTGAAGATGAGCGATGGATCTGGCACAAAAGACTTGGTCATGCTAGTTTGAGATTAATCTCTAAACTAAACAAGCATAATCTTGTAAGAGGTTTACCAAAGATTGTGTTTAGATCAGACGCTCTCTGTGACGCATGTCAAAAAGGAAAACAAGTTAAGAACTCGTTTGAGTCCAAGAACATTGTTAGTACTTCTAGACCACTGGAATTGTTGCATCTTGATTTGTTTGGTCCAACAAGGACAGCCTCTGTCAGTGGTAAGAAATATGGACTTGTCATAGTAGATGACTATACTAGATGGACATCGGTTAAGTTCCTTGCTCACAAGGATGAGTCTATCAAGGTCTTTTCTATATTCTGTGAGCGAGTTCAGAATGAAAAAGGCATATTCATCAGCTCGATCAGAAGTGATCATGGAGGCGAATTTGAAAATGAGCTTTTTCAAAGGTTCTGTGATGAAAGTGGTATTCATCACAATTTCTCTGCCCCTAGAACACCACAACAAAACGGTGTTGTTGAGAGAAAGAACCGATCTCTTCAAGAGATGGCTAGGGCAATGCTCAGTGATAATTCTGTCCCTAAGCAATTCTGGGCTGAAGCTGTAAATACTGCCTGCTACATTCAAAACAGAATATACATAAGACCAATCTTGAATAAGACTCCTTATGAATTGTGGAAAGGACGTAAACCCAACATTTCTTATTTCCACCCCTTCGGATGTCAATGCTTTATTTTAAATACTAAGGATCAACTAGGAAAGTTTGATGCCAAAGTAGATAATGGAATATTGTTAGGATACTCTGAAACGTTCAAAGCTTTTAGAGTTTATAACTCTAGGACTTTGATTGTTGAAGAATCCATCCATGTTAAATTTGATGACAAACAGCCTGATAAGAGATTATCAGAGCTAGATGATTCTTTTGCAGATATGAATCTCAATGATTCAGATGCTCGTCCAACAACCAACAAAGACGAGGCATCAGACGCTACGCAGGACACATCATCGTCTCAGCAAGCTGTAAACACCCCTCGTTCGTGGCAATTCAAAACTTATCATCCTAAGGATCAAATCATTGGCAAACCTAATGATAGTGTCCGGACAAAGTCAACCTTCAGAGAGCAAGCTGACTCAGCCTTCATCTCTGAGATGGAACCAAAGTCTGTGGACGAAGCCTTATTGGAAGAGTGCTGGATCCTCGCTATGCAAGAGGAGCTCAACCAGTTTCAACGAAGTGACGTTTGGACGCTGGTCTCCTTGCCTAAGGATAAGTCTGTCATTGGAACCAAGTGGATATATCGCAACAAGCTGGACGAAGATGGCAAAGTTGTAAGGAATAAAGCAAGGCTAGTTGTTCAAGACTGCTCACAAGAGGAAGGTATTGATTATACTGAAACCTTTGCTCCAGTAGCTAGATTAGAAGCTATACGCATCTTACTCTCATATGCTGCACATCATAACATCACGCTTTATCAAAGGGATGTAAAAAGTGCATTCCTAAATGGTGTAATTAATGAAGAAGTATATGTTCTTCAACCACCCGGTTTTGAAGATCAGAACCGTCCTGAGCATGTATATAAGCTTAAGAAAGATTTATATGGACTCAAACAAGCTCCTAGAGCCTGGTATGAGAGACTCAGCACTTTCCTAATGGAGAATGGCTTCTCAAGAGGAAAAGTGGACACAACTCTGTTTAGAAAAGTAAATAAAAAGGAATTTATTGTTGCTCAAATTTACGTTGATGATATAATATTTGGTGCAACTGATGAATCTCTTTGCCAAGAGTTTTCTGAATTAATGCAAAGGGAATTTGAAATGAGCATGATGGGAGAACTAAAATTCTTCCTCGGACTTCAAGTAAAGCAAACTTCAAACGGACGAAGTACACAAAGGAGCTTCTGAAACGCTTCAAGTTGGACGATTGTAAACCTATGAATACACCAATGCATCCAACGTCCGTGCTAAACAAAGATGATAAAGATAAAAAAGTAGACCAAAAGGTATATAGAGGTATGATTGGATCCCTCTTATATCTAACTGCGTCCAGACCTGATATCATGTTTAGTGTTTGCTTATGTGCTCGTTTTCAATCTGATCCAAGAGAATGTCATCTCTCAGCAGTAAAAAGAATCTTTAGATATCTAAAAGGTTCTACTAATCTGGGTCTTCTTTATAAGAAATTTGATGAATACAGATTAGTTGGATTCTCTGACGCTGACTATGCTGGAGATAGAATAGAAAGAAAAAGCACAAGTGGAGGGTGTCACTTCATTGGTGCTAATCTTGTCTCATGGTCAAGCAAAAGGCAAAACACAATTGCTCTATCAACTGCTGAAGCTGAGTACATTGTTGCAGCCAGTTGCTGCTCACAACTGCTATGGATCAAACATCAGTTGGAAGACTGCAACGTGTTTGTAAGCAACATCCCTATCATGTGTGATAACATTGCTGCTATTAACTTGTCAAAGAACCCCATACTGCATTCTAGAGCAAAGCATATAGAAATAAAGCATCATTTTATTAGAGACTATGTGCAAAAAGGAACAATAGATATTCAATTTGTTGAAACTGACCATCAATGGGCAGATATCTTCACTAAACCATTAGCCGAAGATAGGTTCACATTTATAAGGAAATATCTGAACATGCATTTCATTGATTAACTGAGAGTCCAATGCATGCGTCCAATATATGCTCGTCCATTGTACTTTCTGATTGCTCGTCTAATGCATTAATGGAACTCAATCTTTGTCGAATGAACTATTATCTTTCATTCCCTTAACAGAGTCAGTTTTTGTTTTCTTTGTTTGCCAAAAATGCTTTTTACGGTTTCAAAGTCTGAACGTGTGTCAGGCATTTAATGCACGTCGTTTCGCTCTCTCTCTTTGAAAGTACGAAAGGTTTTCGTTCTCTCTTCTCCTTTCTTTAAAACCTAAGTTTTGTTAAAAATCAAACCTTTACAAAAAGCTTTAATCTTTCTTCTTGCATCTTCGAAAAGAAAAACCTTTTTTTTTTCTTCTCTAAAACCTCCTCTCTGAAACTATGGCAACCTCTTCTGATGCTGGCTCTAAGGGTAAAGGAAAAACCTTTATCGCTCAGACTGCTGATGTCATGGTCGAGTTCAAGTTTAATCTACAATTCCTGGCTGATAACGGGATTGACATTTTCCCTAATATCCATGTTGCTGGATGGTCAAGCTTCTTCGAAGGTTCTCCGGTAATCTACCCTGCTCTAGTTAGGGAGTTCTGGACAAACCCTACTGTCTCTGCAAGGGAGATTCACAACAAAGTATTTGATACTGAAGTAATAGTATCTGAAGCAACCATTTCTAATGCGATTGGGTGCGCCCAATCTGGTATAACTGTTGAGGATGACTGGGAAGAAGAGATTGGTGATGCTTCCACCATCAGAGATTGTCTGTTGAAGAACTCGTGTGACAAACTCATAGCCTCAAAAATGACTGACAAGGCTAGGGTTCTTCACCAAATCTTGAACAAGTCTATCCTTCATAAGGCTGGGTCGAAGGATAATGTATCAAAGGCTCATCAATTCTGCCTGGTTCATTTGATACTAGAAAGGCAGATAAACCTTCCCCTCCTACTCTTTTCCTTCTTCAAGTATGCCATTGAAGGCTCTGGGAAGAATACTTCAATCATCTATGCTGCTCTTCTCTCAAAAATATTCGAGAAGCATATGGTCTACGATGACCTAAAGAACTTGGCTCCAGAAAGAAAAGTCAGATACTACGGAGTTCATGGCATTGACCGATTGCATCAGCCTGAGTTTAGCAGGCAAAGTTTGGTGATGATGCAGTTGGACTGCTTCAAAAAGTCCAAACTTGAAGGAAAACAAAAAGGAGCTCAGACGCAAGGCTCAGAAGAAGCGTCTGAACAATGTGTCACTGCTGGACGCTCCACCGATCTAGCTCGTCCAATAGCTGGGACTCCTCCTTCTCGTCCAAAGCTCACCGTCCAATCATCCAGAAAAAGGAAGCTGATTCTAGCTCCTATTGATGATGACAAAGAGGACGATCTACCCATCTCCAGGGTAGTCAAAGGTCCAAGATTGGAAACCTCGTCTGTTGCACCCCTGTCTAAACCTTTGTCAACAAGGGCAAGGTCAACTCGAGCAAAGACAAAAAGTAATACTGAATCTATCTCCAGTTCAGTTATTACTTCTTCTGTTGTCCAATCATCTGCGATTGAGGACTTGACCTTTGAACCTTCCCTACCACCCTCACCCACTGACCTACCACAAACCCAAACTCTAACCTCACCAAATGAACCCGAAGACTGGTTCACACCCTGTGGAGATCACCCCTTCCAACCTTATGGTGCTCCCTATCCCAGACAGATCTTTCCCAAAAGTAAATATAGATGCATCCCAGGAATAGACTACAGTAACAAATGCTCAATTTGGGCTGAGGTCAAACGCAATTTTCCTGCTCTATTCCTTGAACACACACCCTCCACTACTGAACCTCACCCCAAAAGCCCTCTTCCATTATCTGAATATGAATATGAGCAACCACCCACACCACCCACCTCTGGACCACCCCCTAAACATGGCTACTACCCCATCCCACACACATCAACTAAACATCTGCCCTCTGAGATGTACACAGCCCATGGACCCTTGGTTGTCAGCCTTGAGAAGAAGACGTTTCCTCCAAGGAAAGTCTATCCCAACCTCATCAAGGACAAGGCATTCCAATGGTGCCACTACAATGTAAAGAGGCACGTTGTTCTTCGTAATGAAGACAAGAAAGGCTACAAAACGGAGTACGAAAGAAGAGCAAGGACGTTTGGCTTACCCAACTTCATCCTTGATCCTGATCTATCCTTCATTCCAAGCTACCCATCAACATGGAAGGAGTATTCTGATGTTCGGGACTTTCTTCCTTATTATGCCGTGCAGAAAGAGTGTGACATGACTCGGGAAGCTAAGATTCATCGCAACCTTCCAAAGAAATTTTGGTCAAAGTCATCCAGCACAAGAGTAGGAGTTGTTCCTCCTCGAGCTTGTCCAAGGCTCCCTATTCTAGATCCCAACAAGAATAAGGACCTTCGCAAAAGGCTTGAGTCATGGACGATGCCTTACAAAAATGCTTTTGATCCCTTGTTTTGGAAGAAACATCGAGATGACTCTGAGGCTTTAGCAAACATTTGGAAGAAAGATCCCCGATTCAGATTTGACCCAGATGCTAAGGTCTACTGGGAAAACCTCATCTGGAGATGCTCCCAAGAAGCATCATCATCTGGACTATCATTTGAGGAGAAAGAAGAGATTCGCGTCTACCCAAGACAATATCGAATCCGTGAAGCTGACTACATGATCATAGACGATATCTTTGGGATACCTCTTTATCCTAGAGATGTTTTGCCTTCACCTGCTCCCAGATGGAGAGAAAACAAGTATGATGATGCTGCGATCATACTTGAAGTGCTTCCACCTCCACCCAAACCTGTCATTGATCCTAATGCTCCTCCTCCTCCTCCTCCTCCTCCTAAGCCGGTTATTCATGAAGAGACTGGGGACACCGAAATCGTCTATGCGGACCCCTCCTCTGAAACTCATGCTGACGAAGTGGAACAAGTTGCAGACTCAGCTCAGTCCAAGTCTCAACCTATCCCTCTCTCAATGGTCCATCCTGTTGATCCATCTTTCTCTCAGGCTCTTAGTATAGTTCCTGATCAAAGAGGTGTGGACGCAACCAGGGCCACAGCTGAGAGTTCCGCCTCAGTTATTCCTCCTGAGTTTCAAGAGTTCGTCCAACGGACCATAGAAGCCAACAATGCGGTGCTCCTTCAGTAAATTGCAGCTATGTTCAAAGATTTTACTCCAAAACCTCCTCCCTCTTCTTAAAATTTGTTTTATTTGTTTTCAAATATACTGACTATGATGTGTTTCTCACTCTTTTGTCTGATGACAAAAAGGGGGAGAAAATGGGTTGATTGAATATTTACATACATGTCTGGCTTTTCATGCTTAAAAGCTTATATCTGTCTTATATGCCTTAAATGTTTAGATGCTTTAAATGATTAGAATGTTTGTCTTAGGGGGAGCCCTTCAGCTCTCTAGGACTCTTTGTTCAATCAAATTAGTATGTTTTGTCATCATCAAAAAGGGGGAGATTGTTGGAACCAAAGTGGTTATGGTCCAAATAATCCCTTAAGTTTTGATGATAACAAAGAGCTAATTTAAGATGAACAAAAATTTGTTATGGACTAACATTTTATATTAAGTGTGCAGGATAAAACTTGATTGAGTCCAAAGACTATCCCTAGTCCAAAGACTTTATCTCGTCCAACATTTAATCTTGGTTTACGACTGGACGGTAATATATAGAACCATGAGTCCAAAGACTCTTTCGGATACTTTTGTAATAGCTAGTCCAATAAATGCTTTTATATACTTCAAGCGCGAATTTCTTGTAAAAGCATTTGAATTTATTATTCCCTGTAAAAGGCTTATATCCTTGGGACAAAACATTCCTTGTAATATTCGTACATACGTAAAGCGTAAGCCAGTATGTCTCTGTCACTTTAAGAAGTTGACCTTCTTCTTTTGAAAAAACAAAAGGCAATTTTCGTTCTACTCAGAGAATATGTCAGCACCGCTTTTGACTATCATCCTGGCAGTCTATCCTGCTGATCAGAAACTTCAGAAGCTATCAGATTCAACGGATCAAATACATTCAATGCTTATCAGAACGGATCCTTTTCCATCCGTTGAAGAGTGAAGTCTGCTCAAAGACAAGAGGCTATATATACCTCCATCCCCTGAAAGTGCAAGGCAACAAAACGAGATAGAACTTAAGCAAAAATACAAGTGAAGCAATACTTAGCACTCAAAATCTTTCAAGAGATACAAGCAAACATTAGCTCAAGAAATCAAAGAGAAAATCTCAAGCTTGCAAAGCTAGCAAAGGTACTCTGATCCTCATTTTCATATTACTCTCTGTGTAGAGGTGTTTTTAAGAGTCTAAGCTTTAGTTTCGAATTCTCACATTTAGTGAGTTAGTAGAACAAACTCTTTCAAAACCTTAGTTTGGTTGAGTCTGAAGAGGCTTGTCTGTAAAAGAATACTTAGAGAACCTGAAGAGGTTGAGAATACTGCCTGAAGAGGTGTTGAATACTTTGTAACAAAAGGTTTTTGTTATAGTGGATAAAGCTCTCAAGTAGAGAGGACTGGACGTAGTTCTTTGGTGAAGAGTGAACCAGGATAATATCTTTGTGTTCTTTTCTCTCTCTTACCCTTACTTTAATTTATTATCTAACCAACTAACTGGGATTGAATTGCTTTTTTCTACGCTGTCTTCTTAACTTACTCAAACTAAGTTAGCGTCCAACTTGGTGCTTGGAAGAGCTCTCTTAGCTTTTAATCGTTTTAGCGTCCAACCTTGCGAAAACTATTATCTGCTAAAGAAAAGAATTTAAAATCTTCAGAAACACAATTCAACCCCCCTTCTTGTGTTTTAAACAGGTTCCTTCAGTAATTTCCTCCATGTCTCTAATACAAATAGTCCCATGTCAATTCCTATCTTAGGTATTTATTTAAAAATAATAAGCAACCGAATCAGGGCGGCTCAAGGGCCAAACAATTAAGGCCCCTTACTTTAGGCCTCAAAAATTTAATTACACTACAAAAAATATTTATACACCTTAGCATCGGCTAGCCTACGCTATTCTTTTCTCAGAAAAAAATTGTTTCAAAAAGTCTCGCCTCAAAGTTCGCTTTAGGCCTAATTAAGTGTTGGGCCAACTTTGAACAGAAAATTAGCCATACCAAATAAATTCTTGTAAACTACATTTTTAAAAGTATTTGCATAAATTCGGTTCATAAACTTAAACGTATTAGGCTAATAAATTAAGTATTTAATTGATATGCATTATCAATGTAAAGATTTTTTTACGCTGTCAAATAGTTATAAATTATCACATCAGTAAAAATATTAGATTTTTATTCTAACTACCTTAAAAGTTACTCATACCATGATTTGTGATTGATTGACATTATAAAAAACTTTACACCAATAGTGCATTACAATTAAACTCATAAATTAATAATAGGGTTAAATATGTTTTTGGTCCCTGTAAAATGAGCGAATTCAGGTTTTGGTCCCTGTAAACAATTTTCTTTGGTTTTTGTCCCTCTAAAATCTAAAATCATTATTTTATGTCCTTACTTATGTGTCTAAGAAAATGTGATATAGTTGTCCCAAATGATACCCAATGACCTCTGTGGTGTCATATTATCATATGAATCCCCTAAAAATTTTCTTGAACCCTAAAATGAATTATATTTATCTACTCTAAAATAAATGTTAGGGATTAAAAACGATGATATTAAATTTTAGAGGGATGAAAACCAAAGAAAAACATTTTACAGGGATCAAAACCTAAATTTGCTTATTTTTTAGGGACCAAATTAATAATTTCATATTTTAAAGGGATGAAAACTAAAGAAATTTTGTTACAATGCCCAAAACCAATATCCGCTCATTTTTTAGGTACTAAAAACGTATTTAACCCTTGATAATACATTCATTAATAGCTAACTATTATAATTTAATTAATAATTAACTGACTTAATTATTTACTAACTTAAATACTCTTTTTTCGGTAGAACTAACTTAAATACTCTAAGTTTATATACGAATTTCTCTTATATTTTTATTCTTTTTCTCTTTATATTCTTCATTACTAACAAGGAAACGGGTAGGATTTGAATTTGGTTGAACCCATATTTCGACAAAGTAAAGCAACCTACCCAAAAATGTTACGTAGGTAGTTGGGCATTGGGGTATAAGGAAGAGCGATTCTAACATCCTCCAACTCAAACGTTAGAGGATGCATCCTCCCATTTTTTTACCGGTTATCCGGTCAAATAAAACCTGTTAGAATATTTTATTTTTTTTAACAAATTACACCAAATAATTGATTCTCTTGAAAATTTTAATCGATTCTCTGGGTATCTATCTTTTTCTCCGTAACTTCTCTTATTGCCTTTCAGTATATATTGTCCTATGAAGGGACAAATTCAAGGAGCCACCATGCACTCTTGGAGGAACCGTTTTGGTGTTGAATCATAGACTCCTCATCTTCCTCCGCAAGAAGGTACTTGTAGTGGTGGCTGAGGAGGTGCAAGACCGCCTTGGTGTGGCGGAAGAAGTCCATCCTGGTCTTGAAACATGTTGTCTGCATGAAAATTTAAATAAACTCTGGAAGAGGTTAAGAGACAGCAGGAAAGTGTTTTTTGTGAATTGATTGATTTGTAATAGGTTAAATGGTTGTTAGTTTAGAATAGGAGAACTGGATGGAGTTGTTTGGAAGTGAGAACTGAGAACTGGTAATTGAATTCAGTTTCGACATTGACGATTCGACGAGGTGGACGAAGGTCGAAGCTGCTACTTCGACCTCCGCCCCTGCTACCTGAGGTTCACCCGTTTCAGGTGTGGCCGATGACAGCTTGCATGTACCTCTTCGGCGGGTTTGGCAAAGCTGTTCACCTTGGACTCGTTCTCTGTCATCTTCCGCGCGAAGAAACTTTCAATTTAGTAGCACAGGCCTCCAATTTCGACCTCACCGACACGCTCCCGCCTCCTTTGAACCCTCTAATGAGACGACCCACCGTCCCATTTAAAGAACCTAATATATTAACTACCCTTAAGCGCATTATACACGTTAGCATGCTTTATTAAGATGAAGCGAAGAGGAAAATTTCGCGCGGAAGCAAAACTAACTTTATGCACGCAGCTTATCAGAGTACGTAATTGTAAAACATAAACACATAAAGATATATATATATATATATATATATATATATATATATATATATATATATATATATATATATATATATATATATATATATATATATATCAGGTGCTCTATCAGTCGGGCTACAGTGTTAACATTTACATATAGAGTGTCTCGGTACCAACATTAAGTAAAATACATCAACAACTACTAGATTGATACAACATCCCTCAGGCTAATCCACCGGTCTCAATCTCGCACGACGTATCACCCAACTCCTCCGCAGCTGGATCTTACACCAAGTCTTTTCATACATACATATAGAAGAGACATAAAAGAAAAGACAAGGAGTAAGAAATATGCATCATCATATATATGGGAAAAGGAGCAGTAGCATGGCATACATACATGTATCACATAACATATAGAAATCATACAACACAATAAATAACACTATAAACAATCATTTCCCTAGGCATACATCACATCCATCTCCAAGATATTTCTCTCAGATCAAATCTCTAAGGAAGGATATTAATCCTTATATGCATGTATGTATGTCGGCCGATTAATAACGTCCCCATTTGGACATCCCCGTCGGGATCAATAATTCACGTCCACACTTGGACATCCTCGAAAGGATCAATAACGTCCCCAATTGGACCGCCCTTCGAAGGGGTGACAATAACGTCCCCATTTGGACCGCCTCGACCCGGAATCGAGGGTTTCGCAATAATAACGCCCCCATTTGGGCCGCCTCGTAATCGAGGGTTTCTCAATAACGTCCCCATTTTGACCGCCCTGACCCGGCATCAGGGGTTTCTTAGTAACGCCCCCATTTGGGCCGCCCTCCGAAGGGGTTTCTTATGCGGCATGATATGCATGTACATACAAACATTCATTACAGGTTGATACCGGAATCTCACAACTAGGCACTCAGCCATAACCATGATGCCTTGCATCAATATTAAAATCAATATCATGACGCCATGCGTCCACGAGCCCACAGCTCCATTAAAATCATAACAGTATCAATTAGAATCACATCGGTATCAACCCGCTCAATGTCATAATCTCATCATATGTTCATCAATTTCATCATATGCTTATCAAGCTCATAGTGTGCTCATCAATCTCATCAGTTTTATCAATCATGTCACATGCTCATTCGTAAACATCCAATCAATCACACTAATAACATATCATAACAATGAGCATGTCAATATAATCAATTAGACAAGTAATCATATAGATTACATAGAGCACATAATCATAATTAACCCTCGTAGATCATCATATAAATCATATAGAACACATATTCACAATCCCATCAAGTATATCAATCATCCATTTAGTATTTGTCTTCTAGCTTAGGGTATAGACTTAGTAGGGTTTAAGACTCCCCTACACATGTATGTCGACTATACTATGCTTGCTTTTCCGATGATAACACTTTCTTCTCCCTACTTGTAGCAAGGTAGCAATTCCCCCGAGCTCACTAGTACCTTTCCACAGTCACAGCCTCGTTCCGCCAACGGATAACCGCACACCCGTTAGAACACTTGAACACGATCTTAACCTTCACAACAATTCATCATCAAGATTATTAAACTCAAACAAAATCCATCTAGTTCATAGGAACTAGGGTTCGTCCCTTTGGTAGAGAAAAATGCTAGAAGTGTTAAACGTTGACAAACTCTTGGATTCATGATCTTTAGGCATAGAGAAAGCTAGTATAAGTCATATTTTTCAAGAATTTGAAACAAAGCTCAAGATACATCAAACATAGGGTTTCGGCCATGTCTTAGGAACTTAGGGTAAGAAAGGTTCTTGATCATAATCAATTGAATTCAAGAACATTTAAGTGTGATAGAACTCAAATCAACACTTCTTTAAGTACAATTGAAACAAAACTTCATGATTCCTTCATCTAGGGTATTCGGCCCTGTCCACCCCAAATGGGTTAGAGAGCTATTTTGATCACAAGCTTTTAGATTATGAAAGAAGACATTGAATCTAGATTATGAAAATTGGTTTGGCATCAAAATAATTTTTCTACAATTTTTCATGAATTTTAGAAGTTTAAGTTCAAGCATGAACACATATAGTTTCAATGAAGAAAGATGAAGATCTAGAGCTTAGATATGAGATATTTACCTCTTAGATGATAAAGGAGATCAAGTTAAGCAACTTTGCTTCACAAAGTTCTTGAAGATCTCTTGAAGAAATGTAGAGAAAATGAAGTTGAAGCTTGAAGCTTTGAAGGTGGAGATGGAGTTGATGAAGAAAGAAAAGTGAGAGAAGAAGAAGAAGAAGGGGAGGGTGTGAGGTCTCTCAATAAATAGGAGAAAAGGATGAGGATAAGGATATGACAAGGACAAGGATAGAAAGATAAAGATAGGATAGACTTAATGTTAGAAAGGATAATTTTCCTTAAGAACAAAATTAGGATTCTATTAAAAATTAACTTGAATACTTAAAGGTTAAGAATGAAGGTATGAAGAAAGAAATGTGAGAGGGAATTTCGTGACTTATATAAAAGGAAAGAATAAGGATATGGTAATTATCACTTAAGGGTAGAAAAGTAACTTTACCTAGGAATAAAGTTGGAATTATATCAAAAGTTCGACTAGAACTTGAACACTTGAGCTTGAAAAATAAGGTGAAGGAGAAAGAAATATGAGATAGAATATATATCTATTAATGGCGTGGTGTTATGTGAAGGAAGGGTAAGGATTGTATAAAAATTACTTAAGGTTAAAAATGTCATTTCCTTTAGGGGCAAAATTATCATTTTCTACGCCATCATCATTTCACCTATGTGACTCACCCTTTGCCATCATTAGCATGGTGACTCACCTAGGTGAGTCACTATGTAATCATTGTGTTAGAGATAGGATAAGGTGAGGTGGCTTTGAAAGCGACCTTACGCTTATCCATTACTGGTTTCGGTAGTCTCGTATGCAGACCAGGTTTCGTTTGAGTCTTCAACCCAAACCTTAACCATAATTCTCTACTAGTAATGTAGAGTAAAATAATATCTGTATTGTATCCAAAAAGTAGATACATAGAGATAAAATCAAACATCGGACGAGAGACGCGGTTCCTGAGTGTGATGAGTCAGCGGATGAATCATTGCCTTGACTCATCACTAGTCATGATTACTCACCATGACTCACCATCATTAGTCATCCTTGTCATGATTACTCTTCCCAAAATATCTTGATATTTCATAAAGGAAAGTCCATCGAATTACAATTTTGTCATTGAAATTCAGAAAGCAGTAACAATTGGGGTGTTACATCTAACATCCCCCGTTGACTGGTTGTGCCGCATATCATTGCCTTCGCCGTTTCTGGCTTTTTCAGCTAACGACGGCCTCCTTTGCAGTTAGATCAGAGATTCTCCTTAATGATAGAGGGATCTCGTAAGGGGCGACCGTTGATGATGGTTTGAACCTTGCCACAATAGAAGACGGCGGCGTTGGTGTTGTACTTGGTACAATGTCAATTTCTTTAGGAATCCCGTAAGTGGCGAGGAAGGAATTGATTGTTGTTACCGCCATTGGCTTCCATTTTTTTGATCTGGATATCGGACCAAGCGTCCTTGGTAGCAGTGGCAAAGAGATGGAGGAAGAAGATAAAGAGAATCGATTGCCTGTAATACATCTCATCTGTTGGATTATTTTAATAGTAAATAAATGGTTCAAATTAGGTGAGGATAGATCCTCCAAATATTTCAATGAGGATATAAGACATTCCCTATAAACAACTCGAACCAAACTTGAGCTTCAAGGCTTGTAAAAAAAAGTTTGTTAGGCTAGACTAGTTTATTTAAACAAACCAAATTTAAAGCTTAAGTTTTACTTTAAAATATAAAGCTTAAGATTGGTTCATTTAACGTAATTATTTTCTGCTTGATTATATTTTATTTATTAAATTTCTCCTTGAATTATGTTGAAGTTTACTAATTTAATATTTAACAGATATCTTTAAGCTGATGGATAAAAAACAGATATCTTTAAGCAAGCAGATGAAATTACAAAGAAATACAATATAATTTTGTACTCACGATTCATTACATAAGCTATTCACAATTTTCAATCAATACTCTCTAGGTAAAAGCAATGCTAGCAATACACTCTCTAACACACTCTTAATTTGTTATTGAATGAATTTTATATGGAATCCACTAAATAACATGGACTCACTCTCTATATGATGGGTCCCACATGAAATCAACAATAACAAAAAATGTGTTCAAAAGAATGTTAAAAAGAATATGTTGCTAGCATTTCTCTTCTAGGTAATACACACACACACACACACACACACACACACATATATATATATATATATATATATATAACTATTTGCAAACTATTAATGTCAAACTTACAAAGTTTAAACTTAGTTCATTTAAACAATCGAGCCTACCTTTAAACTTTTAAACAAACTTGATAAAATATTTAACAAGTCGAACTCAAATAATTCGCGAATAACTCAACTCATTTATAATCGTACTTTACTATACTATGACATTTTATGGTTTGCACCAATCATCAATTAACTAATGACACTATGCTGGTTGCAAAATGTAACTAAACAAATGAAATGTTCTCCATGAACAGCCATGCATAATCCTTCTCTATTCATTCTCAATTATTGGGAAAAAAAAGTGAAGTCCCACATTGACTATATAATGTCTAATAAGAGCTTATAAAGCTTGGACACTCCTCACCCTACAAACCGGTTTTTGGGTTGAGTCAGGTTCAGAATATCCAAGATTTATAATGCATCAATTCAATGAGAAGAGACAAGTAATCCTTATCCAAATTCTATGTGAAAACTTTCATAACTATAGCAAAAAAGAAAAAAGAAAATACAGAACATAACTGCAAAATGAATACATTATTAGAATTCTACTATACAAAACTGCAAATAAACTATTTGATTTATTGTCTGTGTAATTGAAACCCACGTTAGGTTAAAGAACCTCAGTGACTCAATGTTGTGGTGAAGAGCTAAAAGCTAGCTTTCTGTGTTACGCTCAATAAAGACAACAGCATCTCATATTAGCTTCTTTTTCCTACCTATTTTTCAGCACATGAAGATTGAAGTCCCAATCCTATCCATCTTTGCATACTTCCTTTATTGCCTGTACAGAAGAAACTCAAGCAATTTGATTTGTTTCTGACTTCTGCATGCTTATACATTTGCATTTAGCTCTTTTTTCACTCAGATTCTGCAGAAAGTAATTAAAAATGTTAGCGCACACACGAACGAGTCATTAATTTCATGGCGATGAGTATTTGCATCTTAATTAACTTCTCTTATAATGTATACCTTGAATTGTTTCTGAAGATCTTTAATGTACTCTACAGCAAAGTCCAACATGTCTGCTGTGCTGGTTTGCTGCCAATAACATAAAGAAAGTAAATTTTCCAAATACAAAATACACCATTGTTTCATGGGCAAATTAACATGGGTGTAATGAGTCTTACCTTGTCCATGTTTGGAACAAGCTCTTGCAATTTTCTCATTCTTTCACTAATCCGAGTTCTTCTCACCTGAAAATATTACTTCTTAGAATCATCTTTCACAACTTAGTTCATGTATTCAACATAAAAATGTATTTCACAAAGTTTTGGCAAAGGAATGGATCTAAGAAGAAAAGGATGCTATTTGCACATTATTTTCTTTACACAATTATTAACACTATTTCCTTTTTAGTTATAGATAATATAACAATACAAACACATCTCTCTTTCTTTGTCCTAATGAAGTAGGTGTAACAAAAAAGTGTGAAAAGATAGTGTGCAAAAATAATGGCCCAAGAAAAAAGGTACCCATTTTTAACATACAAAAATGATTCACACCAGAATTTCTACACCAATTTTACATTAGTTAACAACATAACAAGTTTTGGGTGGACATGTGTTGTTGTTAGGTTAGCAGGATGATATCTAAATAACATCTTGTGATATAACAATACAAACACACTTCCCAAAACACATTATCTCTCTTTCTTTTTCTCCTAATGAAGTAGATGTAACCAAAAATGTGAAAAAATAGTGTGCAAGAATAATTTTCCGAGGAAAAATCATACTTAATTTTGGTATACAAAAGTGATTCACGCACACCAAAATTTCTATACCAGTTTTACTCTAGTTAATGACATAACAAGTTTTGGGATTGACGTGTTGTGAGGATAACGGGACAATACTCGAAAAACATCATGTGAAATCCGAAAATTATCTCGTTAACCAAAATAATACACGTTATCTCAAAATTTGTACTTCATTAGGCATGTCAAATTGGTTGGAACTTTTTGGTGTGCATATAACAGGGTTGCTTGGCATATAGACAATATCTTACCCTTTCAGCAATGCTTCGAGGATGAGTAGCACAGCCTCTCTTTGCTCTGATTTTGCAAGGAACAGAATCTGGGAACTGAAGCAAATTCTCCATAGCAAACATCTCAGATGATGCTTTTGGCAAACTCAAGTGATGCGATAGTGTATGGACTTGATTTCCGAGCTCTCCATTCTGAGCATAACACACTATTTCTGTTAAGAACAAGAAATGAAACTGGAACAATAAAATAAGAAAACTCAACATCCTATTTATACCTGAGCATCAGAAAATAACCTATCATCACGATTTCGCTCTCTTTTCAAGCCACACAGTTTTTCTGAGAGGTGTGAGGTCTCGTTCCAAGAACCATAAGGGAATCCAGGTCCATAATATTGTGCATCACCATTGCTACCTCCCTGTCTCCTATCATCAGGGCTAGTTGCCCCAATGCCTTCACTCGCTAATTTAGAAATCTGTGATAGCATTCCCAAGGAAGGAGGAGTTCTTGATGTGAAGCTAATTTGATTCTTCAATCTGTTCATAGATAGACTAGGTTCACTATCACTGCCATCCACCCCACCATAGTTTCCAACACCTTTCATAGTATCATACCCTGCAATTAACAAATATAAACCTTCTCAGTAGCCAACAAAAGTGGAAAAAAAAAATCTTCTTATTAAACATAAGAAACAGCCCAACATAAATAACAACAATATCTCTGTCATAAGTTTTTTTTTTTCATTCGAAACCCACCGTAATTAAGGCCTTTGGTTCCCCAGTGGGTCCATCAGGATGTCCCCACAGTTTCGGCCCTTTGAACCGGCTATGGGACTAACCCCCGGTTCCACAGCGACGGATGTCCGATTTTTTACACACGGGTTTAGGCCGCCTCCCAAATGGACAACTCCAGGAATCGAACTTGTGTCCTTTTCCTTGGGGGAGAGTCACCTTACCAACTCTCCCAACACCATGTTGGTCTGCCATAAGTTTTTAGAACCTCAAATTGAAGTTACAACAAATTTATGAAAAAACATAAGTTTAAATTTCCAATCTGCTGCCACTGACAACACCAAAGCATTGGAAAGTGATAAAATGGTCAAACCATGAGAGAGTTGGGTTGAATACAGAATACCACAAATGCCAAGCATAGCAAAATTTCACTCTTGGAAGAGTTTTAAAGGTTTCATCAACCTCGTGCAGGAAGAACTCTCCCAAAAGTCTAAGTTAAGAGGTAAAAGGTCATGAATAATTTTATATGATTATATCTAACAAGTCCCCTCACGCAAGATCTCTTTAGGCTTGAAGCTTGAACCATCCACATTCCACACGGTTCAGACTCGAAACCACTTGATCATAGAGTCTCCGATGCAATATCAATGACCAACTCTCGCAAAAGTACAAACTGTGAGGTGAAGGCTTAAGAACGATTTTAGGCAAAAATCATATTTTTTATCTTTTAACTTATTTTTATGTTGTCAAATTCGTCCTCTAACTAATAAATGTTCAAAATTGGTCCGGCAAAGATTAAGATTGTTAGGTTTTTATAAGTTAGACGACCAATTTGATATGCTCCAAAGGGTAATGTTAGGTTTTTTATAAATTTGAGGACCAATATGAAACATTTATTAGTCAGAGAACGAATTTGAAAATCGAAAATAATTTAGAGGAAAAAATTACAGTTTTTGTCAACGAATTTATGTCTAACACTTCCTATGCATTGACAATTTGAATCATCCTAAACAGACCATAAAATTGGATAAAATGTCTTCATGACCATCACTGTCTTCTAATTTTCATAAGCCAGAATAAGAAAGTCCAAGGCAATTGAATTCATGCTAGCCACTCTTAAATTTGGGCCTAACTCAATCTCAAAAATTAGCTCAAAAGGTAAAGATTGTTCAAGCTTTATAAGCTCTTATGAGACTTTATCTCTAGTCAATTATATTTCATATGCAATTAAAATTTCCAAAATCGTGGTCTACAAAAATAATCATTAAACAAAAATAGTAAGCAGCAGCATAACATAAAAAGTACAATACCATTCTGAAAGGAGATATTGTTGGAGAAATGACCAGCAGGGAAGCTACTCTGCCTTAAAAGATCAGAGTCAAAGCTTTTAGGACTTGTTTGGTGATGATGATGATGATCCATTCCCATAGACCCCACAAGCCCATATGAAGTATCTATGGCAGAACTTTCAGTAGAGTTATGCCTCATAAATCGTGAAGGCACCCCAATACTATAACCCTGCTGAGAATTCATGCGGGTCAAAGTTGATGATGATATTGATGAAGATGACTCGTTTGGTGTTTTATTATCACAAGGCTTGTTCTCAAATCTCAAAGCTAACTTTTCAGGTTCAGAACACTCCCACTGGTTACCCTTATAGGCAGCAGAACCAGCAGAAAGAAGAACTGAACTTGGGGCAGAGCGAAAACGAAGTAACCCTGAATTGGGTTCGTGTTGTTGGAGTTCAAAACGAGGATTAGAATCCATTTGTTTAAATGGTTTTTTTTCTTTTCTGATTCACTATGTCAAAGGGTACTTAAAAAGGTAAACAAAATAAATAAAGGTCAAGGTTACTAGGGAATCATTAAAGTATGAGAGAAAATGAATAAGTTTTTTTTCAGCTTGGTTCCTAAGCAGGGAAGGGTAAGGTGGGATAAGATCTTGTATGAGAAGCAGCCCAATATAGATAAAAAGAGAAAAGAAAAAAAGAAAAAGGCAAAAAACTTGATTGCACAAAATTGAAGGCGTGAAGTTATGAAGAAGCAGAACAGAAATAGATAGATTAGACAGAAGCAGTGAAAAGGACAAGGATATAGAGATACATAGAAATGGGTGAGTGCAGCTGCTTCAGATTAACTTGCTTTTGGAAAGCAGAGAAAGAAAGAAAGAAAGATCTTATGAATGAGAGGTATAGAGAGGGAGAGAGAGAGTGTGTGTGGAAGGTAATGAGAGAAAAAGACAAGAATCAAAGGAAGGCAATTTTTATCTTCTCTCTCGCGAGCATGTTCAGCCAATCGGAGAGTGCAGAAAGACATCAACCGGCATCACGGGACCAAAACTTCTTCTAATATTCTTAAATTACTTTATTATTTCAAAAAGGATATTATTATTATTTAATTGCCTGACTATAAATTGGATTGTAAAATATTTTAGAGTAAATTATACTCCACCATCTTTCAAAATAACAACAAATCTCATATATGATCATGATTCATGAATTGTTACACTTCATCCTAAGTTTTATACTCTGTTTGGTTTAGGAAAGAAAGTAGGAGAAAAGAAAATAAAAAGAGAAAAAAATAATAGAAAATGATATGATTGTTTAGTTGTTTGGTGTGCAAGAAAATGAAAGAAAAAATAAGCATTTTTCTTTCCTATTGTTTGATTGCGTAAAAAATAAAAAGAAAGAAAAAACATCATTTGAGATGTAATAAATAAATCAAGGATGTTTGCGTCTTTACATTCTTTTTCTCCTCATCCCTTACTTTTCTTCCGAAAGTGGGAGGAAAATTTTTTCCCTGTGGGGCTTATACATTTCTTTCCTTCGTTTCTCTAAGACAATAAAACGAGGGGAAAATAACTTTTTCTTCTCTTTTCCTTCATCTCTTTTTCTTTTACATTTCTTCCCATCCAAACATAGTATTAGTGTTGATTAACAATTGACTTAACACCGTTAAGTTACTAGAAAAATAAAATAAAAATTATAATTAGTTATTAATATTTATACATTTAAAAAATTTTTTCAAGATAAATCTTAAGCAATATCTTAAAAATTGGATCGGACTTTGAACCGGTAAAGGAAATGTTTCACGATTCATTAGTCCAATCACAATCCAATCGTGGTCGAATCGGTTATAATTAAATATATATTTTTAATTTTAGATAATATATTCAATAAAATAATAAAATAACACACTAAAAATAACACAGATAATTTATTCAAGAGCAAAAAAATCCTCTTAGACCAAGTATTTTTAACCTTACATTTTTCTGAATACTTCTTAATTATTTTCCTTCCATCATTTTTGCTAATGACTTCTGAAGGTCTTACCACATTTATTTAGAAGAAACTTGCTATGGAGGCCTTACAACATATCTTCCGTACATCGAGCTACAAAAACTCTCTAGTCATCTTCATGTATGTTATATGGTACTGAAGGTTCTACAATGTGATTCCCTTCTGAATCTTTTAAATACCTTGTAAGGTTAGTTCTGAATACTCTGTGCAGCTTGTCAGCTACTTGTAGTACATAATTCTTCCATTCTTCATCAACAATAAAAGCCATATGCAAAACAACATAATCAAACAATTGATGAATTCATGCAAATTTGGAAAACAATGTACAAATTTGTTACCTGTATATCAGTCTAAATTTGCTCTTTGATAGCCGCCAATGCTGGATTTTTTCATGTACGACAAGTAATGGGGACAAGTCTTCCGACAACACTCCCAATTTAACTCGTCAATTTCCCATCGTTCTTCTTAATTGGTTGACCCTTAGCATTCCATTCATTGGTTTACCCTTAGCATCTTATTCCATTCTAAATTATAAAAATGCTAAAAATAACCCTTACCCTTAATCTCTCTCCTTTACTTCGTGAACGGATGATATCCTTCATAACGTCGGCCCACACTTGTACCTCGTTTTCTAGAAGGTGGATGCATTACTAGTTGGTGTGGAAACCAATTAATTGTAACAAAAGGACTCTAAGTAACCTTAATGTAGCCCGAACCGCAACAAAATGATTCAAATTGAAGAGACTTACCAGTTGATGTGGAAGACGAAGATAGCGAGTTGCTAGGTGGTGGTGGTGGTGAAATGACTGAAGAGATTGAGAGAGGGCTCACAGAGAAGGTCACAGAGAGGGAGTGAGAGTCTGAGAGCGTGCGCGGGTTTGAAAGAGTGAGAGAGAAAAGAGGTTACTTGAGTTTTTTTTTTTTTTTAAAAAAAATAAAGTAACGAATGTGTTTACTCGGAGAAACGTTTTTAAATGTATCACTTTTAACAGCGCTTTTCTGGATAAAAGCTATTACTAGTTTTGCATTTAACGTTTCTATAAGGAAACACTATTACAACATTAAACAATACTGACACCAAAGGTGATACATTTAACAACGCATTTGTGGATAAACGCTATTAAATCATTAAACAATACTACACAAAAAGTGATCTTATTTTGCATTTGTAAAGCATTAAACAACTTAATATAATATAATTTTTTTTAGTAAAGCGTCACCTCTATTGGTTTGTTCTTTCTTAAACTAATTAATATTGCAGAAACCCTAATTTTTTTTCATTGAAACAGAAACAACATAGTGAATACAACATTACAAAGTTAGATTCAAAGTGAACACAGAGTTACAAAGATGTTCAATGCTAAAACATTCATCATTGACAACAAGAGTTACAACAAAAACAACATAGTGAATACATAATGAATACAAAGTCATTGATCATTAACAAAAAGAGTTATAATTTGCTACACAATTTGAAAATTGGCATGGAAAATCAGAAACTTAAAGAGAATCTTTAGATCTCTTCCACTCAAACAATGAGCATCAATAAGAGGTTGGAAATCTACAATTTCTCTTCCAGTTCCTCATCTGATACTCTCTTCCATTATAAACTTTATTATGCCTCAAATAACGAGCAGATAGCAAGTATGTCTTGGCGTCCAACTGCTCTTAACAACAGGACCCAAAAAAGAAGCAGTTTGACTTAAATAATGATTTCTTATGCATTGAGATTCTGTCATCTTCTCTACTAGTTCCTCTTCTGATACTCTCTTCCATTCTGGACTTCATTATGCCTATTTATGCGTCCAAGTGCTCTTGGAAAATTTTCTTATATCCAACCCTTTGCATCGAAACCTAAATTTGAGGTTGGATGGAACAAAAAAGAAGAGCCATTCTCTTGACCCCTTACGCGATTTTGCGTAAGGAGGCAAATAGAAGAACTCTATACTAAAAGAGCTCGATGGCCTCCGTGCAAAAAATAAAGGAACAAAAGAGCGAACCGCTCATCTGAGGATGATAAGAAAAGAGATCCCTTTCTAGGAACAAAGCCACATTTTGGACTTCATTATACCTTACATCTTCTCTTCTAGACTTCATTATACCTTACATTCTAGATTTTTTTGAGTCATTTTTCTTCCATCTTTCTCATACAAGAAAGGGAACTCCAGAAATTAATAACATGATAGAATGAGAAATCTTTGGAGCTGGTAAAATTTTGAGTGTCAAGGATAAGGACATAGATGAGAGTTATTTCTAGGAGAGATTTGTTCAATTGATCTGTGCGTTGGTTCAATAGATATTAAAGTAGAATTGATTGTAGGAGAGTTTGGTTCATAGACTTGTGTATTGATTCAATAGATATTAAGAAAGATTTGATTATGGACAATTTTCTATGCGTTAAAGGTTGAATTGTTTCAACTAATGTATAGAGAGTTTGTCACCTAGATCATTTTCGTTTTAATAAGGAGAAAAGATAGCGTTTCTATAAGAAGACGCTATCAAATTGACACTTGAAATAAAGTTTCTATTACGAAGTACTATAATAGGTGGAGCGCTTTTTTTTATAAAATAAAATTGGGTAAAGACAACCTGATAAAGTGATAATCCTTGAGCCTCAATGATAGTAATGAGAGTGTAACCCACCCCATTCCAAAACAACTTTGTCTTCTCAAAAAGCGCACGAGGTTCCTGAGATGCCTCTTACTCTTCTTTTTACCTTCCCTTATAATATTCCAAGAAATAACTGAGAATTGATTGAACTCAATCATCATAAAAGAGGAAGTTGGAAACCACAAAACTAATTACGACTCTGCATAAAAAATGGTTGTTGGGCTGAGGCACACACACATCCCTTGGATTTTTGGCACCACCTCTTCCCCTTACATCAGTAATGTTGCTACTGAACTGTTCCAGAAGTTGCGTTATGCGAAGGAGCAGAGGCAGGAGGTTGATGCAGACCTATGTGAGATATTGAGTCACCTGTACTTGAACCCATTTTTGTCTACTTAGTAGTAGCACTAGAGCTCGAGCCCTTATTCTCCACAATAACCTTCTGTTTAGAACTTCCTTTTGAGGTTAAAGACATAGTTGACTTACTCTTTGAAGGTGACAACATTCTTTTACCCTGTAAAATCTCCATTTTATTGTGGCTCTTCTAAACAGAAACAGTTGGCTCCCAGTATTTCCGTGCCTCCTCTTTTGGTTGTCACCCATTTTAATGCGCCTCCAATCAATTAGCATTTAATAAATGATTTGAATCCTTATTATTCTCTTCAGTCGTTCCCTCCTTTTCCCAATTAAAAGGCTTTTAAATTTATTGGCTTCTAAAACAGAATTCTTATTTCTTGCCATTGTTTTAGATACATTAGGATTCCATTTTTTTTTTCTAGTGACAACAAGCCAATCCTCATGCAACGGTTCATGGGTTTGAAAACTGTCCCTTTTTGACGGTTGAATCCCTTTCCTTTACGCTGACATTTTTTTATATATATTATCGGTATAAAGTTTTTTATATGACTAAATATATATTATTATATTATCATATGTATTATTTTTTAAATAATTATTATGAGAGTTAAATATTTTTAATGATATGTCCATAAATGTATGATAATATTAAAAAAAAATATACTAAAATACTAAATATTATAAGTATATTATTTCCTTAGAGAGAATTAGGTGAGAAAGGTGAGCTCGAGTTGGAGCACCGATCCCTTCCAACTATTTTATCTTATGCATAAAACTTAATTTTTGTGCAATCTTTTTCATGTATTATTTATTTTATAATTTTGTTGTCGTCATTACAACCTAATTTCCTTTTCTCATCTTTAGTCAAAAAAATTTCCTTTTCACATCTTTTAATATGGTTCACATTAGAAAATTAATATTAAGATTAATCATGTACACACAGAAACACCATGATAAAGTTTGTGTATAATTAGCACCAAAAAAAATGTTTGTGTATAATTAATATGACCGTTAATGGTTATGTTGCACTAAATATGACTTGTATCTTTTTTACAAGCCTTTATAATATGACCGTTAATTGTTATGTTGCACTACAATGTTGTATTCTGACAATATATTTTGCAAATAGAGAATATAATGATTTATAGGGTCTAATTATAATAATTGCACGACTTGAGTTTGATTAAGAATATTTCATCAGGTGATATGTATTTCTATTATAAATCAGTATTGATATTGGTATTTAATCTTTATCATGGAATTGGAAGAGTTTCCACTCACTTAAAACTTTTGTAAAAAAAAAATAAGAATAAATAATAATAAAGAGCTTAAAAAAATAATAATATTAAAGAACTCAAATAATATTTTGAATTTAATTGGTATACACTCTTTTATATTGTCAATCAATCATAAATTACCATATTATTAAAATTGTTCGACTTTTATCCTAATTATATTAAAAGTCATTCATATTATAATTTGGTATTGATTTAGAGTGTAAAATAACTTTAGATTGAGAATAAATATCAATTAAACTCTAACAATTAATACCACATATGTTGATCAAAGTTAACATAAAAAAGCCAGGTTTGATCCGCTTTCAGATATTTTCAAAATCGAGTTGATTTTTCAATCGGTAGGAGTTAAGAGTATCTCCATTTGTATAATTTATTGGAGTAACTTAACTTTTTTTATGAGTCCTATCATTATCTTACAACTTTTATTATTTTTATCAATCCTTTACTCTAATGGTGTAATTCTAAAAAGCTTAGCTAATGTGTCCTATAAGTTACCCATGTTTTTATTCATATTTATTGGTATTTCAATTTTTGGAGGAAGATAACCATTACAATTGTCTATTTTTTCCTCTTTCCTTATTTTATTAAGAACTGGTTGCTTATAAAAGCAACTCTTACAAGTAACTCATGTCCACCTAAACTCAATTCAATTGTATAACTGTGTAAGGAATGATTGTTTAGCTCTATACAGGCAGTAAACCACTCCCTTTTGAGATCCTCTTACCAAATAAGGAAAAAGTTTAATCCATGATGCTTTATATTCTAATTTTTCTTTTTCTCCCATCTTATAAGTCTTCCTGGAAGCTCTGTCAGGGAATCATCTAAAAACATCACCAAAGAATCCCGCCGCTCCCAAATAATTGGTTCCTAGTCTCTTTAAAAATCAATGTCAATTTCATTGTTGCCCATTTTCCCTCCTTTTTCGTAATACTTTCATTGTTCTTTTTTTCTTCTTTTAGTACGTACGGAAAAAAATGTTCCTCACTTTATTATTTTAAATTGGAATATATTGTAACATTTCAAAAAACTTAAATACTAATGGGTATTTTAGTTTGTTTTTTTTTTTTTAGTTTAATTATTATGCATTGCCAATATAAATTTTTTTACATTGTCAACCAATCAAAAACCATGATATGAATAACTTTTAAGATAGTTAAAGTAAAAGTCAAATATTTTTAATGATATGTCAAATTATGATTGGCTAACAGTGTAAAAAAAATTGTACACTGACAATGCATACCAATTAAATCTTTTTTTTCTTATTATTAGTTAATATAAATATTTTTAATAGTTACTATTTTTTTAAATAATGAAAATATTTTATTATTTTCAGTATTTTTCAAACAAAAAAATTGAAAAATGAAATATACAGTAAAAATAAAAAAAAAAAAATTATTATAATCTGAATAAAAATATATCAAAATTAAAATTAAAAAATTAAAACAAAACAAATACCACTTAAATGTTCAAATGCTAGAGTGATCACTGTGAAAAAGGTTTGATCTAAGGACTAGCTATCTGAATTCGAATTTGTGTAAACTATTACAATATAATGTATTGAAATAAAAAGTGAGGTTATTGATATTTTATATTGTGTATTTATATTTTGCATTAAGTTATCTTAATTAACTCTATTTTAATTTATACTTTTATTAAAGAGTTTAATTGCTATGCATTGACAGTGTAAAATTTTTTACATTGTCAACCAATCACCAATCATGGTAAGGATGACTATTAAGGTAGTTAGGATGAGAGTCAAAGAAATATGCAGACGTGACAATTTTTAATTGGATGTCTGTGTAAAAAATTTTTACACTGTCAGTGTATAGAAATTAAACTCTTTATTAAATTAAAATTCTTTAGTTGAGAATGCAAGTAGATAATTAGAAATGTATAATTGATTAGTTATGAATGTAAGTAATAATTAACTAATGAGGAACCAAAAATAAAAATAATGTGACATTTTTATAATTTAAAATAAAAAAAATGAAAACAAAAAAACGTTTTCACAAGCATCCTAATTCGTTATGTTTCCAGTTTTCTATCTTTATTTATTGTTTTACTAACAATTATAAAAATGTCATATTATTTTTGTTATATTTTTTGTTTTTAGAAAATTGTACAGGAAACAATGAAATCTTTGAAAACAAAAAATATAAGTGTCTGTTTGGTTTGTTAATAGTTTCCTGTTTTTATTTCTTAATTCAAAACATAATTATAACACAAATAATTATAAAGTTATCACATTGTTTTTATTTTGTTTCTTGTTTCTAAAGATTTGTATATAAAACAATGAAAACAAAAAAAAGTTATTTTCACTGTTTTGTGTAGAAATTTTTAAAAATAAGAAACAGAACAAAAACAATGCGATAATTTTGTAACTAGTTATGTTGTAATTATTTATAAAAACAGGAAACTAGAAATAAACTAAACAGGTCCTAAGGATCCGTTTATTATGTTTCCACTTGCTTGTTTTTATTTTTTATTTTTATTAATAATTGTAAAAAAAAATTGTATTGTTCTCATTATGTTTTTCATTTTCAAAGATTTATACAGGAAATAATAAAAATAATAAGATGTTAATAATAATGAAATAATGAAAAAAAAATTTATATAAATCTTTGAAAAAAAGTAAAGTGAAAATAAAATAATATTTATACAATTATTAATGAAATCAGCAAACCAAAAATAAAACAAACAAATATTAATAAAAACAAATTAATGTTTTTACAATTATTAAAAAAACACAAAATAAAAACCGCAAAAGAAAGACTCTCTAAAAATATCTCTTTCAAATTTTCTTTGATGCATAGATAAGGGATATGGTTGCCGACATAGATATGAGACACTGTTGAGATTATGAAGTGGGCGATGAAATGCACTGACGTGACCATAGTCTGGTGCGCACCAGATTCTGTTCCGTGACAGCTTTGCCTCGTCCTTTTCACTTCCTCTTCAAGATTGCATTCAAAGCCGCCGCCTTTCCATAAATAAAGATCCATATCATATGCCCTTTTTGATTCGCCGTATTTACCAACATACCACTCTTCAATTTCGTTCACCTACCTTTTCCGACCAGCGGCTAGAGTTTTTTTGGTTAGTAATTATCTTTTTTTGACCAGTGACTAGAATTGACTTCTTCTGTGGATGTGATTAAAAATGTGTGTAAAATCTAGTAAATTTGATGTTGATTAAAAGTAAAATTATAGTAATTGATTTATGTTGGCATTCTTTATTATTAAATGTAATTTTAATTTGATGAATAATGTTTAAAAATTGGTAATCATACTAATTTTTAGATACCTAAATTATTGAGTTGAACGATAATAATTTCAGTAAATGAATATGTATAATAGTTTAATTGATATACACTGATAATATAAGATGATTGGTTGACAATGTATAAAAATTAAATTCTAAGTATGCCAATGAATGTTAGTTCAGTTGATAAGGATACAACTCATACCCCACAACGACTTGAACTCGAATCCCGCTGTCGATGTGAAGACCTCATTGTTTGGAATCTGTAAGTACCTTTGTAAGTGCTCTTTGAACTATGAGGCCTGCCCTGCCCCTGGTGAACCCTCAGGACCCAACTCACCTAAACTTTCATTTAGAAAAAAAAAACCTAAGTATAAATGTTTTATTTTTTCTTTGACCAAAATTTAGGATTCATATCCGGTTAGAATTAACTAGTTTTTAAAAATGAAAAATTAAAAAAATTAAATCAAATTTGAAACCTCCACCTTTCCAAGAGTCTTCTAAACTTCGCTAATCACGATAAAATTGAAGAATAGAAAAGATTCATATTCATTTCTGGTGAATTCTAGGGTGCACAACAAAAAATAAGTGTATTGGTGCACAAATGACTAAAAACCGTTAGTTAATAATAATATATTCAATGACTAAGATTAATAGATTGCATTCGAGTCAAATCTCTAAAAAAACAATGTTGTGAAAATTGCAATCTGACCCGCTTTCTCTTTCTATTCAACGACAAGCCCTATGACACTCCACCATGAATCAGTACCCTAACTCCACAGAGCATCTGTTGTACCAAATACCAAGCTCGATCTCATCATCATAGTTTTTGCCCATTTCACCATCACGGTTTTTCCTCAGTTCAATGAGAATTATCTCTTACTGCATCAATATCCTGAACTTGCGCAACCTCCATTATGGGATCTGCTAGCACCGTTGCTTCCTTGTTGGACTTGTTGGGGGACAATGACGAGGGATGGAAAAGAAAGAATGGGGGTCAGTAGAATGTTTTTGACACGCATCTTGCTTTTGAAGGTCGTTGTCATCAACAGTTCCCATAAACAGACTATGGATGGGGTGGAAAGCCTCGGGGTGGAGATGTCCGCGGCATAGATGAGTTGTTATGAGGGTTTGATGGTGGTGGTGAGCTTCTTGGTGGAACTCGGGATTGCAATGGCGGCGGTGGAGGTACCTGAGAAGAAGGTGGCGACAGTGGCGGTGGCGGTGATAGAGGAGGAGCTGATGGTGGGGTTGGAGGAGATGAAGCCCAAGGCGGTTGTGACTGCAGAGGAGATCATGGTGTAACCGGCGGCGACATGATAGGAGGAGGAGCTTATGGGGTTGCCAGAGGAGGAGATGGAATTACAGTTTGGTCCTTCTACTTCATTGGGACTTTTGTGCAATTTTCTATATTTTACATAAAAGTACCAATCATAAATTCCAAAGTTTAGACAACCTGCTACAACAGGTAGATGTGGTGTTGCACAGCTACCACACTTTGGTAGTGTGGCACCCTAGACTACGCCATTCATTTCTTTTAAAAATAGAAGGAAAAACGATTTCTTTATGCTAATATACAAATATACAATATACAACCAAAATAAGCCAAAAACAATAAAGAAAAGAAAAGATAATCAATCTTTCTCCTCGATATCTGTTAAAAAATCATTGTATAGAATAAAATAGATATGGTTAAACTAATTATTTGATTCCTAGACGTGATATTGATTTTGAATTCGATCTCTATACGTGAAATTTTTTGAAATTGACCCCTATATGTATAATTATTTTTTAATTTGGTCATCGCCGTTTATGGGTGCTATAACACCTTTTGTTAAAGTTAAAATATATGGACCAAATTCAAATGATTATCACGCATAAGGACCAAAGTCAAGATGATTATCACATATGGCAAAAGTGAAAATTATTTTGAATTTGGTCCCTAGATGTGACAATCATTTTGAATTCGGTCCCTATACTTTAACTCCAACAAACGACATTATAACTCCAATAAACGATGAGGACCAACTTAAACATAATTGTATATACATGGACTGATAAAAAACATTTTACATATAGGAACGAAATTCAAAATCAGTGTGGACCAAATGATTAGTTTAACCAATAGATATTAGGAATCTGCTATATATGACTGAAATTGGAAATAATTGGGTTACTTGTTAATGATATTTTTTTGGTAGAAAAGAATCATTTTAATGAAGAGCTTATTATTTTTGGATGTAATCTAAAAAGATTGTCGCTTTGCTCGTAAGCAACAAAATATTTCTTTTCATTAACTATAGGTTTATTATACTTATTCTTCCTAATGTTAATTAATTTGTTTATTTTCTTGAAGCAACTTAGATATTTTTATCACTTATGGAATAAGAGTGGTAATAAACACAAAACGGTGGCAATAAATGCTCTTCCTTTTCATAAAAGAATTAATTTCATGATGTTTAGTAACCTTCAACTTAACTAGAAAGTGGCTAAATTTATAAAGAGAATGTTAACTAGTGCTCACGAATCGAGAAAAGAAAGTTTTCATTGGGAAATCACGCATTTAAGAAGTATTATATTTAGTTTTTCAATGAAAACTTGCTTTTACTGGATTCTTTAACCAATAAATTAAGTAAAATCCAATTTATAAAGAGGATACAATGAGGCAACATCATAGCTTTTAGTGTATAGCTGCATCCCAAAAATAAATTATTATCATCGGTTAGCCAGTTTTATGTTTCTTGTTTTAGTAATGCTCACTTGTAAAAAACTAAATTCGTAAATTCTCAGCGATTGAATTTGATTGGATGGATATTATAAGTAACCGTGCCTCACATTTTTTCTATATGGTTTTCCGCTATTCCTTCAATTCAACAGTACTCAATCAATTAGCATAAAATTCATATGAAAAAAATTCGTCCTAAATAACATCACTTTTTTATATTCATTGGAATCGTAACCTCATTCCCCCGACCCTTTTCCCTCACCAATGCCACCACCCCCACCAACGAAGAGTAGCAGTGAGATGGTTATAGTGGCGAAGGACACATGTAACGATACATCAAAAGGGCTCACGAATGTTGGAGAATGATGACTTAACATGGGTGTAGAGGTGGTGGAAGATCTACTGTTGATGGTGTTCCTTGGGTGGCGAGGATGATGGTGTTGAGGAGGATGGCGGCAAGAATGGAGAGCGATCACTGCCACAGGTGGGCAGAGCTATCGACAACTCTGTGATGACAAAATTTGAATTTCTATAGGTTGACACAACTCACCGGTAGTGATGGTGCGGAGTGGAGATGACGACGACAAAGGTCAACATTAGTGGTTTGGTTCTAGATCGTGGGGTTGCCAGGTTTTCCGATTTGTGTCTGGGTGGGTTGTAGATCGATTGCTATACAAGGAGGAAGTTGGTGACTAGGAAATGGTGATTAATGAGTTACATGGATTAACTCATAGCTATGGCGATTGTATGGTTCATTGTGGTTACTAGGGCGGGGGTGATGATCAGAGCTAAAGGCGAAGGGAATGGGGACCTTGGGATGCCACGGTTCCCGAGTCTCAACCGAGTGTTTTTTCTTATTTTATTTATATATATATATATATATATATATATAGGGGATATACTTATTCAAAGAGTAATTTTAAGATAGTTACTCTTAATCTCATCCATCCATTTATTCTAATTCAACAAAGGTCATATTGCTTCTTTAATGAATTAATATAGATACATTGGATTAGAATAAATAGATGGATGAGATTGAGAGTAACTCTCTTAAAGTTACTGTTGGAGTAAGTGGATCCCCTCTCATATATATATATATATATATATATATATATATATATATATATATATATATATATATATATATATATATATATATATTAGTGAAATACCCTTAAATCTATATATATAATTTTATTATAGAAATACGTTTCATCTATGAGTGGATTTTTTAGCATTGGGATGAATTGAATGATTTATTTGGATGTTTCAAAACTTGATAATATCTTTTTAGTTTTTTTAACAAGAATGTTTTTCAAAATTTATTTTTTAGGTTGACTGGTTGAGCGATGTTTAAGTAGAAATATAGTCTAGTGCACCAATTTTAAATTCAGATAGTAATGTTGAAAATGTTGTTGTATTGACCAACCTACACTGCCTACTATTGAGCAACCTATTGAGTCACCTCCTTCTAAAGCTATAGGGATTGAAAAAGGAACAATTAATATTGATACTTTGATATGTGATCCCTGAAAGCGTTCACAAATTTGGGATTATCCTATCAATCAATAAGATGAATTTCGTAGAACATATATAAAGTATGGACCATATCAAAGTATTATGTATGTGTATCCACTTTCTGCTCAAGAAGATCATCTCGGCCGATTTCAAGCTCGTTGATTTAAAAGTTTTCATTAGTTAGAGTATTCACCAAAAGTATATGTTGCCTTTTGTCTTCCGTGCTATTTATTTTCCAAACGACTAAGTCCATTCACTCCTGCCTCGCCTCGTATCAAATTTATCGGTTAGAGTATTCACCATATCAATTTATTTCACACACACACACAGAGATAGAGATAGATATATATATATATATATATATATATATATATATATATATATATATATATATATATATATATATATATATATATGATATTGGCCCCCTTGTATCAAATTTATGACTCCTCCCCTGATCAGAGGAGATGAGAGGGTTTGAGATGATCAAGGAGTTATTAGTTTTTCAATCCCACCATCAATTTTTTAAATAAATAAATCAACAGCTTTTAAGTAATGGTGCATCAATGCACCATAAATTTGATGATGCATTTTAGGCGTCTTCATATTTTATCTACAACCACTTTTTTTTGTTTGCACAAGAGTATCCCTAACCGATAATGGAAGACCGATCCCTTTCGAGACGTAAAGATCACTAAAGTGAGTTTTTTCTCTCTTAACAAAGTGTTTTTCATACATGCGGTAAGAATTGAACCCCTAACAACATGTTTAGGGAACCAACTCTCTATAATTATAAATGTTAATGTTTTCAATTTCAATTTGTAAGTATATAAGGCAGTTCTATACTTCTATGAATACATATCTTGTAGTGCACCAATTTTAAGTTTCCTAAGAATGCATTTATATGCATTTTCCTTTTATCTAGATTCTGTTAGTTTGTGATGTCATTTTAGTTAACTTTCAAAAGGTTCACATTCGATGTAATAATCATTGTTATTTGAGAAAAAATTCTCTGAAAGTGTGAGATTAGGTGTAAAGTGAGCAAGGGTGTATCGTCCATTGATTAGTTAAAGTGCATTGAAAGCTCAACTCACTCTAACTAATCAAGGGTGCATGCAAGCTTATTTGCTCACTTAATTTACTTTCAAGCTCACTTTAGAAGAATCTTATTCACATTCTTTTCATCGAATGGGGGTAACTTAACAGGATCCGGATCTCTCTCCCTGGCCATTAGATTAATCCAACGGATGAGATTTAGCTGGAGAGAGGATGGAGTCAACTTTTAGGTGAGGATCCTTATTGAACTTAAAGATGTGACACGCACTACCCCGCATATGATAAATATAAAATAAATCATACAAAAAGTCAATAAATTAAAACGAAAGGTAGCAAGTACCACATGATCCAAAACATTTAAAACGTAAAGTAACAACTGCGGAAAACATAAATAAAAAAAACTCATATCCCGATGTCATATCAGAGCTGGTAACCTCTATCGATAATACATCGGAAACAACTGAACATAAAATCTTATACTACGAGCAAGTGATCTCCTCGGGATCACTCCTCAACAATCTGCTCACCATCCTTTGCATAAACCAAGATACATGTAAAGAAACAACAAAGATAGGGAGTAAGAAACTGTATGTATAAACATAAACAGTAATTGAATAGTTAGCAAGATGATCACACAGCATATAACATATGACATATCATAACATATCAGATTACATCATATCATATCACATCAAGAATGTATGCTATGCGATGCAGTGCTACTCCACTACTCCATATGTAATATGGATCCATTAACTAATCAGGAAGACGATTTTGGAGTTACATATCCACATTGGCCAATAAGTACCAATGTCGCCAGTTCACCAAAATCTCGGATGGACCCCTTGGATAGCCGATCCACTTACTCTCGGATGAATCACCATGGATGTGCTTGATTCACCTAACTCTCGGATGAATCACCACGGACGACCAGTTATAAATACTCTCGGACGAACTTCCCAGTCATCGCAACTTCCCCCAATTATCAACTTCATGTCATGAATGCGTGCAATGCTCAGCAACGTGCAAACACATGTCCAACCATCCACCATCATAACCAATCACATTGATTATCAATAGTGACCATCAACGATGATCATCAAAACAACTAGGCGCTAACCATTGTCATCGCCTTTATCAGCATCGCTAATAATGACACATCGTCATTATTAGTATAAATGTTCTTTTCTAAATTATCATCTTGAATTATTCTCAACAGTAGCTGGGTGAGAAACCCAGATTCGCCAGGCGAATGGTGGCTTGCGAGGCGAGCCCGAGAGCCTCAAAATGCTAGTTCTCTCACTTGCCTCACGGATTACAATTTGCTAGGCGAATTGCACCAGACCACGAATGGTCTCTCTGTCTCGCCTCGCGAAATCCCATTCTCTAAGCGAAATGTGACAGATCTGATTCCTTAAGGAATTTACTAAGTTTTCCTCATGCCAATTATCCTATCCCTCAAGGATCATACCTATGTGTTCCAACTAAACCAATACTCAAAGGTCTCACCTATCATAAGAACTCATTCATTATGGGGTGCCAAACGTACTAAGACTATGTTCTTTAACTAATCCTAATTTCGTCATAACGCTCACAATCAAATCATCATCATCACTATCATGCCATCATCAATGCACATTCAAAATATCATCATCAATTTCATATAAATCATGCCAAGATCATAAACAACATATGAACAACTATTATTATACATATATCAACAATAACAATTACGGATTCATACATCAATTAAGACATATAGCACACAAAATGGGTCTTAGGTTAACCCTCATCTTACACTACCCCAAAACCTATATCTTCGTACTAATTCCTTCTCCCCATATATGGTATGACGATTCCTACCTAAGATCCAAACTTGAGCAAAGGTCTAACTTGACTCCTTCCAATGGGTTCCAAGGGGTTCAACGAGCTTGAGCAAGAACGTCAAGAGAAAAAGGATAATTAACTCCCAATTCAAAGAATTGAAGGGAATTAACACAAGAGTTACAAGATTACCTCGATTAGATCTTAGGAGAACTAATCCGCTTGATTCCAGTTCACAACGCCAACACTCGATAGCTAGAGTCTGATTCGGAAAAGGAACGGTTCAACATTCAATTCAAGGAATTGAAAGGAAAGAAATAGGATTGGATAACCTTAGATCAATAATAACGAAGCAGCTTAGGCTCCAATCATGAGAGTAAACACTAAGGGATGTGTTCTTGAGGAAGAACACTCACAACTAGAATTGAAAGTTTGAGAAATTTGAAAAACACTCATGGAATTCAATGAGAACCCAAGAGAAAGAGAGAAGACAGCTATTTCTGAAGTTAAGAATGCTAATTTTAGGATTTAGGTCGAGCTAAGGGGTATAAAAATGAGTTTAGGTTATTATGGGCCGGTTTGAAGCCCAAAAGCACGTTTCTGTTGTGCGTCGATTCGCTAGGCGAATCAATTTTTGCGAGGCGAACCAAAGAGCTCCAAAAGCTAGCTGTCAAATTTGCTAGGCGAATTTGCATTGGCAAGGCGACCGATAGAAGCCGAATTAGGCCCTAACACCCGAAATAAGACTTGTATATAATTCTCTAAGCTTTTCAACGCATCCATAATCACCTCAATCGGACATCTAGAACTCAAGATATGGCCAAAATTGTAAAACAGGTTTTTTGGACATGAATGGATTGATCATTTCTAAAGGATAAACTACCCCAAACATGAACTCATACATCAAGAACAAACATAACAAACATATATGAACATATATAAGCCAAGACTAACACACATTAATATAAGATGAAATTCAGGGTGTTGCAAAAGACAATTAGACAAATAATGAGTAGTTACTACGAGATGGATCATCAAAAGGCTGAACTTAAGCAAAACTAGGAAGGTGTGGATAAAATTTTTATGGAGGCAAGATGCCACAAGGTACAAACTCTTAGATTTGGACCTAACTTACCCCAAAAGCTAGCTCATAGGGTGAAGGTTGCCCCCCCACTTATAAACACTACTCAGGCCATATCACTATCCAATGTGGGACTCCAACACCTCCCTCACGCCCAGGACTAAACATCTGGAGCGTGAAGTTTGCAGGACTGGACATCTTTGGATGGCCTAACGGATCTCGGATAGGCTCTGATACCATCTTAGATTTGGACCTAACTCAATCCCCAAAAACTAGCTCATAGGGTGAGGGTTGTCCCCCACTTATAAATACTACTTAAGCCATATCATTATCCAATGTGGGACTCCAACACAAACTTTTTGTATTATAATTTTGGTAAGTTTACAGCCTCTTTCACAAGAGTGTACGCTATAGTAGTTAGCGTGCTTTGGATGAGATGGGAAATGTTCTTGATAGATGGATGTAACCTTGAGATAATAATAAGTCCTTCCTAAATCTTTCACACTTTTTTTATCCCCATTTCAAACTGACATCAAGTGTAGAATTTTTCTCATTCAGCAAAGTGAATGCATATGCTATATTTTCAATAGACAAATTCCCTAGTAGAAGTAATTCTCAATCTCAATTGAGTAAGAGAAACAATCCTTTCCTTTGCTATTTCATTCCCTTTTCTTTTATTGGGCGGCAAAAAGACAGAACATTGCATAACGCATAGATACAATTCAATCTCCATCTGTCTCATCCAGATGAATGATGACGATCACAATAAAACGCGTGGTGTGAATTATGGAACAAAAGTGATCTGGGTACTAAGAAAGAATAGTATAAAACAGAATTATGCCACATTACTCTGTGATTCCCGAATGACGTAAAATTAACATCATTTGATTCCGATAGTTGAATTCTACAGAATTTCAATAGTTGAATTCTTTCATTTGAAACCCAGAAAGGCAACTTTGGATAGAATCTAATCTCGGCTTTCTTGCTTTTTAACTTTATATAGATATCATATATATAATATCAAAATGTGGCCTGTCATTCTGCGTTAATTATTTTTTGGGTTCAACAATCCTATTTATTAGGGAAGGGTTTTCTTCAAATATTTACTAAGGATCAGATTGAAAGAGTGCGTTTAGATAAACAATTTAATTAAATATTTATTTAATAATTTTTTTTTAAATAAATTAAAAATAATTTATTTTTTTAAGCTTTTCTGATAAGTTTATGAAAATAAATAAAAAAAGAGTTTATAAAAAGATCATAAACTATTTTCATAAATTATTTGTATAAGATTAATTTCATAAGCTATTCTTATAAGCTTTATATAAGTTCTTCCAAACACACATAAATTCAATTGCTCATTAATATGAACTAATAAAACCCAAAAAGGAAATGAATAATTACAATGTGATTTGTTATTCGTGGATCGTTTTACGAATTCAAATGTGTACTATCTAGTATTATTTTTTTGGGTTTTAATAACAAGTATGACATTTGTTAAGAAATTTAAAATAATTTTTTGTTGAAAATTGTATGATAATATATTTAATATATTGAAAATTTGAAACTGTTATTTTTTAACAAAATATTTTTATTTTTAATTTCTTAACAAAATTATTAAGAGCAATTTTAATGAGAGTTGTTTAACTAGTTCTTAAAATTAAGGACAAATTCTTGTTGAAATGTACCATTGGAGTAAGTTAATGTGGATGACACATAGGGATAACAATTTTATCTGTATCCATGGATATCAGCGGATAAACTTGTAATGGGCACGGGCGAGTAGTTTAACGGGTACCCACAGATAAAATAAACGAGTATTTTTTATTTTTTCTAACCGCTTATTAATGGAATGGGAATGGATATTGAGATACTCGTACCCACGGTTTACTTTTGGCTTTTTTAATGTTTTGTTGGGGTTCACATATATATACATGCGTCTGTTGAGGAAAATTTCTGTAATATGGTTTGATATTTAATAACATTTATTGTATGATCATTTTGTTCCTTCTAGTTAAAATTATGTAGTATACATTTAGGTTGGTCTGTATTAGCACTTTTACTATGTAAATAGAACAATATAGGTATGTTGTTGATTTCATTTTTATTACATAGAAGAGAATGACAGATTGACTTCATTTTTCATTCTGAAAATATGTAGTATTTTTAATTTTTTTTGTAGTTTATGAATATCCATGGATATCAGTGGATATCCACATATAGTTATAAAATCCGCTAAAACCCGACTAACAGATACCCGCATAGGTATGGGGGCGGTTATGAGGTAGATTTTCATCCGGTGGGGGCGGGTGGCGGGGGACTACTACCCGTGCCTGCCCCCACCCCATTGTCATCCCTAATGCCATATGAAAGGACAGTCGCTTCTATAAGCAATTGGTCCTTATATAAGAAACCACCTATAGAAAAAAAAAAGAAAAAGAAAAAGAAAAAAGAATAGAGACATTCCTTCGAAAACTGAAAAGGAAAAATAAATGCAAATAAAGATTTGAGATAACTTGTGAGTAGGGATGGCAATTTTATTAGTGCCAGCGGGTATCCGGGGGTAAAATCCGCGGCAGGTATAGGGCAACGGGCTAAATGGGTACCCGCGGGTAAAATAAATAGGGAATTCTAATATCTGCTAGCCTAACGGACGAGGGCGGGAAATGAGGTATCTGTGCCCGCGGATACCCGTACCCGCCTATGAAATTACTAAACTACCTTTTATAAACCTAAGTTACTAACTCCTCACTGTTCAATCTTCCTCACTTCACTTGACGCCCTTGAGTTAATGAGGTATCAGCGCCCCTCAGTCCCTCTCCCTCAATTTTTCCAACCCTAACTCAGAGTCACTCAACGCCCCTGAGCTCCTCCGCCGTCCGACCGTCCCTGAGCTCCTCCACCGCGACTATGTCTCTCCTGCTACAACTCCGTCTCGCCTCAGTCCTCATTCGACTCCGTAAACCCTGACCTCTGCGCTGCAGCACCGAGCCATCTCTGTCCCCCTCTCTGCTACGACAGCACCACCATGCCACCACTCTTCCACTACCTTGCCGGTAATTTCTATGCTTTTGATCTTTCATTTTGATTTCAGGTCTTGATGTAAATAGTTTCTGCCCCAAATAATTTCTCCCCCCTCTGCGATGTGGTTTGGTTTTGATTTCTGGTTTTGATTGATGGTGTTTAGCATTTGATCTCTGCAATTTAATGTAAATATTTCATTGCTGGTTTTGATTTCTGATCTGTATTTTTTGGTCTTGATTTTGATTTTTTATTTTCTTTAGCATTTAGTATTTGGTTTCTGAAACATTTCATTTTTACTGATGCACTTCACTTTGCATTTCATTCATGGAAAATCATTTTACTAATGAACTTCAGTTTGCATTTTGATTTTGCATTTCATGCATGGAAAAAACAAGTTGACAGATGGGTACCCGCTATATCCACGGATACCCACAGTACCCATTAAATACCTGTCTGGTATTGGGAAAAACTTAAGTCCCACACATTGACTAGAGATAGAGCCTCATAAGAGCTTATAAAGCTTGGGCAATCCTCACCTCTTGAGCTAGCTTTTGGGGTTGAGTTAGGCCCAAATCTAATATGATATCAAAGCCTATCCTAGATCCATAAAGGGCCGCCCACCATATTATCCACGCACCAAACCCAATAGTGCTAGGCGTGAGGGGGTGTATTGGGAAAAACTTAAGTCCCACATTGACTAGAGATAGAGCCTCATAAGAGCTTATAAAGCTTGGGCAATCATCACCTCTTGAGCTAGCTTTTGGGGTTGACCCAAAAGTTAGCTCAAGAGGTGAGGATTGCCCAAGCTTTATAAGCTCTTATGAGGCTCTATCTCTAGTCAATGTGGGACTTAAGTTTTTCCCAATATCTGGAGGGTACCCGTACGGATAACGGGCGGGGACGGACACAGATTTATCCAACGGGGGCGTGGGGTACTACCCGTGCCCGCCCCGTTGCCATTCCTACTTGTGAGACCCATTTGATGAACTTTAAGAGTTGAATTATCAAAGTATAGAGTTGCTTAAAATAATATAAAGTAAATAATGGTGAGATGTCATGATAGGACCCGTGAAAAAGAAGTTAAACAATTTTAATGAGTTGCACCATTAGAGATGCGGTAAGAATATTTGTTATAAAATGAAGGTTAAAATAATAATTTGATCGCTATACGTGGACCAGATCTTCATTTAGTCCCTATACGTAAAAAATTTGGAAATGAGTCCCTGCATGTGTAAACGTTAGCAAATTTGGTCCCTACATGTGCAAACGTTAGCAAATTCGTCCTTGCCGTCAGCAAATTAGTCCTTACACGTGACACAAATTTTTGATTTGGTCCCTAAACCTGAAAAAAAAAAATTAAATTGGTCCTTGTATGTGCAATCGATAATAATTTTGTCCCTATCATCCGTCAAGGAGCTCGAATCCAACTAAATTTTTTTTTCGTATTAATTATTTTTCATATATTATATCAATCTATTTCTTCTATTGAGAGTCAACTTGGATAATTTCAGCATATAAAATCATTTACGGACCAAATTATATAGCTTTTACTCTCAATACAAGAAATAAATTGATATAATATATAAAAAATATTTAATACAAAAAGAATCTTTAGTTGGGTCTGAGCTCCTGGATAGACGGTAGAGATAAAATTATCATCGATTGCATATATAATGACCGATTTAATTTTTTTTTTCAGGTTTAGGGACCAAATCAAAAATTTGTGTCACGTATAAGGACCAATTTGTTGACGACAGGGACCAATTTGCTAACATTTGTATATATAGGGACCAAATTTGCTAACATTTACATATATAGGGACTCTTTTATAAATTTTTTACGTATAGCAACTAAATGAAAAATTCATATCATGTATAGGAACCAAATTATTACTTTAATCTAAAAAGAAATCCTATTATTCTTTAATGCTTTTTTTTTTAAATTACTTCTTATATAGTAATGTTAATAGTGGTCCCGTTGTCTCTTTCTACCGTGGTACCTGTGATGATATTAAAGATGAAGAAGAAAGCAAACCAGAACGGGTAAAAAAGAGGATAAAAAGGTTGAGAGATACAGAACACTAGGTTCGCATTCAAAGCCCTAGGAACTAATTAAAGTGAAGCAAAAACGGTGCTGTTTGTGTGGAGGGAAACATGGACACGTGAGGCAGCATTTACTTCAATGCATTTCCTTTCTCTCATTTTACTCGTTTTTTTTTTTTTTTAGGAGAAGGATAACGTTTATCCGAAGAGTATTTATTAAAAAATTAAAAAAAATAATTTTTTTATGGAGTGATGCACTTATAATGCTAAGAAGTTATGTATTGAATTTTCTCATAAAAATTTATATTTTTAAAGATTTCTTAATTAGTGTCTTTAGGATATTTATTAGCAAGATATTTTTTAATCTAAGTCTTTTATTTAAGGAGAATACTAACGAGTGCCCCTAAGAATACTAGTTAAGGAAGCATAATATGAAATTTTTATTGAAAATTGATGTATTTAATATTTGAAGATGTATTATACTTAGTTTTTCCATACAAAGTTGCTTATTTTGGTTTCCTTAAAGAGTGCCCTTGGGGCACCCATTGGCATGACCCTTTATTTAATTAATAATTCCCGTGTCCAATTATATATGTCACATTTACAAAAAAAATTTGTCCCAAAATATATGTCATTTTCTATTTTCAATATAATATTAAATGTTTTCTGTCAATTTTACCTCTAATTATGTTTTTAGAATTCTGTTATATGATGCATTAACCGAAACCATCAAATTTTTTATTTTTCAAAGTGAAACAATATTTGAATGACCAATAGCTGCATTTTGTGCTATTATCAATGTCTTGGAATACTTATTTTTTCTCATTGAATGTAGCTTATCATTAATGATAACAAAATTTGTAAAAATAAAGAAAATATAAACAATGTTAATTTGATAAAATTATTGTTCACTTTCTTTTATTTATTGTTTTTTCTTAAACGGTATGATTTAATCAAGTATGACATATATAATGGGACAGAGGGAGTAACTTTTTAAACAAAAACCTTTCTATTAAAATTTTTCTTTGAAATTAGGTTTTAACCATTTTTTAAAAGAATATAATCTTATTGACATTGTTATGGTATTCATGCAAAAATTATGGGTATCGAAATCCATATTAACATGGACAAATAAAATAATAACACAAATTAATCCTATAATAAATTTGTCATTTATCTACGGATATTTTTAGTTACAGTCATTAAAATTATAGGTATAGGTATTAATGTCTATCAAACCGTAAGTAAACGTAGATGGACCGTAAGTAAAACCTATTGACAGTCAAATACAACTGTAGGTAAATGTATCTAGATCGTAATTAAACCTTATAGTGACAATCATTTTTCGTTGTTATTTGTCACTCATAATGGACGGTTGGACTGGCCGTAGGTGAATATAAGTTTTACATATACCTGTGGATTTTAAACATATAGTGACAGATTTTGCCTGTCATTGAAAAGAAAATTTCTTGTAGTATAACTGAAATAAAGTAAATCATTTATAAATTTAATTGTAAATAAAAACTATTTATAAAATTACAAGATAGCCTATTTTGATTATTTTTCACATTAGTAGATTAAAATTAAAATAAAAAACAAAATAGGAAGATACAAGATACATACACTGTCTTGAGGGAGAGCTTTGATGAAAAACCTGAATATCAAATCTTTTTGTATTTGGATATGTGAGGTTTTAAGATGAGACATCACTCGTTGTCAAATTTGTTGACTTAATGATGTTCGGCCATTGGCATTTTTTGTAATGAGACAATACCAATAGCAAAGACAGAGAGTACTCGCAGGCAATGTTGTTATCCTAGGCAGAATAGTTGGTTGTAAATTTCAGCTTTTGATTCAGCGTTTTGTTGTTTATCATCGTTTTGTTGTAATGATAAACTTAAATTGAAAACTAGTCAATGATGTTGTTCATCCAACTTTCGATGCTTAATATAATATAATGAGAGAAATAATAATAAAATAGTATGATTAGCGTCAATAATTTGCCTTCCCAATCAACAGGTTTACAATTACAAGAATTTAAAGTTGCTGAAATGCCTATGTTTATTATTGTTTTTTAAAAATATACAAGGTCTTTCATTAAAAAACTATATAGAGTTAAAAGTGTAATAGAGAAATTCTTGCATAAACCTTTTTTGTTTTTGACTTAAAGGTTTATGCACAAAAAAAAAAGGTTTATGCAACAGCCTGAATCACTCAAATTAGACGGATTAGGTCAATCACATTATTAAATCATAATAAATTATAATAATTTATTATAAATTAACTGTAATAATTATTTATTAATTAATGATATGATTAGTAGTATAATTTAAGCAACTTAAGCGCTTCACGTTTCTTATAGGAATCTACATACTATCAATTATACATGCATTATATCTTTTCATTATTGACAAATACATTTTAACGAACAAGACAATGTTGGTCAACATAAAAATGAATTGCAATTTCAGATGAATCTTAATTACAATGTAATATGTGCTTGTGGAGATAAAATACACTTTAACGTGTCTAAGCCATTAGGATTGTAACAGTGATAAAAGGTTTGAATAATTTGCAGAAGGTAATAAATTTGAACCTTCTTGTTGCCATTGAAGGAAAAAAAATCTTTGTTATGAAAGATAACTGAGAAGAAACTGAGAGAATAATATCATCGATCAATAAAAAAAGGGTATATATTACATAAATCATAGTAACTCATTATAAATATTATAATATCTTTTCAACATTCCCTTTTCAGTGAAGTTGTCTGACTATTAAAATTTGTAAGATAAGATCCACCAAAAGAAGTTGTATGATAAGAAAATGCTCTGAATAAAATATATTCATATATGAGTTTTGAAGTAATTATAAAAATGGGGGCGGCTCAAAAGTGATGGTGGCCTGTCCAAGTCTGACAATATTTGGAAAGATGAACATAATTGGTCTCATAAATTGATCTTGGACTTGGTACGTTAGGTCCATCAACTTGAAAAAATAGTTTTGGACCTGATGCAGGTTTTGTATTTACGGGCCATGAGCTTAACAAACAGAAAGATCATGATTATTCATGGACATGGCACAACATTTCTTCTAGGATGTTATCTTTTCCATCACAAAAGTTTTTTCATATATCACAAATTTTTAAAAAAATATTTAAATATTCCTAAAATACTCTCAACTATCTTAATACACCATTCTCCTCCTCTCTTCTTCTTTCCATCTTCTCCCTCCTCATCGGCTCATCCTCTTGATATTATTAATCTAGAAGTATCTAGAAGTACGTGTTGTTCCAGCATTTATAGAGGTTTTTGTTGCCACACACACAAATGGAACTCAAACTAATTTTAACAGTCTTATTAATGGTCGTGTCTGCAATTGTCACAGCTGATTATGTTCGACTTTAGCCTTGAAAAACCTTACATTTTCTTTATCCCATCATGATATTTTCCTGCAAAATCTATTTTTTATACCCTTTTATAATAATTACATTAAAAGTCACACGTGGAACGATTTGTGATGAGTTCAATATATCAAAATTAAACTCTAATATATAAAATCATTAGAAATTCTAATTCTTTATTATATTAAAAGATAAAAACAGATGTATACATAATTACCCGATAATTTTTTCTATTTAAATATACATAAAAATATTTAATAATAAATAAATTATTTGATTTTAATGTTAATAAAAAATTACTTTTCAAACAAATCTAATTAGCGTGTGTTTGTTTCAAATCTAATTAGCATGCGTTTGTAGTTTGACTGAATATTATCGATGTTTGGCTCCCAAGTTGAAAAGTGATTCTAACTCCAAAATTACGTTTGTCTTGAAGCCAAAGGATGGGGCAGGGGAGTTTGAAACACAAAGCAATCAGGCATATGTGGTGTCCCAATCTAAAAAATAAGGGGGGTGGGATATGGCGTTGAATGCCATGCATGCAGACGAGTGTCCGTTACCTGTCTCAACTATTAGCTTTGATAAATTTTTAGCTTCTGTTCCGTGTCATTTATCCATTAAATAAGACATGTTTAACTTTTTAAAAATATTTATTTAATTATTTAAGATTTATATTTGTTAAAAATTTATTAAGCTTATAATGTGTATAATACTTTCATAATTTATTAAACTTATTTAGTAATAGATAATTGCACGTCCAAAAGCAATTTTGATTCAAACTATTCAAATAATAAGATTTGATAAAAATCACTTTGTTCATGAAAACATTCAAATATAAATCACTTTATTATCAACTTACTTTTAATCAAAATCAATTTTTTTCTAAATCAGGTTTGTCACGTTAATGCAAACACACATATAAGATAAAACTTTGAATTAACTAACCCTTCACGCTCAAGCCATGCGATGGGAGGAAATATCACTTCTGTACCTTTCGTCATTGCTAGCGTGTTCAAAATCTTTAAGTTAGTTTGGTATGCCACATTTGGCCAGTGGTGGTGGGATCCATCCTCGATCTCCTGTTTGAGTCTTCAAGTCTTTTGTCCACTTCCCTTCTTTGTCTTGGCTCTTTCCTTACTTCGCTTCACTACTCACAGTTTCAGAGTTTCACATGCAATATCACCTGCTTGTGCTTTGAAATGGAATATATTTATTTATACATACTTAACTCGTTTCACATCTTAATAGTTTGATTATATCACATATACCTAGATGATGTGTTTCTTGCACATATGCAACCATTTTTCTAATGCCTGCTAACACTGTTAATAGGTAATTGAAATGATAGAATTGCTTGCTAATGTTGTATGTCATTTAGTTAACATAATTTTATATGTACCTGATTCAAAGCAATAAAATTACTAAAAGATTGAATTGAGCATTATGTTCAATGCCAGGAGCTGCGGGTATAAGTAGTGAACCAGATGGAGAAAGATGGTTAATATGAGTAACACCTATCAACTTACGCCATCCCTTGCAATTTCAGGTGAAGATGAAGGAAACCATTTCCATTGGGGCATCAAACAAAAAACTACTATTTGCTCCTACGTTACAAAACAACACCATTCAAAACATTTAATAAAAACGGGTCAGCCACAACACGAACCAAAACTTTACAAGGTTCTTTTGTTTTTCACTGTATTTTGATGCGATCAAGGCTCTCAGATACGGTTCTCATTCTAGGACGCAATTCTGGATCATGTTCAGTGCAGTTTAGAGCAAGATGAAATGCAGCAACTACTTGTTTTTTAGCATAAACCTCAGGCAGAAGTGCTGGGTCTATAATCTCAGACAAGGGCTGCTCCTCCTTGAATGCTTTCCTCACAAAACTCTCTAGCACTTTCTCATTATTTTCTGGTCCAAAATCACGTTGCTTACCTGTCAAAAGTTCTAACAGCACTATACCAAAAGAATACACATCACATTTCTGAGTGAACTTGCCACCAGCCGTACGCACCTCAGGTGCCAAGTAGTAGTTAGAGGCAACCTTTGAACCCATTGCAGACGATATGGTAGATTGGTTTGAGTTCTGCCGTTTTGGTGCCGATGTGGTACACTTTGTGGTACCCAAACCAAGACGAGTTAGTCCAAAACCTGATATGTAAGGACGGAGATCATCATCCAGTAAGATTTTTGTTGATTTTAGGTTGCCATGGACATATTTCCGACCACTGAACTCGTGTATGTACATCAAACCCCTTGCTGCCTCTTGAGCAATTTTTAACCTCGCTGCCCATGATAATGGTGGCAATGAATTGGAAGGCCCACCTGCAACCATAAGATACCAAATATAGAGCAGAAGATTCTTCAAATGGTCCTAATAAGTAAAAAGAGGAAATTGAAAGTGACTTCACAACCACCAGTAGCAAGAGTTTTAGGTGCTCCATTCAATATAAGAGAGCTACAAATGAAGAGAAGAACATCAATTTATAAGAGGTTTTGCAAGTTATCTCACATTCTCACAACCATAACACTAGACATGTTATAGAGTTACAAATCCGTTCATTTTAACATCTAATTTGCAAGATCGTACTGTATAGTTAGAATGCTCAACACATCAGCAGATAAAGAACAACAATCTTTAAACTTTGAGGATCACCGCCCTACAATCAAAGCATAAAGACTACAATGGAACCAGCCTAAAATCACTAGAAGACAATTATCACCAGTTGCCATAATCTACCAAGGCAGATCAGTAGGGAATGACCATGATTGCATTGGGACCATGTGATTTTCATATTTTAATTTCTGCAGGTATAACTACCGGCACAGGGTAGGACCACAAGAGATACTTTAGATGAATTCAATTGAATGCCCAAAGATACCAAAGGTTCACCAGCATAAAGTTGTAACACAGTGATCACGGACAAAAGACATGAGAAAGGGGCTTCAGTTCTCAAGTGTAGAGGCACAATTTCACTAATGGACAGCATGGCCTATGGCCCCAAACATCTGTAGTGCAAATACAAAGCACCAAAAGGGCGCAAAAAAACCACATGTGAAAGTTGCAACAGTTAAAAGTTTTATCCACCAACTCCTGTCTACGTACAATCATCATGATGTTAATCACATGGTGACACTATTGGCTCTTAAAAGTAAAAACTAGAATACGAACTCATCACATGGTGGCCATCACCAATGTGCACTCATAATATGATAAAGCGAGTACATCAAATGTGTGCACATAGGATGAGGACTTGCTATCCCATTTTGGTGTATCATATTATATCCCCATCAATAATATCTTGCCACATATATCTTTTTTAAATTACAAGAAATTTTAACTTACGTGACAAGATATTATTGGTGGGGACAGGGTGTGATACACCAAAATGGGATAGCAGATATTCATACGTGCACATATGCTCACACTTAACTTTGTGACCGAACCATAGTGTAGCCATACCGAAAACAAGGGAACTGTAATCAGACTGTGAAAAACTGTACATATAAGAGTTAATGTGTGTGTAAATTGCATGGAAACAGCCTTTCCGCTTCAGTTGTGTTATTTGGACACCGTATGCGACACCGTATATACACATATTTAAAAAAGACATCATAAAACAAAGGGCCACCATATTTGCTATCCTTATTTTGAATTTGATGTTCAAGAATCATTTCTCTTTTGTAAGGATGCGTACATCTATCCTTTCCAGACTCCATTAGGTTAGAGCCTTGTGTACCACCCACCCTTTAGTGCCATGTTGTCATTTACTGACAAGCAGAATTATCTAAACAACTGATTCAGACAACTCCTCACAAAGTCTGATAGTTTTATGCACAAAGCAACATACTTTGTTCAAAAACCATGAGGTGTCACAAGAAGTTGTCAGAATAAGTTGTTCAAATAACATTTTTGTTTACTGAAACCAAACCACCGGCAAAGCTCATGGTTAAGCACTGGCCTTGTGCAACTAAACTAAGCAGGAAATTTAATCAAGCAAAAACTGATTACAAGCCCCGTTTTCAAGAGCAACAAAAATGACAATTAACAAAGCATACTATAGAGAAAACCATAAACGTTATTTAGTGAAGAAAGACAAAGAATTGATACCATGTAAAGCAGTGTGCAAACTTCCATTACGGATGAAATCAGTGATAAGCAATTTCTCATCATGTGCATAGTAATAAGCTCTCAAAGCTACAACATTGGGGTGACGAACCCTAGCAATAGCTTCCACCTCAGATTCAAACTCCTTCAACCGCCACGTGGCATCATCACCCTCGCTGAGTCGCCGGACTGCCACCACAGTCGCCGAAGCCGCCGTAGACGGCCCTTTTCCGACGCCGACCACCACCTTGTACACAATCCCACTCCTTCCCTTCCCAACAACATAAGCAGACGCCCTCATCAAATCCTGCAATTCCAACCCAAACCCTTCATCCACCACTATAAATTTACCATTTTGCCCTTCCTCTTCTCCATCACCATCAACCTCATTCTCAAACTTTCTTTTTCCCAATTTACCCTCGTCGGCGTTCAACCTTCGCCGGAAAATCCAAAGAGACAACGAAACAGCCCCGACGAACAGCGAGATACCGGAGATCACGAGAACCACGACGGAGCCTCCTCCTCCTCCTCCGCCACCGCCGCCATCACCGCCGCCACCTTTTCTGTTGTCTTCTTCACCGCCTTGCGGATTTTGAGGCTCTTCTTGCGTGCTCGTAACAATGCCAGGTGGTTTCTGAGCTTCAGGGCACGCGTTCTGCAGAGGGAACCCACAGAGTCCAGGGTTACCGGAGAACGCGGTTGGACCCTGGTTCAACAGCGACCCAACCTGAGGGATTTTTCCGGTGAGGTTATTGAACCTGAGGTCGATACTAACCGTCACCGGAATGTTCCCTAAACTCGCCGGAATTCCGCCGGAGAATGAGTTGAAAGAGAGGTTTAGGGTTCCGACGAGGGAAACGAGGTCGGAGAGTGAACCGGGTAGCGAACCGGAGAGAGAATTGGAGGAAAGGTCTAAGTGACGGAGTAACCGGAGAGAGTGGATTTGGGTAGGTATGTTACCGGAGAGAGAGTTATGAGAGAGATCCAGAACGATGAGGTTTGTTGCGTTGAAGAGATGAGAAGGGATTGAGTTTGTGAAGTTGTTGTAAGGAAGGGAGAGACGTTTGAGTGAAGTGAGGAGACCGAGTTCGGATGGGAGGTAACCCGTTAAGGACTTGTTTGGGAGAGCGAGTTGGGTGACTCGGTCGTGGGTGCAAACGACGCCGTTCCAGTGACATGGGGTTGAGTCGGTTGAAGACCACGTGGTGAGGGTGCCGGTTGGGTCGTAGGTGATTGCGGATTTGAGAGCTAGAAGGGAGAGACCGTCTGAGGTAAGAGAGAAAGTGGAAGGAGTTAAGAACAAGATGAAAAGGATGTGAAGTAGAAGAAGATGATGCATTGTGTTGTTAGGAGTTAGGGGAACAAAGAATGTGCAACAATGTAAGTAGTGTAGAGTGATTGTGTCTGTTTACATGTTTTGTTTTAGCAACGAGTTGTTGCGGAGTGTTAGAAGCAGAAGGAGTAGAAGGTTGTGATGGTGGTGGTGCTTGTTTTTGAAATTGGTTTAGTTCTCGAGGTGGCCAGGATATGTATATGCAGTTTGAATTTCTCTGACTATACTGACCTATGCATCTTGTCTTTTAACTGCAAATTAATATTTAAATGATAAATTACGTTGATGTTATTTGAGGTTAGTGTTAATTAAATGGAGACCCTCTTTGTTTGTTAGTATCCTAAGCGAAATGTCCCACTTACCCTTTCACAAATATTCTAAAATCTCATTCGACCCCTTCAAAATTTTTTTCTATTTGTTCCTCATTCTCTTCTATAGTAGGGTCTGATTTGGGACCAGTAGTGGGTGTAATTCATATGATAGAAGAGGGGAGGTAGCTTGAGAGCGTGCGTACAGGTTTCGACACCAACAATTTATAGTGTAATTTTTTTTTTTTTTTTTATTTACGTTGAAGTGGTGATATACAAATTCCAAAATTACATTAGGTGAGAAATAAACGCCGGTTTCACATTACACCAACGTAAAAACAAATATGTTCTCATTAGTGCGGTTGAGCTTGAAAATGTCTTCTTTGGGTTTAGGATCATTGGGTTAGTGTGATAATGATGTTGGTCGCAGGATCGACGCAAGAGGCAAGTAACTAAAGTTCTTGCTTTAGATTTCAAAAAAATATTATTAACACTACAAGCAAATATTTAGCATCGACCAAAGACTAATATAGGATAGTCTTGGTCGATGCTAAGTTAGTGTCGACCTGACCAACACTAAAGCCCAAGCTAATTAGCGTCGGACATGCCTATACTACCATTCTTCAACAAAAATCATTTCGAAAGGGCTTGTCTCAGAGTTCGTTTTAGGTCATAATAGGTATTGGGCCGATCCTAGCTGGTTTGAGGAGCTGATTTGATTGTAGTTGGAATTTGATGACGGTTTTAAAAGAAATGTTATCAATACTCTTTTTTTAACACTCTCTCCAGCATACTCATTGTTATTGGGTGAATTTCATGTGGGCCCCTGAATTTATGTGGGACATACTCTATTTAGTAGGTCTTATATGAAATTCATGCAATAACAATGAGAATGTTAGAGAGAGTGTTAGTAACATTGTTCTGGTTTTAAATATGTGGTTTTTATGGGATAGAGAAAACCAATTTCGTGCTAGCAACCTTCGTGCAAAAGAAGGAGAGAAGCACCCAAGAGTAGGGTTGGACACTGACCCGTGTCCCGACCCGAACCCGACACACCCGTTTAGGGGTGGTCACAGGTTGGGTCGGCTTGGTGGGAACTTGGACCCAACCCAATCAAATTTGGTCGGGTTGTCCAAAAAATGTAGAGCCCGAACCGAACTAACCTGAACCCATTCGAGTTGGTTCATGTCGAGCAATCGGGTCCAACATTATTAAAATAAAAAAAGTAAAACAAAAAATTACAAATTAAAAAAAATGCTAAAGGCCTACTGCACAATTCGTTACCGTGTTGGAAAAAACAAAACAAAAGCCCACTAATTTTAAAACAAAAGGCACATCTCACCGTATTGGAATATCATTAGCCATTATGGTTTCAGAACCTTAATCTCAAGGACAACTTATTCTTTTTCCAATCTAATCTCAAACAACGTATTGGAACTGCACCATATTGGAATTTGGAACAGCATCAGGCACAGCCTCTGCACCCTTGTGCTGATTCATGATGAAGCTTTCATCCTTGCGCAGTTGCAATGTTGCACCGCAGATTTGGGGTTTTGCTCGTCTTCCCTTTATTCTTGATGAAGCCACTATTTAAGGTTTAGACTTGTGCCAATGTCCTTCCCTTTCCTCTTCTTCACCATCTCAGTCTTTACCTCCTCTTCTTCACAACCTTTAACTTAATCAGTTCGGGACCGGTTGATCGGGTTCTAACTTCTCCAACCCGGCATCCGAAACAATCAACTCGGTTTGGCTATTATGAAAATCGAACAGACCCGACCATCTGAGCCAACCCGGATTTTCCGGTTTGGTTTGGTTCAGGTTGGTCGGGTTCGCGAGTACCCGGACTCGTGGTCACCTCTACATCCGTTCACAAAAGCAAGTGGGTGGGTGGGTGGTTCGTAACGTTTCGACGGGTTAACGGGCTGTAGATTCAATTTCATATGGGTGACAACGGTCGGGTTAAGGTCTTTGAAAAATGTTTCGTCGGTGACCGACCCTACCGACGGAGGTGCTAATTTTTTTTTTTTTACTTCTGTTGTAAGTATATGGGTGCGCCTTACCGTCATCATCCCGCTCTAACCAGTCCACCTCTCTGTCTCTCATTTCTTCTCATTCTCACCCTAAACCTTAATGCCTCTCTGCCTTTCTCTTTATTGTCCCGCTCTAGCCAGCCATTGAAGCAATGAGAGATCATTCACTGCACCAAATTTGAAATATCGCTCATTGTACCAGATCTACAAGCACAACGACAACTTCAAAGGGGAAGTCAGGAAGAGGTCGAGGGTTTCTTCGATGAAGTAAGGGAAAGTTACCTCCGACTAGGGGCGTTCAACTCCAAACCAATCCAAAGATAAACCGATCGTTTTTTTTATTTTTGTGGATCTTTTTTTGTGAAAACTGGTCGGTTTTCGGATTCTATTTTTGAAAACAAACCAAACCGATCTGAACCGCATATGTAAAATTTAATACTTATTTATTATATTATTACTATGCGATGCCGTATTAGACTATTAGTGTATTACAGATTACCCCAACATAATGTTGTATTAGACTATTTGTTGGTTTTTGTTTTTCTAATAATACTTATTAGTTTGATGTGATGTAATTTTCTACTATTTTTAATGTTTCGCACATAAATTGATACTTGTTAGTTCGTAATGTTTTAACTTTAAGTATCTTATATATGTTATATCTCTTGATGTTATTTAGATTTACTTTTTAGTTATTGTGTTGCTAAAAAACCGAATCATCCAATTCAATCCAAACTGCTTTTAATCAGATTGGATTGGTTTGGATTAATATAAGAATCAATACAATCCAAACCGAAAAACAACTTGTTTTTTATTTTTGGATCGGTTGACTTTTTGGTTCAAAACCGATCCAAACCGATCCGCGAACACCCCTACCTCCGACGACCGCTCGACACTGACACCGTCACACTGCTCAACACAAGCGCGGTGCCACCGCTCAACACTGCAATCTCTGTCAGACCTTCTCCTCTTCTATGGCGTCTCTTTGGTTTCTACAGGTGAGTGAGAGGATAGTCAGGAAAAAGAAATGAAAAAGGTTTTGTTTGCAGTCTTAATGGGCCAAAAAAACTACAATGATTAGGCCAAAAAGAATTAATCTGACCCAATAATGATTCAACTCGACCGAGTCACCCGCCCAACCCACCACTCGACCAACCTGAAAGACCCATTGGATGAAATTGGGTCACATATATAGATAGGTGGTTTGGTTCCGATTGGACCGTTTGGGCCTGAATCCGACCGTTGTCCATCCCTACCCAAGAGAATGTTGTATCAAACAACAAAAAAAGGACATGATAGTCTTTCCAACCATTTTTACATTTTAGGAAGAAAAACAATGTTAACATCATGTGTTTAATTTTTACATTTGATTTCTCTTCTTGAACAATGAGGGAATAGACCTTGCTAATAGAAGGTGTGGGATCCATAACAAGAATCTGACCCCTGATGTGGGAGAAAGAATCATTGAGCCCCATAAGAAAGCACATGGCATACTCAATTTGATTATGATCTAAGAGGGGACAAACACCTCGACAATTGCAAGAAGGAGCAAGACGATACTTAGCTAGCTCCTCCCAAAGTCCCTTCAATTTGGTAAAATAATGATTAACAGTGAGTGAACCTTGAGAAAGTTGCATCAATTCACGTTTCAACTGAAAAATGCGGGGACCATTCTTTTGTTGGAAGCAGTCAAAAACATCGTTCCCAATTTCTGTGGTTGAATTGGAATAGATGACACTTGCTATGTATTCTTTGGAAATGGAGTTCAAGATCCAAGAACTCACAACATTACTATTCCTTTTCCAAGCATAAAAATCAGGAAGATTTGATGGATCAAGAGATGGGATAGAACCATCAACGAAGCCAAACTTATTCATGGCTAACAATATCATTTTCATTGCTCGGCTCCATGTGTTATAATTCTCACCGAAGAGGGGCTAAGTAACAAGATGCAGACCTGAACTATTTGAAGGATGAAGGTAATAAGGATTGGCTACATCGTCAATAGGGCGTGTAGCAGCCATGACAAATGAAGCAAGGAAAAAGGAGGAACGCAAAGGAAGAAAAATGGGAACCAGAAACTTGCAGAGAAAAGAATCACTTCCGATACCATATTAAAAGATGGATGACTGCATAATATTTTCATTGATTCTGATCAAGGTTACAAGAGAGTTATATATAGGATATATGATTACTATTGGAGGGAAGAGGAGTGCTAGCAACACACTCTCTAACACTCTTTTTTCAACTCACTCACTTTTATTGGTTGAAATTAATGTGGGTCCCATTAATTCATGTGGGTCCCACTGGAATTTTGTAGGACCCGCATGAATTTCAACCAATATGAGAGAGTGTGTTGGAAAGAGAGTATTAGAAAGTGTGTTGCTAGCATTTCTCTCGAAGGAAAAGTGAGATAACAAAATAACTAACTCTAACTCAACTAATTAACGTAGAGCTATGTCTAGTAATTTTATCACGAAATTTTTTACCTTTCAAGCTTTCCAAAAATCTATAGAACACTAATTTCAGAGCTTCATATTTCAAGTTATAATTCGTTTAAGTTTGCTGTCATGTATCAAAACTTATGACAAAACGCCTAAGGTAGTGTATGGTCAATGGGAGCTATGTAATTCATATAAAATTATGAAACTATCTACTTTAAAACTACTATTTATATATATATATATATATATATATATATATATATATATATATATATATATATATATATATATATATATATATATATATAATTTGTAAAATACAAATGGTCTTACTCTAATAGTGTGTTTGGAAATTTTGCTTTCAGTGGTTGGACGCGCGTTTCCAGAAGCTAGCGTGAGTAGCTTCTGCTCTCCCTCCATGATTTTGGACGTTTTATAAAAGGATTCGATATGTTAATATATGTGGCTTTAACAAATTTACTATATTTGAAAAGTCAAAGGAAGAGAGAAATTCTCTCCTTCATTGTTGAAAGAAATTAGTGTTTAAGAGAAAAATACTTTCCTCCGTAACTTATTGGATGGCTAGGAGAGAATACTCCATCCTATAAATTCCATTTGCTTGAAGACATTTGGATATCATCAGAAAACATCCCATTACAAAATCTCTTAGAGAAGTTTACCTTCTCTTTGTTTGTTGAGAGAGTTGAGTGTATACACCGATGAGTAAATACTGTGAGGTATTTGGGATTTGGGTTTGGGTGAAGTGTTACAAATATTCTTTTGTATTCACCACCATATTTGATATCAAGTTATAATAGTCACTTTTGCATATGGACGTAAGCTATAAGCTGAACCACATTTGTGCTTATGTTTCCACTGTATTTGCTCTATTTCTAACAAACTGGTATCAGTGCGCTTATAGTGTTCTGGGCAAATCTTTTTTTTTTTAAAAATGATGACTACAAAATTTGATATTCAATAGTTCGATGAGCACATCTAGGGGTGTAAATGAGCTGAGCTATTCGTGAACTATTCGAGTTCGGCTCGTTAAATGTTCGATCAAGCTCGTTCGTTTAATTAAATAAACAAACCCAAGCTTGAAGTTGGGCTCGATTATTTAAATGAGCCAAACCTAAGCCTTATAGGCTCGACGTTAACGGCTCGTGAATAGCTCGTTTATATATATATATATATATATATATATATATATATATAACTTGTAACTAAAAGAAAAGGCGATGGCAAACCAGTAATTATATGGGGGAAAGTTTGTAACCTACAGAATCTGCTGGTTTTAATTCTCGTTTACCACAAAGATTACCATCCTCAACTGTTTGGTCTAAGTTGATAAATTATGTCAAGCAAAAGGAATCTACTCCAACTTCCAAATCTGAGATTGAACTCTATCTAGATGAGAGTCCAATCATATATGAAATGGATCGGGAGCCTTCTCATCCTGTAAAGCTACTGCATACTTAGTTTTTGTTTTAACCTCTATAATTGGTTTTGTAGATCTAATAGGTTCCTTTAATCTTTCTTTTTTTATAACTTGTATATGAGTTAGAATATCCTTATACAGTTGTACTCTTATCAATGTACCTTTTGCTTATAAAAATATATATAATATTTTACTAAAAATTGATAAAATTAAGAAATAATTTAAGGAAAATTTCAAAAAATGCAAAAAATAATTAAGTTATAAATGAGCTAAGTAAGACGTAAATGAACTGAGCTATTCGTGAACTATTCGGGTTCGACTCGTTAGTTAACAAGCCAAGCTCAAACTTTTGGTTAGACTCGTTTAAATAAATGAGCCAAGCTCAAGCTTTCCATTTTTTTTCACAAGCCAAGCTCAAGCTTCAAATGCTCGACTCGACTCGACTCGTTTACACCCCTAGGCACATCAACTTCGGGATGTGGAAGATTCGTATGATGGCTGTTTTGACACAATAAAATTTAAAGATAGCACTTTCTGGGAAAGAAAAGAAACCTCTCACAATGAAGGATTCTGAGTGGGATGATATGGATGACAAAGCCTTCTCCGCTATTCAGTTATGCATCACAAATAATGTATTGCAAGAAGTTCTATCAGAAAAAACAGCAGCAGCATTGTGGACGAAATTGGATTCCTTATACATGAAGAAGACGATGGCTAATCGTCTTGGTATATTGCAACGTCTATACACGCTTCGTATGGATGAAGGAACATCCATTAGAGCATATATATCCGAGTTCACTTCACTTCTTATGGAATTGAAAAACATGGATGAGACATTCTCTAGTGAGCAACAAACAATGATGTTGCTTTGCTCCTTACCTCCCTCCTACAAGCACTTTCGAGAAACGCTTATATATGGCGTGAACATCTGGATATTGATGAGATGAAATCCTCTCTTTTGAGTCGTGAAAAGATGGAGCACGATAGTGATGGACGTGATGACCCTACAGCTGGTTTGTTTGCTAGAGGGAGATCCAAGGAGGTTGGCTCAAGTAGTTTTAGCAGAGGCAGGTCTAGATCTAAATCTAGACATCGTAAGGGAAGATGTCGATATTGAAAGAAAGAAGGGCATTGGAATGCAGAATGTCCAAAGCTCAAAGAAAGAAATGAGGCTAGTTCAAGTAATTCAACAAGTGTAGCTAAAGGTGCTGAAAATGTTCTCTCGGTATCAACTAGTTTAGTTGTTGATGCTTGGCTTATTGATTCTGACTTCTCTTACCGCATGTGTCCAAACCGGGATTGGTTTACAACCTACCGGTCAATTGATGGTGGTATTGTCCTCATGGGAAATAATATGTACTATAGAGTCATTGGCATTGGAACAATCCGAATCAAGATGCATGATGGAATTGTGACAACTTTAGCTGATGTTCGACATATACCGGACTTCAAGAAAAATCTTATTTCTTTGGATACTCTTGATTCTCAAGGGTGTAAGTATTATGCCGAAGGTGGAGTTCAAAAAGTCTCCAACGGTGCTCTTATTGTTATAAAAGGAAAATTGGTCAATGGTCTCTACCTACTTCAAGGAAGTACCATTGTTGGAGTTGCATCTATATCATCTTCCCCTGACTCAGATTGAGATACTACTCGTTTGTGGCATATGTGTCTGGGGCATATGAGTGAAGCTGGAATGTCTATTTTAAGCAAGCGTGACTTGCTAAGTGATCATACAATTGGGAAGCTTGATTTTTTGTGAACATTGCGTCTACGGGAAACAAACCAGGGTCAAGTTTAGCACTGGCATCCACATAACTAAGGGCACAATTGATTATATTCACTCCGATTTATTGGGCCTTGTGCTTGTCACATCAAAAGGTGGTGCCAAATACCTGTTAACTTTCATTGATGATTTTTCAAGGAAAGTTTGGGTATATTTTCTGAAGCGCAAGAATGATGTTTTCTCTACTTTCAAGAAGTGGAAAACGCTTATTGAAAACCAGACTGGTAAGAAAATCAAGCGTCTTCGAACAGACAACGATCTGGAGTTCTATGAGGGACAATTCAATGAGTTCTGTGAGAATGCAGGCATAGTAAGACACCGTACTGTGCGGAAGACATCACAACAAAATGGTGTGGCAGAACGAATGAACAGAACTCTTCTGGAGAGAGCTCGTTGCATGCTCTCTAATGCTGGCTTGTCAAAGGAATTTTGGGCTGAAGCTGTTAATATGGCTTGTTATTTAGTAAATAGGTCTCCATCAACTGCAATTGAGTTAGAAACTTCTGTTGAGGTTAGTCTGGTACTCCTGCTGATTATTGCGTTCTTAGAATTTTTGGGTGTCCTGCATATGCTCATATAAATGATGGAAAGCTTGAACGAAGGGCACAAAAATGTATATTTCTTGGTTATGCATCCAGTGTGAAAGGTTACAGATTATGGTGTATTGAAACTAAGCCACCCAAATTCTTAATCAGAAGAGATGCTGTGATACCCTTAACCCCAACATACGTTTATTATATAAATATTAATTTGCGATAAGACTCTTTGCAGAAAAAAAGATACAAGTTCTACCATTAATAAACATTTTCGCAATAGTTAAGAGTATCACCATTCATAAACTCAAACCTCAAATCCAATTAAATTAAACATATTGTTATAAAACGTTTACAAGTTTCACATAAATAATAAATAGTTTAAACAAGATAATCCCCTAGCCCGATGTCACATGGATCAAAGCTAAACAAACCTATAAAGAAATGAATAACATCAAAAGAATTCAACTACTAATACTCTAAGCATCCACAACTCCACGTAAGCTCCGACGTGTTACTCTTCAGTCACTTGAGAGTCATCTGAACAAATCATACGTTGCACAAGAAAAGACACAAATACAAAGGGGTGAGAAGACATACTCATATACATATGTTATGGAAGTAAAATGGAAATTAAGGCGAGTGCATACACACAGATATATATATATATATATAAGTACTACACACCCACAAACATAACATAATCATTCTCGTAAATCAAGTCAAATCATCTCACAACAGTTTAACATATCATTTCATTATATTTTGTATACATGTCATGTTACAATCACAAGCAACAATGTCCCCTCGGACTCTTACAACACACATAATTGAGTACCCACAAACAGACTCTCTAGGGGTTGGTTCTCATACATGGTCTCTTAGCGGCCGAATCCCATCTTAGGCCATTCCATGGATGGGTCCATTAATGGGCCATTCAGAGCTAAGTCCTATCTCGGGCCTTGCAGAGCTGGGCGTCACACAAACAATAAAAAATGAGTACCCCATCACGGGCTCCTTAGAGCTAGGTCTCACACACAACATCCACAAATGAGTACCCATCACAGGCTCCTTAGAGCTAGGTTTCACACATAAACAATACATCACATTTCAATATAGTCACAATCATAATTCACATACATTCATCCTTAATTATAACTTAATATCCACATATTATAATCCCAAACCAATAGTCATATAATTCACGATCAAAACATTATAATAATAACATTAACAACACTATACCACTTATAGTAACACATACATATTTATAACATAATTATAACAATACATACACATTTTCATGATATCACAATCATACAATAGATTCAATACAATAATCATAGCACACAATCATCTAAGTCATTGCTCCAACAATGGTATCAACAAATCACTCAAGGCACAAGAGGATCATGGGAAAGGTTGCGTCTCACGAATGTTCGATCTCACGACGCTTGATTTCACGATCACAGCCCCAAAAGGTTCAAGAGCAGCAACGAGGGAAGAGGGTTTGTGATGGCAGCAATACTCTTCAAGAGAAAGCGACGAAGAACGATGAACAAAGGTACAATCTCCTTCAAGAATCCTTGCAAAGGGTTTAGGAATCCTTATTTGGAGAGAGAGAGACAGTTTCTAAGAGTATTTCGAGTTAGAATATAGGTTTAGGTTGGGTCTTATGATATAAATATGAGTTAGGGTCATTATGGGATGATTAGAAGCCCAAAAACACGTTTCTGCAGCGAGCCGATTCGCGAGGCAAATCACTTTTTCCGTGGCGAACCAGAGAGCTCCAAGAAGTTGTCTGCCAGATTCGCGAAGCGAACCGATAGAAGTCTAATTTGGCCCTGACACCTGAAATAAGACTTGTAGATATTCTTTAAGTTTTCCAACGCATCCAAGATTGCCTCAATCGGACGTCTAGCACTAATGATATGGACAAAACCGTAAAACAGGTTTCTTTCACTCGAATGCATCGACCATTTCTAAAGGCTAAGCTACCCAAACATGAACTCATACATCAAGAGCAAACATAACAAGCATTTATGAATATATATATATATATATATATATATATATATATATATATATATATATAAGCAAGGATTAACATATTATAATCTAAGGGTGAAAATTGGGGTGTTATAGATGTTAAGTTTAATGAATCATCCATGCTTAATTCATCCCACAAAGGAGTCTAGCAATGCAGGAAAAGAGCACGACATCGGCAAGCAGGTGGAGCTTGAGGTTGAACAACCAATGGAAGTACAAGAAGGTACTTCTGATCAACCTATTCAATAAGAAGAGCAAGAAGTTGTCGAAGAGCATGAGGAGATTCCTCAAGAACAACAACAATGTAGTCTTGCAAGAGACTGAGAAAGAAGGTAGATAAAACCGCCTAAAAGATTTGCTCATGCAGTCATAGTCTCATTTGCATTATCGGTTGCATAGGATATTGAAACTCAAGACCCTATAACATCCTATGAGGCTATCTCGAGTGATAAGTCTGCATAGTGGATTGTTGCTATGAGTGAAGAGATAGGGTCTCTTCACAAGAACCAAACTTGGGAGTTAGTGAAACGACCTAAAGGTCAGAAGATCGTTGGTTGCAAATGGGTCTTCAAGAAAAAGGAAGGAACCCCTGGAGTTGAAACGGCCTGGTACAAAGCACGTTTAGTTGCTAAGGGTTTCAGTCAAAGGGAAGGAATAGACTTCAATGAAGTATTCTCTCTTGTTGTGAAACACACAGCTCTATCTGAGTGTTGCTTGCTATAGTTGCATTGTTTGATCTAGAGCTTGAGCAACTCGATGTTAAAACAGCTTTTCTTCATGGTGAGCTTGAAGAACAGATTTACATATAGCAACCACAAGGTTTCGTAGTTGAAGGCAAAAAGGACCATGTTTGTCTTTTAAAGAAATCATTATATGGTTTGAAGCAGTCTCCTCGTCAATGGTATAAAAGATTTGATACTTTTATGTTGAGTCATGGTTACTCAATAAGTGATTATGATAGTTGCGTATACCACAAGAAGATCCCAGATGGTTTGTTTGTCTACTTATTACTCTATGTTGATGACATGCTCATTGCTGCTAGGAGTATGTCTGAAATCAACAAGCTAAAGACTCAGCATAGTGGTGAATTTGAAATGAAAGATTTAATTTAGGTGTAGCTAAGGAAATATTGGGCATGGAAATTCACAGAGATTGGCATGCTGGCAAAATATATTTGTTTCAAAAGAAGTACATTGAAAAAGTATTGGAGTGCTTTGCAATGCAGAATGCAAAGCCTGTGAGTACTCCATTTGCAGCTCATTTCAAATTGTCAGCTGAAATGTCACCACAGTCTGTTGAAGAGAAGGAACAAATGTCACATGTTCCTTATGCTAGTGCAGTTGGAAGCATTATGTATGCTATGGTTTGCACTGGTCCAAATATTTCACATGCAGTTAGTGTTGTTAGCAGGTATATGGGGCATCCTGGCAAGATGCATTGGCAAGCTCTGAAATGGATACTTCGATCTCTCCGAGGTACTACGAATGTTGGCTTGGTATATGACAGCAGTCATAATACTTGTGGTAGTATTATTGGTTATGCCGATTCTGATTATGCTGGAGATATTGATAAAAGAAGATCTTTAACAGGTTACATCTTCACACTTTCGGGTAGTGCAAAGCAACTTTACAATCTACTATTGCACTATCTACTACAAAGGCTGGATATATGGCAGCAGCAGAAGCAGTGAAGGAAGCCATCTGGCTTAGAAGTTTGGTAGGTAATTTGGGTTTGGAACAAGATATCACGGTAGTTTATTGTGATAGCCAAAGTGCAATACATTTGACCAAAAATCAAATGTATCATGAGAGAACCAAACACATTGATGTCAAGTTTCATTTTATTCGAGAGATCATTTCTCAAGATACCATTGCAGTGAAAAAGGTCGGTACTTCTGATAATCCAATTGATATGATGACGAAACCAATTTCGATATCCAAGTTCAAGCATTGCTTGGACTTAATTGGTATTCTTTCCTATGAATTAGAAAAGAAGGCGACGCAGGAAAGTTAAAGCTAGGGGGAGATTTGTTAATATATGTGGCTTTAACAAATTTACTATATTTGAAAAGTCAAAGGGAGAGAGAAATTCTCTCCTTCATTGTTGTTGAAAGAAATTAGTGTTTTAGAGGAAACTACTTTCCTCTGAAGCTTATTGGATGGCTACGAGAGAATACTCCATCCTATAAATTCCATTTGCTTGAAGACATTTGGATATCATCAGAAAACATCCCATTACAAAATCTCTTAGAGAAGTTTACCTTCTCTTTGTTTATTGAGAGAGTTGAGTGTATACATCGGTGAGTAAATACTGTAAGGTATTTGGGTGTATGTGAGATTTGAGTTTGAGTGAAGTGTGACAAATATTCTTTTGTATTTACCACCATATTTGATATCAAGTTGTAATAGTCACTTTTGCATGTGGACTAAGCTATAAGCTTAACCATGCTTATACTTCCATTGTATTTGCTCTATTTCTAACAAAATATTATAGCTCAAGTTTGGTCCCTTAAAGCCAGCTAACTTATATCAGGATGCAACATAACAGCCCTAATCGTGGACTTGCTAGGAGCTAGATGATTCATGTTAAATTCTATATATTTCCAATTTACTACTACTATGAGTAGTCTTCCAAACACAGTTAGTTTCACTAAAAAAGGAGTTCTATAACTCAATATATTTAGTTTGTATTATAGGTTGTGAGAGTGCATCTATATGAGATACAACCACTGGTCTATTTTCAAAATCGACCTCTGATCACCTCTACGAGTGTTCGTTGGTTCGGATCAACCCGATATGAACCCGAAAGTCTGAACCGAATCAATTAAATTGATTCATATTTTTTTGGGTGTTCGGGTTCGAATTGAACCAAACCAAACCCAATGATAATCGGTTCGGTTCTTGAGTTCAAGGAATTTTGAATCGAACCAAATCGATTACTATATTTTAATATATATATATATATATATATATATATATATATATATATATATATATATATATATTATATTTAAATATTTTATGGGTCTAAACTCGAACCAGTTAGGTTCGGATTTCCTGAAAAAACTACATATTCGAATCGAATCGAACCAATTGATTTTGATTGATCCGGACTTGTATTATGTAAATCTTAGCTAAACTGATCCATAAACACCCCTAATTACTTCAGAACTCTTAAATTCGTGAAATATTTACCCAAGACTCTTAGGTCTTATCTTTCAAATAGGACTGTTTTCATCCAGAGTTCTGAACCTCTAGATATATATCACTTGGATTAGAGGCTGTTAGGATGTAGGGGATCCAACACTTGTCCTGATTTTAAAGTAAATTAATTGAGGCTGTTTTCGTGGACTAAAGTCACGAGATTAACTATACGGCTATACCCATCTATTTTTAGCTTAACAACATTTTCCAATATCACATAAGTTTGGGTAAACTTCTTAATTAAGCATTTATTTAATAAGCTTTTTTTTAAATAAGCTAAAAACAATGTATTTTCATAAGCTTCTCTGACAAGCTTATGGAAATAAGCTAAAAAGAGCTTATGGAAAAATCATAAACTATTTTCATAAACTATTTATATAAGTTTAATTCCATAAACGATATATTCTGATAAGCTCTTCTAAACGCACTCATATACATTAAGGGCTTATTTTCGACTTCTTCGTGTTGTTAAGCTGAACATATATAGATGGGTCATCTTGGGAAATCTAGGGAAATATTTATGGATTTGGTGGATTCTTCCTTATTTTTTAGGTCGCTGGTTCTTTGGGTTCTATATATGATTCGTTGAGCACTTGAGCTAGGCAACAAATAAGTAGGAGGAATTGTGTGCTTTGAGAGTAGGGCTTTCTCTAGCATGGACCTTGGGATATCGCAGGCTCCTTGTGGAGTCTGACTTGGCTATAGTGTTAATTGGTGAAAACCTATGTTCCTACAACGCATATATATATGGAAATATTCATAATGAGAACACAACTAAATACACATCTTTGAATATTTAACTTTTAATGCATGAGAGGAGAAGGTGGCACCATATAACACACATAGCCTTTATTTTTTATTCAAGTTTGAAGGTATCTCACTATCTCACAACAAAACAAATTTGAAACTTCACGGTTTCATCACAGCCCACATTAATTTGTGACAAAAAGATAGAAAAGAAACAAAGGAAAATAAAACCAGAAAACCACTCTTAATTAGTTATTAAGAGTTGACAATGGAACACTTCCTCCTAATTTCACCAGCAGAGCCTGAGAGGACTTCAATGGCTCCCATCCTCTTCATTGATTGTGCAAACTCAGTGAAGAATTTTCTTTGGTTAACCAATTCGTTAACAATGTTTTTGGACTGCTTTGTTGTTAGAAGGGCAGCATCTGATTGGAGCAGACCCTTGTTCTGGAGAAGGATAGAATAATAGTTATTGTCAAAATTGGTAGAGCTATTAGGATCCAACTCTACTGTTGTGGTGGTGTCACTGAGGCCCTGGCATTGAATCTTCAAGAACTCAGCATAAGTGGGATTCAAAGATGGATCTTGATCACCTTTTCCAGTGAAGTTGAAAAGCCTGTTACTGAACAAGTTACAATGACCTATTCCAATTGTGTGTCCTCCTACATATATATAGCCAAACAGGTTAGTTTGTTTTAATCATTGATTGTGATTAGTTTGGGTAATTCCTTGCTTGCAATTAGTATAATTTATCAGTAATATCATGCATGTGTAGCTCGAGTTTATATAATATATAATCATGTAAATGTACCTGATAATACAACCAGGTCGTGCACAGTAAGCTTTTTACTAGCAAAATTTTGTTTGAGCTGGTTGAAGTTGAAGAAAGGTGCTGGGAGATTGGCCAAGGCTTCGCTACTTATGGATACTGTGCCATCTCTTCTACCAGTAAGCACTTCCCACAGAGGCTTATTAAACTGCAAATATATTATCAATCAGCGACATGCATAAACTAGGATTATATATATATATATATATAATAGAAATAATATTTGTACCATATTTTTTTACACCATATTCACACTTCAGTGCGTGTTAGGGAATGATTTTCCCCCTCAAACAATTTTTATTGTGAAAAAAAAGTTGTTTCAAGTTTAATTTGATATATTTGAAAAACCTAATTAAATTTTAAAAAGGTGTATTCTCCGGTATCCCCAATAATTTTGGGGTAAAAGTTATCCTGTCCAACCAGAATGCGCCACCTCAATTAAACGAATCATGTTAGTGAGTCAAGTCATATAATTCTTACCATCTGATTGGACCACCTAAGATGGATAAAGTTACCCTTAGGATACCGGATAATTCACCTTATAAAAAAATCGTTTTTACGAGATAAAAGTTGTTCTTAGAAAAATTAAAAGTTCGGTACTTATTTAAAAAGTTGTAAGAGTATTTTGAAATCAATAACATACTTTCCATTTCACTCCTGCAAAACTAACTATCAAACAAATATTATTACATTAAACAAATAATTTCATTATTTTTTTGTAATTTATTATATAAAAGTGATTCTTTTACATAATTTAAACGAAATAATTATCTTAAAATTGTTTTTCAGCAAACACATCTACATATAAAACTGATTCTATTATAATCTATTATAACAATAATAATAATCGATTTTTCGCAGTTAATCCAAACATCCTTAGTCATTTCGAAAATGAAGTGTATAGACGAGAGAAAATGTAATTGGTATGTTGTTTTATTATCTATAAAGGAAATAGTGTAAGAATTTTTAGAAAAGTGGTATGGCAATATGATTACCCATTAATATAGTACATGCGTGTGTGTGTGAAACTTAAAACATATGCAAATTCTGCAGTGTGAACTTCCCTGTCATATATTGCTTATAAGTTGGAAGAATGTAATTATATAATGGTTAGCTTACTTGGACAGAAACAGCGTCTCTAGTTGCCAATGCCAGTATGTCAGCACAAGATACAATTCCGGGACATTGTGCCTCGAGTGCTTCTTTTATGTCATCTATGACATCAAAGCCAGACAAAGTTAAATTAGGAATGGCATCCTTCTCCGCAGTGTTGTTGGCGGTGGAGTCTAACAAAACCGAGCCATCACAACCCTGAAATTTTGTTTCCAACAAACCATGTTATACACTTCTTACAAGTTCCACGGAAATTAATTATCATTATTGTATTTAAATTTGAAATGTCAATATAAAACTTATATACTATTTACGAAGAACATGTTATGGGCTATTTGCTTTGTTTTGAGTTTCTGGTCTTCATTTTTTGTTTTCATTAATAATTGTAAAAATGTTATCTTATTTTTATTTTATTTTATATTTTCAAATATTTGTATCTTTATTTTTACATTTTTCTATACAAACATTTAAAAACAAAAAATTAAATAAAAATAAAGTTCCATTTTTATAATTATTAATATAAACACGATACAAAATAGAAAATTGGAAACAAAACAAACTGATATTCATAAAGATCTTGGAATGTTTACCCTGACAAAACAGTCATGAAAATGCATTCTAATCAACTTGGCAGGAAGATTGGGCCTTGCAGAGACATGTTGTTCCATTTTGGTCTTAACAATGTTCTCGGCTTGAGGACACGACTTACGGTAGAAATTCTTTCTGAGGCTGCCTCCTTGACAAACCCCAAGGAAACAAAAGACTACCACACAAGCTACAAGGAAAAATCTTATCTTCATCATGTTTGAACTTTAAACCCTTCTTGTCACTTCTCTATAGTAGTACTCTTAATTGGAGAATGGAATGCTTGACTACAACGTAGTTGCTCCCTTTTATAGGCCTTCCATGCCATTTTTCTAAAGCAAATCCAGTTAAGCATTACATACTATAATATTATTATATATTAAATTGTGTCTAATTTGGAAATAACTTGTACCCTTATACCAGGTTCCCCCATATATAATTTAGTGCAATTTCAATAATTGCATTCACGTATATATCTAGTTGCATTAAGATAAGCACCTACCATTGGATAGAGAAGATAAGTTTTAGAAATAGAATGTCATTTAAAAGTATAATTAAATTAAAAAATACTCTTTCCCTCTTTAGTGTTTGGTAATAACACTCTCTAATATAAAGTTAGTTGTTTGAAAGAGTTGAATATGTAGCTCAATTCTATTGTGGTTAGAATATGCCAGCCTTCTGTAATTGTATTCTCAACTGTCCTAAGCATCGCAGGTCAACATTCTTTTGAAGCTTTTTTTGGTTTGACTGAGTATACCACCTCTAGCAGAAAGTTGATGAATGATGATTAAGTCATGTATTTCGTCTCGACTTTATTATAAGTAAAACTTGAATGAAATACATACTAAAAAATTAAGTTGATTAATCTCATTTAATATTGTTAAAAATTAAGTGTATTAACTAAAGTAATATTTATAGAAACTTTAATTTTTATTAAATAAATCCCACATTGAGTTATTGGAAAATAAAATTGGTATTAAATGAAGGGTATTTTAGGAACAACGTCATTAAATAGGATGAAAGTAGTTGAAATTTGCTTATATATTGGATCATTTTGGGACTTTTTTGGTTGTAATAGTGATCGGAGGAGTACTGGTGTAGTTAACTCCTTAAATTTACATATTAGTGTCCCTTAATTAAAGTGGGATAGGAATCTTATAAAAACTTAAGAAAATATAGTTCACTCCTTGAGTACAAGTTATACATATTACATTATACATATTACATTTGATATATATATATATATATATATATATATATATATATATATATATATACATTTTAAGATAACTTCAGTCATTAATTAAAATATAAAAAATTACCTGGCTATTCAAGTTACGTAAAATTGTAGGGCGAACTAATTTTCATTTCATCATGAGGTCTATATACAACTTATATCAGAAAATGTTTATGTCTTATAGGAAACTTTAGTTTATTTAGATTGATCCAGAAAAAAATTACTTTAGTCTATTTAGAAGGATTATTCATAATGAAGCCTGCTACAAAAATGTGCCTATGCACTCAATTCAAAGGCTAGTTAAGGCTTTTAAGGGGGGAAAACGATAAACTTGGAGCTACATATTGTTTCGTCCAGTAGCAAGAACGAATTTGATGTTTGAAGATATTAATCTATTTTAGGTAGTTGTATAAATTGTTCCGGTTGTTATCGTGATCGAATGTCAACGATCAAAGTATTGTAAGCCAGTAAAGGATTAAGGAAAAGATAGAAGAATTCAATAACTAAGTCAAATGCTTTGAATATCAAAGGCATCAAGACATTCGATTTCTTCCCAGGCTGTGCTATATTAATTTTGTCTTTTATATATCACGGCACATGGCTGCTCAAGACTTCAGTTTGGATGTTTTGTTTAGATAATAAAGACTAACGATAAAGCCACAATTTTCTTTTTTTTGTACGCACAAGAGTATCCTCAACTGATAGTTGGAGATTGATTTTCTTCGAGACGTATAGAGATCATTAAGTGAGTTTTGTCTCTCGCAATAAAATATTTTTCATACATATGATAACAATCGAATCACGGACAGCATGCTTAAAAAACCAATTATCTACCGACTGTCTTGAATATTGTTGGTACGTCACAGTTTCCTTTTCTAATAACAAACTCTTATCGTTATTATATTATCTTCAAGTTTGTGCAAAAAATATAATAACACTTTTTGACCTTATGGGCTCGCTTCACATCAAGGCCGGCCCTAGCCTAAATCCATCAAGCAAGGGCTTTAAGCCTCAAAAAAAAAAAATATTTACTACTTATTTTCTTTTTAAAATGTCAAACACAAAGATTAGGCCTAAAAAATTGTTTAATGTTCTTCCTAATACAAGTGATTTAGCTAAAGAAGGTAGCTAGGATCGGAGAAATATTAGTACTAAGTTGAAGAGTCATGAGATAAGTAATGGGCATATTGCTAATATGAGTTTATGGATTGATTTAAAAATAAGATTGTCAAAAAATAAAACAATTGACAAACATATTCAACAACAAATAAATAGAGATAGGGAACATTGGAGAAATGTATTATTCAGAATTATTGCAGTTGTTAAAACTCTTGGAGGGAATACAACATTCCCATATTTGTTTCAAGTTTTAAAAATTTATTCTCGGGTACTTTTTATTCCGAGGAATGTTATTTATACATGATTTGCTCACTTCTTATTCCTATATTGAAGGGTGGGAATCTAACATTCCCATGGGAATAAATCTCAACTACCTATAACTTCTCACTCCCACCTCATTTTATCATATTTATTTGTATTAATAATTTTTTCAAGTTATTAAATTAAATAAATTATAAAAACATTCCTAGAAATTTAAATTACTTACCAAACACATTAGTAGGAATAACATTCCTGGTAATAGCAATCCCGAGTATGTGATTCTCGGGAATGTAATTTCAATCCTTGAAACAAACGCCCCCTTGGGAAAAATAACTTAGCCTTTCGTGGAACAAACGAAAAGATTTACCAAGAAAGTAATGATTTTTTTTAAGTCTAATTGAAATGATTGCAAAATTTGATCCTATAATGCAAGAACACATTCGTCGAATTAAAGATAATGAAATTCATAACCATTACGTTGATTACACATGCTATAAAAATTAATATAGAACCTAAGTTTCGTGAAAAACTTATTATTCGTAAAAAGAAACAATTTGATGAGATATTTAATTGCAAAACTAAAAATTTTAAGAGAAATTATATAAGTGAAAAATGATACACCAATAGACATACTTAATTATATAAGAAGATTTAATTCTTTTTCAAATGCATATATTGCTTATATAATAATGTTAACGATTCCCGTAACTCTTACTGCGACAAAAAGAAGTTTTACAAAATTAAAATTAATAAAATATTATCTAAGATCAATAATATCTCAACAAAGATTAAATGGATTGGTTTTATTATCGATTGAAAAAGAAATTTTAAATAAAATCAATTATAATAATATAATAAATAATTTTATATCCCAAAAAACACGAAAGATAAACTTTAAATAAAAATATAATAATTTTAAAAAAAAATTATTTACTTTAAAAAAAATTTACCATAAAATTCGTTTTAAACCTTAATATGCATTGAGCCGTCCAGCTTTACATATAAATCTTGGTAATAAGTGAAGTTTCTCCATACAAAGATCTTAAGTTGGAACCCCCTCGTCGATGAGAATAAAGTTAATTAGTACTATCCTGTTAAATTAGTTGAAGGATAATAGAAGGGACATTTTGTAATTTTTATATCTTACACACTACAATCTACAAAAGAGTAAATATCTAATTTGATCCCTGAAATTATAGGATCGTATCAACTTAGTCCCTCATATTATCAATATTCCAAAATGATCCTTAAAATTGCAAAGTGTTAATCAGGTTCGTCCTTCCGTTAATATTTGCACGAACTATAATGACATTAAATTTATAATGTGAGGGATGCATTTGAAACTAAGTGAATAATGTCAGGGATGCATTTGCTAACAGATCCAAATGAAGGGACGAACCTGACTAACATTTTGCAATTCCAAAGATTATTTTGAAATATTAATAATATGAGAGATTAAGTTGATACGATCCTATAATTTCGTATATCAGAATGGGTATTTACTCATCTACAATATATATATATATATATATATATATATATATATATGAGGAGGGATTAAGTTACTCCAAGAATAACTTTAAGAGAGTTATTCTCAATCTCATCCATCCAATGAATCTATATTAATTCATTAAAGAAGTCACATGACCTTTGTTGGATTAGAATAAATGGATAGATGAGATTGAGAGAAACTCTCTTAAAGTTACTCTTAAAATAATATATATATATATATATACAGGAACTCTAGTCAGAAAAGATCATGCATATTTTATAGCTCATGAAGTGAATCATTTTAATTCTTCCCAATGCCACATTATCATATATAACTCATAAAATAATTCTTTGTAACTTTCACAACTTACAATGGCCAAATGTGGAATAACCACCGAAACTCCATTAACTTTAAATTATTATTATTATTATTATTATTATTATTAGAATTTAATTGGTATATATTGTCAGTATAAACATTTTTTACACAAACAGCCAATTAGAATTTGTCACATAAGCTAAAGTATTTGACTCTTATCCTAACTACCTTAAAAGTCACACACACCATGATTTCTGATTGGTTGTCAATATAAAAAAATTTTATACTGACAGTATATAACAATTAAATTTTTATTATTATTATTATTATTATTATTATTATTATTATTATTATTATTATTATTATTAATTTTTATTCAACATATCCAACTATGATGTCGTATCTTAATTGATTGGAAACACGGTTAGCTTGCTTTGATCTAACGCTAAGCACATTAGAACACACATGCTTTATCTGTTCAACAAAATTGAAATAATGGTAATCAACATTCAATTAACCAGGTAGGTGAGGATTTAGTTTACTGGTTCTCTACGCCATCGCCCCAAATCTTGGTTCTCTCCTGGGAGCCCTGTATTGGTATTTTGCCCAACAAATAAAAAAAACCTTAGTACAACGAACAAAGATTTGAAAACACGATTGCAGCTTAGGGGAAAAGACGCTAAAGATGTCTTAATTTAGTAGCAACTGTAGAAAAGAAATTATTATTTATGCCCAAAAACCCATTCGCCAGGGGTAAGCATACCCTATAATTAGCATACCCTATAATAGAAAACTTAGTACGTCAGAAAAGATCTTCAATAATGTTTATTTTTTTTACATTTGATTGCGTTTTTGAGCGCTATCTATTTTAATGCTATTTATCTTAATGTCATTAAAGAGACAACCAAAAATAGCATCTATGAAGTCTGGATACGTAGTACGATACGACACGAATATAGGGATACGACAATTTTTTGAAACTTAAGATATGATACGGGCGGGATACTTTAACAAAAATTTATTGAAAAACTTATATAGATGCATAATACTTGTAAAGAAAAAGACATTGATCATTACTCACTAATATATAACTATGATTATCATAATTCACAAAAAGATACTTGTGATCATAACAAAAACATACAGTTTCCGCCCATATCATAATATGTTCTAATTCTATCCCTTATGTCAGGATATCAATAAAAGCATGTAGAACTCAAAACAAGTCTCGACTCTATACAATAGCCAACAATTTAAAAGCATATTTACTAAATTGCTGTCTAATGTTAACTGATTCGTTCTCTTCTCCCACGTTACCATCATCTAGAAAAAGCATAGCTTTTAAGTCTAGTTCATCAAGAGTCAACTTTGTCATTTCAAGAAGCCCAACACCATCATCAAGTGGATCATGCACATCTCCATTGATATCCCACAACCTTTTCTCACCTTTTTTATACCCTTCATCTTTCTTATACCAAAGGCGAAGGTTGGAATGCACATAAACCAAATCTTCAACACTTTTTGGATCCATTGTGTTACTCTTCAAAGAATGAATAAAGGAGTATGTACTCCAATTCCTCTCACAACATGATGAAGAACATGACCGCACAAGAAGCTTTAAGGCAGGCTTTTGGAGTAGAGGGGTAGAAGATCCATGCATGACCCACCAAATTTTTGCATTAATCTTCAACTGAATCAAAAGAAGCAAAGTCACCAGCACAAGAAGAGAAGTTAGCTAGAGAACTCTACAAAAGCCTTTCTCAACATGTGGAAAATATCTCTTTAGAAACTTGTTCCTCTCTCTAAAAATTTCATCATCTTGATGAGGAGGAACCCCTATTCAGAGCTTCATTAAGCCACACTTCACTATAATACCTATAAAAATAATAATTATTTAGTCATACTATGACTTTTTTGTCCAAAGACAAGATAGGCATTGGCATAATTTTTTTTTACCTTGGATTCAATGAATGAGCCAAGCAATGAAGGGGAGTACAACTCTTGCTCCACCTAGAGTTGAGTATACCATGAACAACATTATAGAAATCGGATACCTCAATATTTTGGTGGAATTAGAGTCATTCTATTGATAGGCAACAGAACATTCTTAGGCTTTAACCTGTTTTCAGTTTCTTCACAAATTCTTTTCAAATCAGCCAAATACTCAGCACTAACTTTGGTGCAAGTAGCAACTCCAGTGCCTGGAAATTTCAACAAAAGTGCTTTTAACTCTGGAATATGAACTTTTAACATTTTTCTCACAAAAATTACAACTCCAAACCCTATTGCCACCCCATCACCTATCTTTTCCTTTACAGTAACAAATGCCCAAAGTGGAGCATGATCATCTTGAGGTTCTGAAGAAGCAAACCTACTTGTTACACCAAAATTAGAACCTACAGTTGAAGCCTCTCCCCTAACTGTTCTAGACACTTTTTTTTAAAAAAAGTGCAGGCAGCCAGCCAGGAAAACAATAACAGGCAGACAATAACAGACCAATTGGGGTGGAAGAAATAAACTTACAGGACCAAAATAAGTGAGAGGTTGCAAAACAGAGAGCTACTTGAACCAGAACAGGGAGAACCACAAGGGCAACTCGAACCAGAACCAAAACGAGATACTCGAACCAGAACAAAGAGAAACCACCAGGGCAACTCGAATCGGAACTGTCGGAGATGGTGGATGGAGATGTTCGACAGCGTAGCAGAACAGGGAACGACGTTGATAACAGAAGCGCAGAACAGGTGGACAAACTTGATCGGGGACCACCGGATCCACTGGAGATACTGGACGGACTGGACGGCTTCGTCGCGTGGAGACTCAAGAAGAAAAGAGAGCGTCGTTTGACGATGGAACAAAGGGCTCGTTTGTGTTTAGCGGTGATACTAGCAAAGAAAGGGTTTTGAAATAGGTTTAAAATTAACTTAAAACCTTTTAATATTAATTTTTTTCTAAAAAAATGTTTTACCAACAACTCGAGCCAACAACTTCGATGAGGCCTTCTTCACCAACAACTCCCTCAGTGCTCCTCTGATGAGGCCTTCTTCACCAACAACTCAAGCCTTAATTTAGTGGCCATTGTTGTGTGACTCCAAACCAATACGTGAAGGATCTCGAAAAAAATGATGTGCAAAGGCGTGGCGGTGCGGTGGGCACAGTGAGACTGGTTCACATACAAAACAGTGAGGCTGCGGCATAGCTACTGGTGGCTAGTGCGATTTTTATGATTGCGGCAGAAGTTATTCTCTTTGTTCGATAAATCGAAACACGTTGTTATCACTGATCAAAGTTTGGTGAAGAAGAAAAAAAACCACAGAAGAATAATTTTGAAGCATAAAATGGATTCTTAATCGGTCATGGTGAAGGGATAGGGAAAAGATGGATAAGGATGAAGAAAAGAAGGCTATCGGCTGGGGGAGAGAAGAGAAATGTGGGAATTGAAGGAGAAATGTCCAGGAGTCTAAAGAAAAGAGGATAACAAGAAATGTTTAGTAACAGGTCGGTTTTTGAAAACCGGCTCTGGTTCCCGGTTCATCTAGTTGAACTCCAGTTTTGACGGTTCAAAACGGTTTTTTCTAGTTCTTTAGGACAACAAGTTTTTCTGAGTGAACCGAATTGTAGCCACAGCCGGTTCCGAGTTCAACCGGTTGAACCGTTCGATCCGATTCAGTTTTAAAAACATTGACTATCATAGATGTACCTACGATAGCGCTTCTCCAAAGAAATACTATCTTTAGTGTCATATAAGGTTATGTTTGGTTCAAAGGAAGGGATGAGAGGGGAAGGATTTTAAATGGAAGGGAGTGGAAGGGAATGGAGGAGAAAGATTTTAATTAGCTGTTGTGTTTGGTTGAAAAGAGGGGAGCAGAGGGATTTTAATGGAGGGAAAAAATAACACTAGTTGTGTTTGGTTCACAAGGGGAGGGGAGGAATTTTAAAACTAACTTACTTTTATACCCTTATAACTTTGGATTTTAAAATACATAAGTAAGCATATTTTAGCCATTTCATTCAAAATGTTTTAAATCTCCTCCTCTCCCCTCCAAATCCCCCAATATTGGAGGGGAGCCAAATTGGGTGAGGAGGGATTTTGTTCCCCTTCATTCCCCTCCCCTCATAAAAAATGAACCAAACAAGAAATGTTTAAAAAAAGTCCCTCCCCCTCCCCTTCCCCTCCCCTCCTTTCCATTCCCTTCCAACCAAACAGTATGTAAGATAATGCTTCTTATGGAAAACGTTATCTAATATTGGGGCCTAAGGTAGCGCTTCTTTGACAAAGCGCAATCTTAGTTGGACTTAAGATAACGCTTTTTCAAAGAAGGGTTATATATTCCCCCCTGTTATATATATTTTCGTTGCTTTCTCCACATCCCCTGCATTTAGCATTCAAAACAACATCCAACATACATCTCACATTTCACTATCAAACGGAACAGATTAAAGACCCCTCATACAATCAACACCAATCAATACCCCTCATGCAATCAACATAATCAATCAGGTTCTTAAATACAAAAATGATCATTGAAAAAAAAATAGAAACTCCCACGAATATATATACCATAATTTGACAAAATACTAGTGGCAACATGTAATTTCAATTCTAGTGTCTAATTTTATTACTCTTAAATTTGACCATTCAATGTACTTTAATTCTAACTTAAACAATTTTGATTTCGCAGTACTTCCCTTACTGCAAATGCGACACATATTCAGCTAGTCAACTAACTGAAGTCAAGGAAGAGTGGCCTCGCTATATTGTTGAGCAATTTATTTAAATATTATGTAACTTGTTATAGAGCAATTGTTGTAATTAACTAGCTTGTTACAATTGTGTATAAGGATGTTTTTTTTTGTGTTGCATTTAGATGTTATAAAGTGATTAGTTTTAATCTTATTCTTATCTGTATTGTTAGCTTTCTATAGTTATTTAGCTTTCTATTATTTTCTGTTAAGGGTTATGTTAGGTTGCCCCTAATAGAGCGCTTCCTTGAAGAAGCACTATGTTAGGTTGCCCCAAATATAGCGCTTCCTCGAAGAAACGTTATGTTAGGGTGACTTCAAATAGGGCTTAAAGTGATGTCCTTAGTGACAACATCTTTTTATATTGCGAGAAGAGATAGCGTTTTTACGCACTTTTAAACACCACACAGAATTGCTATAAAACACCTTTTCTGGCATAGTGATATGACAAGTATTGTTTGGACACGTACATGTTCAAGCTGAATCAAAGAGTATAATAGAAAAATGTGACTGATGTCTTTCAAATAAAAACACTCAACGAATGGATATGAAATGAAGTATTTGAAAGGTAAGAGTATCCTCAGAAGAATGCTCAACAAACAAAAGAAGAAAAACTGAGAATACGAAGATAACACAAAGAAGAATAAAGATGAAGTCTTGAGTATATTCTTCATAGAGAGAGTAATGTTTGAATATCGCAACGTCTTCTCCCACTTGAAAGCTTCAATTCATCTCATATTTATAGGTTTCTTCAACGTTGAGGTGGTTGTCTCTTTTTCATAAATAGAGACATTGGATAATTTTCGTTTGTCCTTGCCTCTTTCTTGGTACAACAGGTATAGTAGGCGACTTTATTGTATTATTTGTGCATTGTGTTGTCTGGTACAACAGAAAAAACTAGTTTTTACTTTTTGCATAAAATAGGACATCTTTATTTTTCTTCAAAATATTTGAAAATATATCATTCTTGACTTACTTGAAGAGATTTGTGAAGCTTCATGTCTTCGAGTATTTTGAAAAGAGTTAATGGTCAATCATATCTATTGTGAGACTGATGTGCTTCATCTAACTCTCTATCATCTAAGTCTTTGATGAATATCTTCCAAGCTTCAGCAAACATTGTGTAACTCATGATAGTCTTCTTCTAAGCTGTGATGAACATTATCTGAGCTAAAATGCACATTGTCTGATTCTCCTTTAGAAACACTCTGAAATCATTATCTTGAATCAATCTTCAAGTTTTTCAGACTTTTTAATCTGCACACTCAAGAAAACTATGAAAACAGTCCACAGTTTTTCACAATGGTGTGCACAGACATAATGAGATGTTTGTTATCATCAAAATATTGTTTGCAAAGACAAAAGGATTGACATGACCATTTTGACCTTACAGATTGAAGTAAGAGATGAAAAGTGTGTTGCACATAATGAAGTGAATCAAATGGTAAAGAATTTGGTTCATGAGAAACCTTCAAATGAGATAACGTGTTGTGGCAGATGAAAACAAGGAGAGTCCTAGTAATAATGCAAACAAGGAGAGTCCTAGTAACAAAATCGGGAAAAAAGTGTGCACATCTCATTTTGATTAGACTGTTTCTTTTATTTACTTTAAGGAAATAAAAATGAGAATAAAAAAATAAAAAAGTTAAGAAAATTAAAAATTAAAAGAACCAAATCTTGTAAAACATGGGTTGTTCACGACTCAGTTTAGTTTGGATTTGCAGTTGTAACATCCTGGTTTTTCTAAGTCTTAGTTAAGGGTAATCAAGTGATTAATGAAGCTTAGATATGTGTTATCATATGGTTAAAAGAAGATTTGAAAAGGGCTTTGGATTGGTACATAAGTTGGAAGAAATCAAGAGAGAAAAATATCCCAGCAGCAGGGTATGCAGGAAAATACGAATGAAAACACCCGGATGTGCTGATGGGGCAACACGCAGCGACACTTGTCACTTTTGGATATGTGTCGATGCATGGAGAGAGAGGTGACACACATTGACATCGAAGCCTCCACCACCACCAAAATAAATGACACCTAGACTAACTAAGCCACCTAAAATGCACCTAAACTAATCTGACTTGTAACATCCTAAAAAATAAAATAATTAGGGATAATAATATGAGGAATAATACAGAGTTTTTGGGAGGTTTAGAATATATGTTTTAAGCCCATGAAGTAAATAAAGGTGATTAAAAATAATGAAAATTGGTTAAGAGTGATTTTCTAAGGGAAATTCACTTCCTGATGCATGAGTACGCCCGTGCTCAATACCAGTACCTCCGTGCTCATGTGCGCGCCCTGACTCGTTTGAGTATGTCTTTACTCGGACGAGCATGGTCGTGCTCAAAGGGAGCACGGTCGTGTCGGAAATTGACGCTATTTAGCGTGCCCGTACTCAAATCAGTATGCCCGTGAGCACGCCAGTGCTCGACCTCAGTAACGTCAAACGTGAGGGTTTTAGAGGGGAACACATGTGACTCCTATGAATACCATCTTATAACACCCTAATACGGTTATAAACCCTCTTTGCACCCTAAAACACCTTAGTAACGGCTATGGAGCATCCTTATGCTTGGGAGATGGGATTGCATTAAACAATGAGTTTGGAACAACAACAACAACAACAACAACAACAAGAGGTAGAAGAGGAAGATGAAGAAGAAGGAGATTCAAGGTTGAGGAAGACGACATATAAGATTCGCCATGAGATACGCTTGAAGATTCTTGGAGGTCTTCAAGAGGTGAGTAGAAATACTCTCTATCACCCTTTCCTGGTGCAATTTGTCTTTTGGGGTTTGGGATATGTTTTCAAAACTTAGTTTTTGGAAAATATTCTTGGGTCAAATCCTGATTTTCTAAATTTGAGGGTTTTCGTTCTAAGGTGTTATTCCTATGAATTATATGTTATTCTTGAGATTGATGCTATGCTATGTATAATTTATACATGACTTGGTTGATTGACATGCTATATTTGGATTATATGATGTTGGCATGAGCAATTAACTGTTATATGAGATGAATGTTGTTTGGTGCAATACCGCCTATGATAGGGGTATCGAAAGTAACATCGCTAATGATTGGGATGTCGAAATATGAAATACCGCCATAATGGGTATCGAAAGCAACATCGCCACACGTTGGGATGTCGAAATGAGTAATACCACCAGTGTACAATGGTTGGTATCGAAATGAGTAATGTCACTGAAGAAAAGGTGGCATCGAAATACCTTCATGAGTAAGGTAGGCAATGAGACGCCATTGTTATGTGTAGTATGAAAGTCATATGACATATGTGGTTATTGGAATTACTTGATATATGAGAATTCAACATACTTGGGTTATGATGTGTTGATGATAACTGATTATTGCCAATAATAATTTATATTATTACTATTATTATCTTATTATATATTGTTTTGAAAATGGCGGGTACCATGGACAGTTTTTCCGGTTACCGCATCGGCTGAGAATAATGTTTTTTGTGAAAACCTTTTAAAACTGTATTTCTATTCACTGAGATTTTATATTTCATTAGCAGTATTTTTTTTCAGAACCTGAGGACGACCTTGTTGAGCAGTGTTTGAAGACCATATTCTAGTAGTTTAATTAGCTTGGTTAGTATTGTATGGCATATGCCAGGAGGACCTTTTCATCATTTAGCTATTTTCTTATGCGAGATGTTATAGACGTCCAGTTTTGAGGCTTTGAAACTTATTATGTTATTTCGGTTTTTGAATTGATGTAAACAATTATTTTGGATTATTATTATATTAATTATTTATTTAATATTTATTGAAGAAAATTTCTTTTTACTATGTTTTACTTTAATTAATTGTTTTGGGTTACTAATGTAACGGATGACATTACATAACTAATCTAATGAAACTAAAAGCCTTATTTTTCATCCTCTTCTACGTGAACTAAGAGGGATAGAAGCAAAGAAAGGTGGAGACATTTTGGAAGCCATTGTTGGAAGCTTTGAAGCTTGGTTGGAGTAGTTTCGGCTATCAGATTTTCAAATCGATTGCGTATACGGGATCGTGGCCTCGGCATCTTCGTAGCCGCGTCTTTGAATTTGAGTTTCCTCAAGTTTTATAATTTCACCCTTGGTCTAACAAGTCCAGCAAGTTTCTAGTAAGAAAGGAGAGAAAAGAAGAGGAAAAAGCTTAACTCGTATGCAGCTTAACCCGTCACTGTAAAATCTCCGCTTGAGATTTGTTCACTGTTGGATCGAAGCTGAAACTTTAGACGCCGGTTCAGAACATATGGTTTGTTGTTTTCATCGTTGGATCGTCGGTGCGAGGTCTGGAACAAGGTATATTAAGCTCGCACAGTGACAGTTTTGTCACTTATTTCCCTTAGATTTTTGAGCCTACTCACACTTTTGATCTATGTTGGGGTTGTGGTTCTTTCAGGTTGTTACAGTGTCGTACAAGCCTGGGAAGCTTCTGGAAACTTGCTACTATCTTTGATATTTTTGTTGTGGTTGTGTTTGGTGGTGTTGTTGGAAGGTGTGCCAAAGTGGTACTGGTCGTGGAGGTGTGATCGGGGAACTTGTGCATGTGATCGGAATGGGAATCAGATCAGTGGATATGCTTGTATGAACCATGGCACAAGCGTGAGTTTGGAGAACAGGCTCGTTGGTGTGTTCGTGATCGGCTGCGATCAAGGTCAAGTCTGTTTGTTAGTTCAGGAGTTTACATATATTTGTTATCAGGTGAGGAGGAAGAAACCTTAATTATCGGGAACATGGGCGTATGATAGAACTGTTAACATGTGTAGGCTCAAATCCTACTAGTGGTTGAGTAACCGATAATACCTAACTTATATTGGTGTTCAAAATTTTGAAATTCACATGCATATTTGAACACCTGAAAATCGTGATTAATAGCGTTCAAAATTATGATTAATGAAGTTCAATGGATGATTAATAAGTTGTAACACCTTGTATATTTATTAACCAAACTCAATACTTCATTGATCACATTTTTAAACTGTACTAATCATGTAAAATACTATCGATTTTTGTTGTCAAATTTTTTTAGGTTCAAAAAACATTTCTCTTCCACACCCCCAGTAAATAATGGTCATGATGTATACAAGCCTAACACAAACTAGTTTATCATGCATCAAGTTGGACTTGAACCAACCGGAGATCCATGACCCGGATCTGCCTCCTTCTCTTAGCCTCCATCATTTTCTCTTTCTGCAAAACCATCAAAAGACACAGACAGCTACTCCCCTGCCTCTCAAGCCAGCGAGCCACGCACCCAAACAACCCGACTCGGACCTAAGACAACGCACCCTGTTACTGCCTCTACCCTTTCCACTCACTTAACTCCAACCACCTGATCCACAAATTGCAATCCTCTGCGCTTAAACCAGTGACGTGAACCTGTACCAATAAGGGGAAGGAACAAGGTTCTTCAATTTGTTGGTAACATGCGAATTCTTTTTATCCTTCCATTTTTGCAACCCAATAAAGGCATAATAAGTCTCTAGTTCAGTGTTTTGATTTTAATTTTTAAGTGAGCAACTGTTCATGATTCTTGTTCATCTGACTTGTGTGAATCACTTTAATTTGTATATAATTTCTTTGCTCGATATCTGTTCGATGGAATGTCTGAATCAGAAATCTTATTTTAAACATGGTTTTAGTGGTTGGTTCGATCATGCTACTGTGAACTGTGAAGTGAAGCGTTTAACTAAGCAATGGGTAAAGCATCATTTAGTCCCCGAAATTGTAAGAACAGTCCTATTAGTCTCTAACTTTAAAAGTGTTATTATTTGATATTATAAGGAGAATGCTAACCAACGGGTGCCTGTTTGGTTAGTTTGGCCATTTCATGTCATTTCTTGTTTTCATTTTATGAAAATAGAAAATGGGCTTCAAAATGTGTTTGGTTGAGTTTAATGAAAATGTTTTCGCCGAAAACATTTCCTGAATTGAGCCCAAATTTGGAAACAAAAAAAGTTGTTTTCAGTGTTTCTTTCTCAAATTTTTGAAAATAGGAAATGAATAAAAAACAGGAGGTCAAAACAAACATGTTTTTAAATTTTTCAAAATTTGAAAATGAAAATAATTTTCAGAAAATAAAAACAGGAAATGAAAATACAAATCAAACAGATTCTTAAGGCACTCGTTAGCATGACCCTTATGATAATATAATAGAAGTGTTAGTGCTGTGGAGAGCATCAGAGAAGAACGATACATACATAGTTGTCTGTCTGAGAAGTGAGAAGCTGATATGTGAAATAATGCCAGGAGGGAGACTGAGTTTCCACCACCCCCACCCCCTGCGTGTTATTGGAAGTTGTAATTAACTGTCACTGCCACAGTTTGCTTGTTTGATACAATGCTTTGCATCAGTTACTTGATTATTTGATTATTATTTATCAAAGGAAGGAAGAAACAGGCGAACAGGAACACCTATGTCTCGCTTATTGCTTTTGTTGCGGAGGCAGAGTCTTAATAATTTCTGCCGAAAAATCACTTTTAATACGGTCTCCAATTCCTTCCACTCTCACCCAATTACCTTGCCTTTCTTGGGTATGTAACCATTCATTTCCCTTGTATTTGTATCTGTCTGTATATCATATCAACCTGCTTTGTGCTGCTGCTCTGTTAAATTGAGTAAACATTGTGTCTTCCTATACAGGACCAAGGTCCTTTTTCCCTTCACGCGAATGGGATGTCAAGGGTTTTTGTACCTTAACTACAACACTTGATGCAAAACCTCTAAATGATTCTAGTGATGATTTCATTTTACAAGATACCAAGAAAACATATGAAAAGCCTATCGATTTTACTCAAATTCAGATTACTCGCCTCCCCACTGTCATCATTCTAGGACGACCTAACGTAGGCAAGTCTGCTTTGTTTAACCGGTGAGTCAGTGAATTAGTTATACTTGTATTTCTACTAAAACACATGCTTAGTTTGCATTGCACCGAGTTAATATTATGCTATAACCAATATGTTGTTGTTTTAGTTTAATTCGGAGGAGGGAGGCTCTGGTGTATAACACCCCACATGATCATGTCACGCGTGACATTCGAGAAGGAGTTGCCAAGTTGGGTGATTTACGATTCAGAGTGTTGGACTCTGCTGGCTTGGAAGCAGAAGCGTCTTCTGGCTCTATCCTCCACAGAACAGCTTCTATGACTGCTAATGTGTTAGCAGCATCTCAATTTGCACTCTTCCTCACTGATGCAAGGTTACTTTCTAACATGACATTTGGAAGCCTTGTCACCTTTTGCACCTATTCAAATATACACATATAATGCTTCTCGTTCACTATGTGGGTTTGTGCAAAAGAGTGAGAGAGAAAGAGAGATTTGCTAAAACTTTCTGGTTTCTTTGCTTCATCACAACTCAATATGGGATGGTTGGTTATTATGAATTATGCAGTGTATTACACATGTTAGATTTAATGTAAAGTAACATCTGTGTGCATTTATATGTGAAATTCTGCATCTCAATTCTTCAACTCAGTACTAATTTGTGGTTTTCTGTTTGTGTTCCTTCTATTTATTTTTTTCAATTTGGTTGACTTTGCTGACCAGAGCTGGACTCCATCCTCTTGATTTGGAGGTCGGAAAATGGTTGCGCAAACATGCACCTCAAATCAAACCTATTGTTGTGATGAATAAATCTGAATCACTCTTTGATGCTAGCGGCTCTCTTGCGACAGCTGCTAATGAAATGTGCCGGTTAGGATTTGGGGATCCTATTGCTATATCTGCTGAGACTGGACTGGGAATGCATGACTTATATCTGTCTCTTAGGCCTGTGCTGGAGGACTATATGCTTCATGTCTTGAATGGTAAGTGAACTCCAATTTAGAAAAAAAGTCATGTCATTCAACAGTGAAAGTGTTATCAACATTACTGCTGCATTGCCATCTTATCACTTCTTTTAATTCTGCATTTAATTGTTACTAATCATAGATGAAGTTGCTCAGGGTAATAGCTACAGCGAGGACAGTAGCTCCCCTGAGGTTGATGACAGTAAGCTTCCATTGCAGTTAGCAATTGTAGGGCGCCCTAATGTTGGGAAATCAACCTTACTGAATACATTGTTACAAGAAGACCGTGTTCTTGTGGGTCCTGAAGCTGGTCTGACAAGAGATTCAATCAGAACCCAGTTTGAATTTCAAGGAAGAACAATTTATCTGGTAAGTCTCCATCAATGTTTTGGTTTTGGACTTCTGGTAGTATTGATAGAGTTGTAGGAATGTTACTTGTAAAGTTGTAAGATCTAAACACAAAAGTTCTTTGTTGCTCTGACCTTTAAATTATATGATATATTGGCACACCCGCACACGTTTCTTTTCCATTCTGTGTTTGCCTGCAAGTGCATGTATATGTGTTTTCTAATCTTATTTTTCTGTAAATGAGGTTTTGACAATAAGCAAGTAGGAAAATCTTCTCTTGAAGTTCATGATGCCCTCTAAATATATTGTCATAGCATCTTTGCAAAAATTTGTCTGGTAAGCATGGCCATATCAAATCTCGATCCCAACTTGATGTAGGTTTGATTTTCCTTTAATCCCTTGATATTTATTCTTGGCACATTAGTTTTATATTTAATTGTTGAATATGATGCTTAGCATGGTCGTGAGCATCCAAACTTACATATGGACTGAAGGTGCTTAATAGGCATGCCAAGTATGGTATGCTTTAAGGGCACTAATAACTCTAAGTAAACATTTAAATTTAATACTGAAATTTTGGTTACATTTTTTTAACTATATCATGTTTTTCTGTCATTCAGGTTGATACTGCTGGGTGGTTGCAGAGGACAAAACAGGAGAAAGGAGCAGCATCTTTGAGCGTTATGCAATCAAGAAAGAGTCTACTCCGAGCTCATATAATTGCTTTGGTGCTTGATGTAGAAGAGGTATGCTGCATATAGTGCACGTTTTAGAGTTTGGACAATGCCACGCAACTGTGATATAATCAGACAATTTTTTAGCATGCTAAATTGCAGTTGGATGGAGTTTAGCGTTCTAATTTAGTTAACAGACTTCTATCTATAGAACAAAATTTATGCATATTAAAATATAGTTGTTATGGTAATTCATTTATTGGTTGAGAAATGTTGAACCTGATACTTAGATTCTGCTGATTGTGCTTTGAAATACTTTTCCTTTGAACATTCTCTAGTGCATGTATGGTGTGTTCTCTCTGTTGAGGGCAACATGCGTACTATTTCATTACCTTCTTTATTGGTTTACCCCGTAGATGTAGTTATCCTGTCCATTATGATGGACTTAGTGCATGAATGACTGTGAAGTATCAGTGTAAAGAAGCATGATCGATCAGAAATGTTTTTCCCTATCCCCATTTCTATATGTCAATTATTAAATACATCTTGTGTTGATTAGATTTCTTTTTTTAATTGAAAAATCTATATTGATCAGATTGTAAATGCTAGACGAAGTATGACACATGCTGAAGTAGTTATAGCCAGACGGGCAGTGGAAGAGGGACGTGGTCTGGTTGTGATTGTGAACAAGATGGACCTTCTAAGAGGCAAACACAAATCATCATCCTATGAGAAGGTTATGGAAGTTGTTCCTCAAGAAATTCAGGCAATTATACCCCAGGTATGCTATGTTATAACAAACTCAACTTGAAGTCTAGCTGTCCAATAAATCGGACAGTTAGATGCCATGCTTTGAACTGTTCTATTTCTCACATAGATGTGAAAATCACGCATTTGGACTTGTATATCTCTCCTTTCTTAATTAATAACAAATTTCTTTGCTCTAAGGGAATGAATAACAAATTCCCTTATGTTTTTATTGTGATTTAGCATTGACGTTTGGCAATTTTCAACAGATATCAGGAATCCCAGTTGTATTTATTTCAGCATTGGAGGGAAGAGGTCGGATTGCTGTCTTGCACCAGGTCATTGATACATACGAAAAATGGTGTTCAAGATCACCCACGGCTCGCCTTAACCGTTGGTTGCAAAAGGTAGTTACTCCATCTATTATCACTTTATGTCAAATTTAAACATGCAATTGGTGGTAAATTTTGTTTCTGCTTTCTTTCATCGATTTGATCAGGTTATGAGCAGGCATTCTTGGAAAGACCAGGCGGCGCAGCCGAAGGTCAAGTATTTCACTCAGGTCAAGGCTCGGCCACCTACATTTGTTGCTTTCGTGCGTGGGAAGACTCAGCTTTCTGATACTGATATTAGGTTCTTAACAAAGTCCTTGAAGGAGGACTTTGATTTGGGTGGAATTCCTATTCGGATAATGCAACGTTCTGTCACTAAGAAAGATGCAAGTGGAAGTAGCAAGAGTGGCCATTCGGTGACGGTCCGCAGAGTGGCTGAAAGGGTCACATCTGACAAGAGAAGCATCTTAGTTGAATGACAATTTTTTTACTTCTCATTACAGCACATGAGCGTCTCCTCATTCTGCAATATATTGCAAAGCATGATTTGAGAGTCTAGTTAGACGCTTGGTGTAATTTAATTTCTAATTTTATTATCAGGTCAAACACTTGATTCAGAAGTCTTGAATTATGTGCAGTAATGAGTAGCACTAGTCCAAAGATGTTGAGTTGTATATGTACTAGTATGGCAAATTCTATGATACACACTAACTTGGTTGGGTGGGGTGTATCCATGGTTGTCAGACTCGTAAGTCTAGGTAGACTCGTGGAGGGTACTTAGACTCGGCTTGTAGATTCGTAAGAGTCTACCTAATATTAAAAAATCTATAAATGACATATATACATAAAATAAAACAGTGTAACACCACAGTAATTCAACATTCAAACTCCACAATGGTGTGACCAAATCATTTTTTATTGTATAGGAAGATGAGCTGTATGAAATTGACATTCCTCTCATATTCATAGCCGCAACGGCCTATATATTGTATAATCAAATCATTTTTGCTCGTAGCAAGCCTTCTTCTGATTTCTGATATTTCCTGATGATAGCTTGTAGCTTTTATATGCCTACTTTTATTTGAAATGACTTGTTTGATCTTTTTGTTAGTTGCACGGACATTAGACAACTTTGGTTCTTATGTTAGGCGATGGATGTTTATGCTTGAATACATCAAACACTTGCTGTTTGACATCAAATGCTTTCTGATTACGCTTCTTTGACCCTGTGAACGGTCGATTAGGCTTCAGTGTCTTCATGAAAGTTGTAGTTATGGATATTAGCTTTCATCAGGAACTATTTCATCCAATTTGGACATATATAGCTCCTGATATTGCCATCAAATGCTATAATGGTCTGAGTGTTCAGAACAACTGTGAGGGATTTCCAAAATATGGAAGTCCAAAAACACACAAGAGGAAAGATGTCTCTTCATGAATTTAAAATCCTTTTTAATAGTTGTGTTCTATCATGAGCGTATGTGTCTATATATCAAAGGATACATGCATAAAAGGTTGCATTCCTTCTTTTATTTCATGAAAGGTTGTTTTCCTTCACCAAGTGGCATGAGTTGGTCTATAAATAGAATCATTTTGCATGCAAGAAAGGCACTTGAATTGGTTAAGCCTTCTCCATTCCAAATCACCTTCTTTTCTCCTCTGATGCGCAGAGAGAGTTAAGGACACTATTGTTCTGTAAAATGTCATTGACGATACGCTTGATATAGGATATGCAAACCAAATCAAGGTTTCTCGATTGTATCCTGAAGGGGATTCGTTATTACACTTGTTGCATCAAATCTAGAAAGAGATTGGTGGGGACAAATAGAACCTAAAGTCTAGTGTTTGTACACACCTTGGAGATTGCGATTGCACTTTTTTTTTGTCTTCTCTTCTATGTTACAGATCCATACCCCATTTTCTAACAACAACGTCATGTCTCCAACTTGCATCAGGAATTTCGGTTGGCCCGTGTACACACGAAAGTGTGATGGGTTGGTGATGCTAATTGGATCTCTTTGCAAATAACAATACTTAGACCCTTTTTAATAAAAATAATGAAAACTTGTGCTGCCCGATTAAATTGAATGGTGCAGGTTGCACCAAAGTTGTGTCAAGTGTAGGATAGCACGCACCCATTTTCATATAGGTGTGGCTACAACCTATGAAATTAGCTACGATGTAATAATACCAAATTTCTAACCAAAATCAGAGATTTTAGAAGTTGCATATGTCTTGCCCCAATGAATTTCTTGTTATTTTGTCCCCGAGTAATTGATTATTCATTAAACTAGAGCATTAAAAATAAAAATAACTATATATTGTTTTCTATTTTTCAAAACACTATGAATAACATATACATGGAATTCACTCTATATCATGACGATGTACTTGTCTTTTCAAAAGGTATTAATCTACATATTCAACATCTCAATAAATTTATATTGTCCTTCACCCGGCCTTATTTTCTAAATAATATATTTCATTTCTATAACATCACTTCCTCTTCACGTGACTTGTTCCAATCGCTTTGGCACAGTATCGCCCATCATTATTTGTCTTTATTCGGTGATTACTTTTCTACTTGCTTTTAAAACTTAGTTGCTTGAGCATTCAACAATTTGCTAGTAGCAAACCTTTTTCTGATTTCTGATATTTCCAAATGATAGCTTGTAGCTTTTATATGCTTTCTTTTCTTTGTAATGACTTGTCTGATCTTCTTGTTAGTTGTCTGGACATCAGACAGCTTTGGCTCTTACATCAGACGATTGATGTTTATGCTTGAACACGTGAAACAGGTTTGGCTTTTACATCATACGCTTTCTGATTATGCTTCTTTGACCCTTTAAACGGTCGAATTAGGCTTCTACGACCTCATGAAAGTTGTAGATATGGATGTTACAGTTCATCAGGAATCGGTTTCATCCAATTTTGGCTCCTACAGCTCTAGATATTTCGATCACACGCTATAATGGTCTGACTATCAGGAACAATATCACGTCTCCAACATGCATCAACAATTTCATCGAGATAGAGATCGATTCAGGTCTCAACTTATTCGGGAAAGTTGTATATCTGTCTCCTAGCTTTCCAACGAGACCAATATCACCTTATTTGGATAAGAGTAACTAACGATATGGCATATATTTCTTCTAATCATCGATTTTTTGTTGACCTAAATTCATAACATTTTCCTTCAATCTTATCTAATAGTATTTGCCAATTTTGAGATTGTTAACTTGTCTCCGGGTAAGCCAGTTCTTCCTAGTTAGTTTTTAGATATTGTCGATAAGGGTCCGGGGACTCATTATTAAATTTCGAAAATCCTTAAAAAAGTTAAAAATATATATGAAAAATCTTGCACTGCACAATCATCGGCCTCCCACACATCCATAAGCTTCGCCCATCTTCCCTCCGCCACGTCTCCGTTCTGCGATGCAAGGTCACGGGCTCTCGCTTGCCACCATTATACCATCCATCAGTCGCGAACCCGAAGCATATGGCATCCACAAGAATCATCGTCCTCTATTGGAAGGTCGGATGCCTCCACCTTGTCATCGTCGACCTCCACCAGTTTGTTGCGTTGAGATTCCCATCATCGCCTTAAACCATTCAATTTTGGCAGATTTCCATCGTCGTCCTCCACCAGCGGGTTGTGCCCAGGTTACCATCTTTTTGGTTTGGTTCAGATTGCTTGAAAAAGTTTTTAAAATCCAAATCAAACCAAACCAATTAAAAATGATTGGCTCAAATTTTATTTTATCCTAAATCCGAACAAAACCAACCTATGAACACCCCTAGCAAAAAGATTTTTCGATATTAAGTTCGCTAATACAGAAAATCAATGAGTCGATATCTTCACAAAACCATTAGCGGTAAACATATTCGAATTCATTAGAACTAATCTGAACATGCATAGCATTGTGAATGAATCGTTTGATCATGTATATGTATGTATGGTTTACATATATATGTTATTTAATTGTTGTGTTTAATGATCCAAGCGTCTGGAGCGAGTTTATCCTGTGCATTGCACGGGTTAAGATACTAGTTACCATTAATCCTTTGCAATGCACAGACAAGATTTATTTATTTTTTCATGATTGAATTATAAGTAAACATTTTTGTAAAATCCAACAAAGAAAAAACAAACATTTATAAGTATGCAGATATTTAAAAAATATATATCCCTAACTAACATATTCAATTTGTGACTAGTGTGATGGGTATAAGCTTTATCATGCTTGGGTAGAAACTTTTATACTCTTAACATTAGAGCATTAAAAAGTTAGTCTTCACTCCAGGGGTTAAAACCTATAATGGATGGTCATAGGCTTCATTATACAATGTTACAAATCAATAGATATACGTACAGTTACAAAAACTAGTTGATTACAGATTTACAGAAATGTTAAATGAGTAGCCCATTTGGTTTAAATTGTTACAAATGATACCTAACTATTATAAGCTTTATCTCTTTGTTACAATCGTATATTTAATAAGTTACAAGCTACACTGGTTGGTTATATCGGCTTCATCAATCAAGGTTACAAATCATTATTGATGCAGTTGTATTAGACTGTTAGTGTGCAGGCATATTGCACAATTAGGGGATTATTTGTATCGGATAGAATAGGAAAACTGTTAATTCAATTAACTTTAATTCAGTTAACTGTTACCTTTCTGTTAGTTAGTTTTATAGGTTAGTAGTTTGTTATCTAGTTTGTTATGCTAAGCTTCTATAAAAGGCATAGGTAGATTACTTGTAAATACAATTTATGAAATTCAATGAGGAATTATTAGAAATATTCTTCTTCCTGAAAGTGATGTGCTTCAATATGGTATCAGAAGGGAACATTTCCCTGCCACTCTGATTTCCTTTCGTTCTTCAGTTCTTTGTTCGCGGTTGCAGTTCATCCCTTGATTCCCTATTCTTCGTGCATTCCCGCAATTCCAGTTTTCTCTTTTTCTCTGCAATGGATGCTCCTGATGATGCATATTCCAACCATTTCTTTCTTCATCCATCAGACAATACCGACAACATATTGGTTTCTCAACCTTTATCTAGAGATAATTGCTCTCCTTGGAGAAAAGCAATTAGAATTGCTCTAATTGCTCTTCTTGGTAAAAATAAATTTGGCTATGATGATGGGAAAGTAGTGGAAACTGTAGCTAATCATCCAATCTTTCTTGCATGGCAGCGCAACAACAACATTGTGGCTTCTTGGTTGTTGTATTCCATTTTCAAGAACATGTAGGCTAGTGTCCTTCATTGCACAACTATTGCAGCCATATGGAATGATCTCAAAGAAATATTCGATCAGCAGAATGGTCCCTTGATTTTTCAATTAAAAAGAAAGTTAATAACTCTCACTCAAAGTAATCTTTCTGTGAGTTCCTATTACACCAAACTTAAGTCCCTTTGGGAATCTTTAAAGGAATTAAAACCTGCACATACTTGTAACTATAATGGCATTGCGCCATGGGTTCACTATGATCAAATTGAGTATGTTATGCACTTTCTTATAGGTCTAATGACTCCTTTTCCTCTATTTGAGGACAAATCCTTTCCATGGAGCCTATTCCTCCAATGACAAAGGTTATTTCACTCATCATTCAAGATGAAAAACAAAAAGAAATTGGTACTTTTGTTGTGCCAAATCAAGATAATAGTCACGCTTTCGCTGTCAAAAGTACCTCTGATTCGAGCTATAAGGGCAGCAAGAAAGATAAGCCAATCTGTGGTCATTGTGGCTTTATTACCCATACCAAAGACAAATGCTGGAAGTTGCATGGTTATCCACCAAATTACACTCCGAGTTCCAAGAAGACAAAGCCACCTACTTCTGCAACTGTGAATCAAATTTCTGTTGTAGATGATGATTCCAAATTTAGCCTCACTGCTACTCAATACAACAACTTAATGGCCATCTTGCAGAATCAATCTCCTTCTGCATCTGTGCCTAATATGAATAGTAACATCGGTATTGTGTTTTCTGTCAATCCTTCAAATTCTTTAATTCCTGCTAACATTGGTATTGTTGATGAAATCTATCAATGATATCAATTTCAATCATTTGATGAGTATAGAATCTCCTCTATAAGAATATTCCATAAATTTTTCACTCACCCTGCTACATAAATATTATTTAATCTATAAATTTCTCCCTCTTATTGCTAAATAGTCACGAGTCGTGATTTTATTACACTAACATATGGTAAGTTAAGTAATACTTCTTGTCTCATTTGAATTCCATCTATGGTGCACCAACCCAAAAAATGGTGCACCATACACCAACTTACAGTGAAGAATTATGAACCAATCAAATTACCACATGGCATAACTCAGTCAAATCTGTCCTAGCTTTTCTGTATTTGCACACCGGACCTTGGATATTTTGTATTTGTATATAGTATAATATTTTTATTTTATAAAAAAATTATTTTATATTTTCAATATCCAGAACCCTCACACGAGTCCACCATCACTAGTCGCTGCTGCCACACTCCGCCAACATCACCGCCATCCACGACCACATTCGCGCCTTATCCCTCCCTCCCCTACCCAAACCCATTCCCATTCCCATTCCCAAACCTAGCTGTAATCTCAGATCTCATTTTTCAAACATAAAGTCAGCCATAATTGAATCAAACTGCCACCACAAACTTAGGTTGACGTCACCACATACTTTTTGCTCAAATCTGAAACCTGATTTTTGCAAACAGCCGCTAACATTTTAGCTTCACTTTAAAAAATTAGGCTATGTTTGAGAGTTTTGAAGGAGATGAATTGGAGTGGTTAGTGATAGATTGGAGTGGAGAGGTAAAAATATATCACTCCATTGTTTGAAAGTTTAAGGAGGGAATCCTAAACCCCCCAATTTGGAGGGTATAAAAATTGAGGGTTTGGGTGGGATGGAATGGTTTGGGTTACGATTCTAAACTATCCCACTCAATTACTTATTAAACTCTCAAACCATGGGTTAAGTCCTTTTCACCACCTCACTCCATTACTAATCACCCCACTCCATCCTCCAAAACCTAGCCTTAGTTTACCTGTGACCATTTCACACCATCAAATGCTAACTCATTTCGCGATTGTAGCATTAGTTAAGAGAGAAGAAAGTAGATAGGCAAACTCGGTGGAAGAACTCATGGGAGGATAATCCAAAGGAGATATTTTTACTCTCGTTGATCCATTCCTCCTAAGCTATGTGAAAATCCCTTGTGGTGGTGATGGTGGTGGTGAGGGAGAAGGATGAGGGATGGTGGCGGTGGGATAGTGGCAGCCAGTGGCGGTGATGGTCGTGGCAATCGGGTCATTGCCGTTGTGTGTGGTGGTTCTCCGGTGGTGGATTCCGATGAGTGTATATGTTGGTGATTTGAACTTTGAATTGTAAGTATTATGTTGGTTTGGTGGTTTCAATGGAGGTCCGAATTTGATGTTCATATTTTGTATTTAATTTTAATTATTGTTTGTTTTTTATTTACATCAATTTTTTTATTTACGAATACATCAAAATATACATGCAACTACAATAAAATACATACTTCAAGTGCAAATATATCATATAATAAATACATTTGACCAACTAAAGCAACTTTGACCAGGTCAAACACCATAATCCAATTGTATGATTCTCATTTATCTACTAGATGGTGCATGGTTGCACCACTTTTTGGGTGTGCAACTTAGACAACACCTTTATTTATTAGTTTTAATTTAATATAAATTTATTTTTGGCAGTTTAAATTATAATAAAATATTATTTTAGTAGTTAGTGAACACTTTCTAAGAGAATGATATTTTATTCACCACTATTTTACTTGATCAATTTCGTGCATTTACAAATTTTCCTATCCATTCTTGCTCCCAAATTGTAGACTCTTTGATGTTAATATTGAAAGTGAAACAGGGAAACACAAGAAGAGGGTTGAATTGTGTTTCTTAACCGATTTTCGAAAACCTTTTTCAAAGAAACGTTTTAGACAAGCAAGATGAAAGAACACACCAAAACAATTACAAACATCTAAGATACTTTGTTTTCAATCCCCAAGTTAGTAAATAAATAAAACTTAACAAGATAGGGATAGAGAGATTCACACAAAGATATATCCTGGTTCACTCTTTCAAAACAAAGAGCTACGTCCGGTCCCTTCCATGAGAAGGTTTTTCCACTAAATCACTTAGCACTTTTCACAAGTTGTTTCCAAGTCACTCCACGACTACAACTCCAAGCATTCTACACCTCTTTAGGCTACAAGTATTCTTTTACAGACAAGCCTCTTCAGGCTCAACAAATCCTAAGACTTGAGAGGGATTTTTCGAACTTTTTACAAACTCACTAGAGTGAGAGTATTACAAGATATAGCTCTTAACAATCTGTTTGTAACTTTACAATGAAAGAATAACAAGGTTTACAGATCGATTTCTAGAGAGTGATTGCTTTGAAGTTTTTTGTTGCAGAATGAATTTTCTCTTGAATAATTTCTTGCTCTTGTGTTCTCTATTTGCTTCTTCAGAAGAGGGTCTTCTTATAGCTTTGTCTGACCTTCTGATTTCAGAAAAGTAGGAAACATTTCCGTTTAGACACATTCAAATATCCGTTAGGCATAAGTCTATTTGCCAGTTGTTCTCCGTCGAGTAATTGTCCTTTCAGAATGAGGATGCTTTTGGTAGTAGCAGCTTGAATTGTAGTAGACTGATTTGCTTTTATGGCCGACAAGCGCTTTGCTCTACGTGATTCTTTGCTCTACGTGGTTTGCTGTGTACGACGTTTGTACATTCTTTTGTCTTATGTGAAAAAATATTTTCTTTTCAAAAACAATCAAGACTTTTGAAAAAAGAGTCACGTCATCTATAAAATAAAGTTAGTGGATGCACAGGTGTATAAAAAGTTGGACGCACCATTTATATAGACAGTTGGACGCATAATCCATGTAGACAATTGGACGCACAAAATGTATAGACAGTTGGACGCACAAAACTATATGATCATGTCTGTATGTAAACCTTTACCACTAGAGTCCAAAAGTTTATTTGGACGAATCGTGAAGTTTCTTTGGACGAAGATATTGCATTAAGCTTTTTGTCCTTTAAGAGTTAGATGAAAATTTGGATTTGGAGAACCGTCTGAAGTCAGAAACATAAGAAGGTCTTTTGACCTTATGGATTAGCATAAACTTGACTTCGAGTGAATTCAATAAACATATAATAATTTTATTAATCATTAAAACTTTTAGGGGTCATTAGCCATTACTGTTTTAGTTCTAACAAATATATAAATGGTTATGTCAATCAATATATTACATTATATTATGTTATATATGTTATGACATTGACTTTAATTGGTTAATGTGATTTTTTGTTATACCTTTAGGGATCAATTAGCTTACTTTAATTTATTTTAAACTTATGTTAACTTCACAAGACTTGTTATATTAATTTAACATTTTTTATATTTATTAGGTTTGTACATGATTGATTATATGACTTATAGTTTATTTGGGACATGTATTTTTTTTTATTAAGATGTGTTATGTATAACGATTTTTTAATTTTATATTTTGATATTTATTTTAAAATGACCCCCTTTTTTGGAGTATATCAAATCTACGACTTTAACATAATCCAACTAACTCTTAAGCAGGTTAGGGATCCTGTTCAGGCCCTTAACCAAGCCCAACCCCATTTCACAAAATTGATGAGTAGGTTTGGTTCCAAATATGGCAAAACTCACTCAACCTACTAATAAACTTTCCCTAGGACGTTGTGTCCTTATTTATTATTAAGAAATAGTATGTAAAGGTAAGTAATTGTTGGGTGGGGACATACCCAACACCTCATCATTAGACACAACCAATAATGAACTGACAACATATCAATATTTGTTTAAAATAAAAACAAGGCAAAACTCATTTGTCTTCTTTCACCTTCTTTCTCTCATCTCATCTATGTCCCACCTTCAAACTCCATATGTTTTCATTCCACTACCAAAAAAAAGTTCTCTAAAACTCCCCATCTGAAAAATAGAAGTGGGTGCTATTTGTGGCAAAAGATAATATTGATGTTATCGATGGTCCATGGGATGCTCAATTGAGCTTTGGGTTTCGAATAGGCTAGGTATTATTTCTTTTTTGTATATTTATAATATTGTGCAGATGAATAAAATCTTACAACCACAAAAAGAGGGAGCAAAGAAACATCAGAGACCCATAGTTTTATATGTGAATGTCACTGTCATTTTGCAATTTAAACTAGATTCACTCTCAAATGTTCATGCGTTTACTGAGTTGCAAAAACTCCCCTTCATTTTCTCATATCCAACATGTCCAAACGAACCCCCTCCCATCTCTCCTCTCATGGAAACCATTCAATTAATAAATTTTTGAATTTCCAGAACAATATTCAACTTTAAAATTTAAATCTTTCGCCTTAATTTATTTTTTCTCTAAGCAATGCCCCTCAATGAATTTTTCTTGTTATTTTATGAGTTTATAGAAAAATCTAGTTGTGAAATCAATCTTGGGTTGTATAAAATTTCCCATTTTAGAGAGTTTCTCTGTGAAAAAAAGGGTGTTGGGATCTATATATGTCATCCCATTGGTGTTATTACAAGTGCAACTGATTGGTGAGGGTATTGAAGCTGTGGTTGCTGGGCACAACATTTTCTAGTTAAATGGTGTAAAGGAAATAGAGTTCAACAGAATAGAAATAAGTTTTGTAGCAACAATGGGTATCACGTTCAACGTTGTTCGAATTTTTCACTCTGCGAAATGACAAGGGATGGAGTTTGAAGGTGGGACAGAGATAAAATGAGAGAGCAAGTCTTGGATAGGCACATACCCAACACCTCATCATTGGAAACAACCAATAATAAGCTGACAAAACATCAAAATTTAAAATATTTATAAAATAATAAAAGGCAAAACTCATTTATCTTCTCTCACTTCTTCCTCTCTCATCTTATCTCTGTCCCACCTTCAAACTCCATCCCTTGTCATTTCGCAGAGCGAAAAATTCGAACCATCTTGAACCTGATACCCATTGTTGCTACAAAACTCATTTCTGTTCAGTTGAAATCCAGTTCCTTCACGCCATTAAACCAGAAAATGGTGTGCCCAGCAACCACAGCTCAAATACCCTAACCAATCGGTTGCACCTGTAATAACACCAATGGGATCACATATATAGATCCAAACACCCTTTTTTCACCGAGAAACTCTCTAAAATTGGAAATTTTACATAACCCCAGATTGAATTCACAACTAGATTTTTCTATAAAATCAGAAAATAACAAGAAAAATTTGCAAAGGGGCATTACTTAGAGAGAAAAATAAATTATGGTGAAAGATTTAAACTTTAAAATTGATTATTATTCTGGAAATTCAAAAAAATTATTAGTTGAATGGTTTCCACGAGAGGTAGAGATAGGAGGGGGTCCGTTTGGACATGCTGGATAAGAGAAAATGAAGGGGATTTTTTGCAACCGAGTAAACACATGAAAACATCTGAGAGTGTATCTAGTTGAAACTGCAAAATGATGGCGGCATTAGCACATAGAACTATGGGTCTCTAATGTTTCTTTGCTCCCATTTTTTTTTTGTGGTTGTAATATTTTATTCATCTGCACAATATTATAAATATACAAAAAGAATAAATAATAGCTAGCCTATTCGAAATCCAAAGTTCAATTGAGCATCCCATGGACCATCGACAACATCAACGTTCTCTTTAGCCACAAATAGCACCCACTTCAATTTTTTCAAATGGGGAGTTTCAAAGATTTTTTTTTTTTTTTTTGCAGCGAAATGACAATGTATGGAGTTTAAAAGTGGGACACGGAAGAGATGAGAGGAAGAAGGTGAAAGAAGACAAATAAGTTTTGCCTTGTTTTTATTTTAAAAAAATATTGATGTGTTCTCAGTTCATTATCGGTTGTGCCCAATGATGAGGTGTTGGGTATGTGTCCACCCAAGACTTACTCAAGAGGAGAGAGGAAGAACTGAGAGAAGATAAATGAGTTTTGCCTTTGTTATTTTAAAATAAATATTTTTAATTTTGATATTGTCAACTCATTATTGGTTGTTCCCAATGATGAGGTGTTGGGTAAGTGCCTACCCAAGACTTGCTCCGTAAAGGTGATATATTGCAAGTGCTACTTTTAGGCTCTGTTTGACATGTCCAATAAACTAGTTTATAGCTTATTTGACTAGCTTATAAGCTAGTTTGACTAAAGTAGAGGTGTTTGGTAAACAATCTTAGCTCATGAGCTTATAGCTTTTCTTCATAAGCTAATTTATTTAGCTTACGGCTTATAGCTTATTGACTTTTCTCTCATTTTTACCCTCATTCATTTAATGAAATTATCATTTTACTATGTTTGTCATAAATATGTCCTTTTATGTCATTTTACATTTATAAGCTAATTCAATAGCTAATTTTACCAAACACTTCAAATTCAATCAGCTAATTTTTCAGCTATAAGCTTTCAGCTAAAAATTAGCTTATCAGCCATTTTTGCCAAACAGAGCCTTAGAGTACAAAAATTATATATATATGATTTTTAAGATAATTATGATAAGAGTCAAATAATTTAAATGATCTGACAAATTTATAGCTGGTAATTGATAGTATAAAAAAGTTTATATTGACAATATATATCAATTAAATCCATGAAAATTTTCGTACTGAATCAATTAAAAACCATCTATTGTGTTTGGGACAACCGTCGAAATTAGATTACTTAATAATTGAATATATGTATAATCGATTATAATGAGAATCAATTTTTGTTTGAGTATATTTGTTGAAAAGAGATTTCAAGATAATCTATTTCATTTAGATGATATAAAAAATTTACATTTATATAGTAAATTACAAAAAAATATATACTTTTTTTGGCACAAAAAGGTATGAAGTCATTTCTATATAATAATAATAATAATAATATTTATTTGATAGTTAGTTATACATGAGTAAAATGAGAAAATGTGACTGTTTTCAAAATAATCAAAAGCTTTTTTTAAAATAAGTTTTAAATTTTTAGCTTTTTTAAAAAATATTTTTTTCAATAATTTTTTTTTTTTATACTTTAAGCTAATTTTCCAAATATGTTACATTAATTTCAAAACTGTTTTTTATAGAAAAATAAACAGCAAGAGCCCAAAAGAGACACACGACAAAGTCTGACGCTGAAAATGTTTTACAGCAGACCGTAACTGTTGTTTCTTGTTTAGGAAGGTGGCCCAACCCAAGAATGTACACTCCTTTGCAAATATGACAACCCTGACTTACGTTTAACTCCACGATGAGAAAGATTATTTCCCAACGTAGCAATAGCATGCACAATAATAAAAAACGGACCCTACTCGATCTTGATTTGACCTGCTCCATTGGTGGCGATTGTATTCATTCATCTTCAATGCAAAAAAATGTAATGGATAACTAGTTTCTCTTTTTGCTTCAAAGTTGAAAGGTAATTGCCCTTTTCTTCTTTTGTAGTTCACTGTCAATTTATATATAATATAAAATGTGGCTAGGGAGACTTGAGAAAAATATCCAATGTCAAAAAGGCAAACGCCCTTTACATAACAATTTGAGGCCCCACGTAGAAAAAATAAAAATAAAATTGACACCTTTTTTTGGTATGCTTAAAGGTATAATTTTTAGTTGATAGTCGTTGATTAATCCCTTTTGAGATGTGGAAATCACTGAAATGAGTTAGTTTTTTTCAAATACATGATAAGAATTGAACCTCTGATAATATATTTCAAAATTTATCTATAACAATTGTGTTAGTGTTGGTTGGTTAATTGACACCTTTTTTTATTGACATGAAAGTGAAATTAAATAAAGTAAAAAGGAACTGTCAATTATCTTTAGTCTAGGGCGAATGATTCTGATTTTCCACTCAGAGGGGGTATATTATCCATGAAGACTGTGGAAGATAATCAACGGGTAAAAAAATGTTCTCCATTTGTTCCAATCGTGACATATTGACATTTCAAATTTAAATAAAATATAAGTCCGTAAGTCGAGTTGGCTCGGTTGTTTCTCTTAGGATCATACTTGAAATTTATTGTTGAAATTTGTAGGCTATTGGTGCAATTCCTATTCACTATTCACACAAGCGCAGTGCAGATTCTAAAACCTAAAAAAAAGGAGCCTCTCAAGTGGAAGTAATTCTTTATATAAAAAAATTAGGATTTAATATATATGCATGATTAGTGTAAAGATTTTTTATACAGTCAATTAATCAGATATTGTTACATAAACTAAAATATCTGACTTTTATCTTAAGTACCTTAAAAGTCACTCATATCATGATTCCTTATTGGTTGACAGTGTAAAAAACTTTACATTGACAATGAATAACAATTAAACTAAAAAAAATTATCATATTGTGATCTTATAGTAATTTATTGAAAAATTACTAAAAACAAAAAGAAAATAACATGTAGAAGAATTTTGACTCCAACTCGAAGCCAATGATTTAGTGATTTACCGCCCATTGCATAAATTTTAATATAATGTTTGGAAGGAATACAAATCATTTCAATTTTCTTTGCTTTAAATTCTCAAAACGAATCAAAACAAGGCAATATATGATATATTGACTAATAATGTAAAAAAAAAAAATTATATTTAATGTTATAATTAAATCGATAACAAACAAAGAGGTGTCTTGATTTTTTCGAAGGGGTCGCTAGTTTGGACGTTTGGTGCATACAGTAAAACATGGTAAATAAAATTGGATTTAATTAATACGTATTATCAATATAAAAAAATTTATACATCAATTAATTATAAATTATAATATCATTAAAAATACTTAATTTTTATTATAGTTATTTTAAAAATTATTCGTAAAATAATTTATGATTAATTAATAATAAAAAAAATTAAAGTTATAATGTAACAAAATTAAACTCAATAAACTTTCAAAAAGGGTTTTTAACAAAGGGATGAGACATCTTTTGTGGATACATGATGTTAATTACACCGCTGCAGAAAAATATTGAAATTGAAACATCCTATATTTTAACGTAAAATAAATAAATAATATACAAGTGTAACTGTGTCCAATAATATCCTATACAAGAGTTTAATGGTGGGTTTCTTTTCCGCACTCTTAATAATTTTGGGATAAAAATTATCATCTTCAATCAGAATGCATCACTTTAATTAAATAGGACATATTAATGAGTCAAGTTAAATGATTATCATCATATAATTGAACCACCTAAACAGAGTAAAGTTATCATTGGCATACAAAAAAAATACACCTTAATGGTTATGTACTTCACTCTAAAAAAAAAATTACAATCTCCGTCAAAAATAAATTATAATATGAATAATTTTTAAGATAGTTAGAATAAGAGTCAAATATTTTGACTAATATGACAATTTATGATTGGTTGATACTTAACAGTATAAAAAATCATTACATGTGCTAGTGGATACCAATTAAATCTTTATTTAAATAGTATTTCTAATTAAATAAAGAGTTTAATTGCTATGAACTTTATACTGTCATCCAATCACCAATTATGATATAAGTGACTTTAAGGGCTCGTTTGGTGGTCAGGATAGGATAAGGATGGATAGGATATGAGAGCTGGATAAGGATAGGATAGGATATGAGCATGATAAGCTCTTATCCTGTCCAATGTTTGATGTGCATCAGATAATGACAGGATATGATATAAAATATCCACAAATGATAAAATTATCCTTATATCAAAATTACATTTTTTTTCAAAAATATTTTAATATTACGTGGTTGTTTTATACATTTAAATTAAAAAATATTTAATAATATATATTTTTGGCTTTTTAATTATAAATTAGTCCATTTTTTAAAATTATAAAAGATTAACTTTTTTTTCGCTTTTTATAAAAATTGTTAATTAAACCACATATTTTAATTAGTATTAAGGTTGACTAATTAGGTTTGAAATCGTAATTAAATAATAACAATATTAAAGGTAAGAGATAAAAGAAAGCATTTTCTTATCCTATCCTGTTGGTTCTAACCCAGCTCCACCCTCAGGATAGAATTATAACTAAGTAACAGGATAGGATAAGCTAACAGGATAAGCTTATCCTATCCTGCTGGTTCACCAAACTACAGATTAAAACAGGACAGGATAGCTTATCCTATCCTGCCTCCCTTATCCTGACCACCAAACGGGCCCTAAAGGTAGTTAGAATAGGAGTCAAACATTTTGACTAGGGGTGGTCGCGAATCGATTTGAATCGGCTTTGAGGCAAACAGTTATCTAATCCAAAGATTAAAACAACATGCTATTCAGTTGTTTGGATTGTTTCCTTAAAAAAATTCAATCAGATCCGATTAAATGCAATTTGGATTGGCTCGGTTGATTTGGTTTTTACCGACACATCACTACATATTTATATTACATCAAAGAATCAAGATTACAAGCTAAATTGAACAAAATCTTAAAGCTCTATATACTTGTTGATACATTCATGTAATAATATTTTATAAAATATATCTAAAATAAATAAATATCATCATTATACAGTACCAGAACATTTTTTTTTATGTTTGAAATATTAAAAATGGTGAAAATTTACATCAAATCAAACTATTAATTATTATTTGGAAAAAAAACCAACAAATAAAAAATTAATAATGCAAAAAAATAGAATAAACATATATTAAATTTTATATATATATATATATGATTTGGTTTGGTTCGGTTTAAGAAAAAGGAATCCAAAATCTGATCCGATCTAATTGATTTTCACAAAATAAGATCCAAAAAATCCAATAGACATTGATTTTGTTCGATTTTCGATTGTTTTTTGGATTGATTTGCCATTTTATTTTGGATTAGTTGGGATATGAACACCAGAACATTTTTTTTTATGTTTGGAACATTAAAAATGGTGAAAATTTAGGTCAAATCAAACTATTAAGTATTATTAGGAAAAAAAACCCAACAAATAAAAAATTAATAATGCAAAAAAATATAATAAACATATATTAAATTTTATATATATGATTTGGTTTGGTTCGGTTTAAGAAAAATGAGTCTAAAATCTGATCTGATCTAATCGATTTTCATAAAATAAGATCCAAAAAATTCAATAGACATTGATTTGTTCGATTTTCGATTTTTTTTTGGATTGATTTGCCATTTTCTTTTGGATTAGTTTGGATATGAACATTAGAACATTTTTTTTTATGTTTGGAACATTAAAAATGGTGAAATTTTACATCAAATCAAACTACTAAATATTTTTTGAAAAAAAATCAACAAATAAAAAATTAATAATGCAAAAAAATAGAATCAACATATATTATATATATGATTTGATTTGGTTCGGTTTAAGAAAAAGAAATCCAAAATCCTATCCGATCTAATCGATTTTCACAAAATAAGATCCAAAAAATTCAATAGATATTGATTTTGTTCGATTTTCGATTTTTTTGGATTGATTTGCCATTTTCTTTTGGATTAGTTTGGATATGAACACCCTTAATTTTTACTAACATATTCATTTATGATTGGATGTGTTTACAAAAAGACTTTATAGGGTCAGTGTATAGGAATTAATAAAGGAGAATGTTAATCAATGCCTATTAAACATTTATTAAATAATTCAAAAAGATAAGTTTTTATTTAAAAAATATGTATTTAATATATCAAAAAATGATATATTTAGGCTTTTAATAAAAATTTATAATTTTTTTTATTCTTTAACCAATAGTTAAATGACATTTGTTCCCATTAATAATTAATAAATAATAAAATTTTAAACTTTGAATGCTCCTCTTGTCTTGATTGGGTTTTGGGCACTAGCATTGGCACTTGATAGAGAGAGAGAAACAGGGCAACATCCATCAACCATTTGCGCTGTCTTGGCGGGACAGTCTGGCGCACTTATCTTTGTACCTCGTTTTTCTCGCTTACTACCATACTACCCTTTTATATTTATTTACTTCTCTACCCTTTTCACATGTCTTGTACGTAGAAATTGTTTTTTTTTTTGGTAAAGACAAAACATTCAGGATAAGTTCGTATATATTTTGGATCTTGTTAAGAAATATTATATCGACGGTAGTTAAGAAATGTAAAAAAAATAAGTTTTTATGAAAAATTTATTTATTAAAATAATATATATATATTATTTTTTTATATAAATTTATATCTCTTGATTTTTTTTAACTAGCATTTTTATGATATTCATTAATATTTTTTAATATTTATTAATTATTAATTTATTTTAATTATTTATTATTCTGATAAAAAATTTAATTATTTATTATTAAAATAATATTTAATAAATGTTTTATACTCCCTCTGTAATAAAATAAAAATAAATTTAATCACTTTCCTACTTATTAAGATAATTAGTTATTCATATTTAATATTATTAATCTCATTTAAAAGTTTAACTTCATTGCTTAAATTACAAAACTTATTTCAATTAAATACAATAAAATAAAACGCATTTTTGATATATTATTATTAAATATAATAAAAAATATCAACTTTTATTTATATTTTATTATAATTTAGATAACTAATTTTTGTTTATATTTTATTAAGGAGGGAGTATAATTTACCGTGATATTATGAGCCTGTTTGGTAAAATTAGCTATTAGCGGATAAGCTAGCTGATAGCGGATAACTTATAGCAGATAGCGGATGAGGTAGCTGATAGCAGATAGCGGATGAGGTAGCTTATTTTCTATGAAAGTGTTTGGTAAAACTAGCGGTTGAACTAGCTGAAAAATATAAAATGACATAAAAGGACATCTTCATTAATGATTTTACATAAAAGAGAGAGAAGAGAATAAAGATAGAATTAAATGAAGATAATAAGGATAAAAGTGGAAAGAAAAATGAAACGCTATAAGTTATAAGCTCAAACGCTACTTCAAGTAGCGTATGGAAAAAAAGCTATAAGCTCGTGAAAAAATGCTATAAGCTCGTGACAGATGCGCTTACCAAACGGGACTACTTTCTCATCCGCTATAAGCTATTCGCTATAAGCTCGTTGAAGTGTCTTGTCAAACAGGCTCTATATCCATTATCTTACTTAAGAAAATCATGTTTTATGACCAGGCATATGTTCATACATTTATTGCTCATTGATATCATCATTCAATGTATATTTGTTTAAATTTAAATTTGATAAATTATTACTGTAAAACTTTTTGTAAATCATCCCATAATATAATTTTTAAAATAATTATTATAAGTATCAAATACTTTTATGATGTGGTGATGATTAAATCCCCCGTCTTTAGTTGGTCGTGTTTCCTTTCCTTCACTTTGCAACTTAATTGTTTTATAACTCAATGTTAATTTTTTAATGATAAAAGGTAAACCTTGCAAGGCTTCTACTTTGTTTGTTTAGAAGGGAAAGAGAAGAAAATAAAAAGAGAGGAAGGGAGAGTTGAGAAAAAAAAAAAGACTTTTCTTTGTTTGATTGACAATGAAAAGAGAAAAGAGAAAAGAAAGAAAGAAAAATGTGAGCCTCATCCCAAAATTGGGGACAAAAGGGAGAGAGCTGAGAGGGAAGGATGAAAAAGATGTAAACATTTTTGATTTTATTGTATTTCATTTTTATATAAGAATATTTATATCATTTCATAAATATGTTTTTTTTTTCTTACTTTCTATATAATCAAATAAGAGGAGAAAATTTTTTAATTTTCTTTTCATTTATTTATTCTCCTACTAAACAATTAAATAATTATCTTATTTTTTATTTTTATTTTTACTCTTTTTCCTTTCCTTGCTTCTATTTTTTTCTCTCACTTTTTTCCTCTATCAATCAAAGTGGAACACAAGGCCGTGTGTTTAGAGTGGGAAGGTACCTTTTGTTTTTCCCCATTATTTTTAATTTAAAAATTGGGGAGTGAAATAGTTGAATTGAACCACGGCCCACTGAATATCTATTTAAACATAAAATAAATTTTGAGATAAGACCTTTTGAAATAATATTTTTAAAAGAATGTAGTGTCGATGTTATATCAACCTCTTGCTAGCGCTAAATATTTCCTTATAGAATAAGTAATTTTTTTTGGCTAAAATACATTTTTGATCCCTTTACTTGTTTTTTAGTTTTAATTTGATTGTTTAACTTTTAAAAGTTTCAATTTGATCTCTTAACTTGTCTCTTATAACATAAGTTAATCATCTCCGTCAATGACATAAGTAAATGAGTTTCAAATTGATTCTTTAAATTGTTAATAATTTTTAAATTGATCCCTTAAATTTTAAATAAGTTTTAAATTGATACCTTAACTTTTAAATGACTTTCTCATTGGTCATTTAAATTATTAACATGTATGACACTTCCATCACTTTTGTTCATGTTATTGACGGAGAAAACTAACTGAGGACTAACTTGTATTAAATTAAGAGATCAAATTGATACTAAAAAATAAATTGAGAAACCAAAATGATATTTTAACCTAAATTTTTTTAGGCCTAAAACAATTTGAACCACCTTATGAAAATGAAAGAAATAGTGATCCAACGTTACATCTAACTGATCTAAGTGAATGCAGTGTTTTCTTTTACAATAGTATATCCAAATCCTCGCTATGACTACGATAAAAACATATTTAAGAATATATTTAACGACATGATGGGACCTTTTCTTGTTCTGTATTTTTTTTTGGGTGCTCTTTTCCTGTTCTGTATTACCAGGTCTTTTCCTCACCTCGTCCAAAGCAATAGATCATTTTGGATAAAACTTAGGTTTTTTTTTTTTTTCAAAAGAAAAAAACAAGAAAAGGAACAATTTTTGAATGCCGAGTTGAATTGACGTCTTTTCCTTTCCAAAATTGTTAACGGAGCTAGAAGAAGCAAATCCTGTCATCAAACAATGATTAGTTTTCAAATCCTATATAATAAAGTCAAAATCATTATAGAATGCCCCAAACCTTTCTACAGTGCATGGGGAACAAGACCCATTAACAAATTATTATGACCTAGCCAATTTTTTTTTATCTTATAGGGATTTAGTCTATTTAGTAAATAAAATATATTTAAATTTCTTAGGTTAATTACATAAATTAAGATATAGTATTTTTTTAAATGTATTTAATTTTTTAGATTAATTAATTAATTTAATATTTATATACATAATTATTAATTTATAATACTTACATAATGTATTAATTATATACTAATATATTACATTATTATTTATATAAAGTATAATAATTTTATTAAATATTATAACTATTTGAAAAATTAAAAAATTTAAGTTTTTCGACTGATGAAAGTCTTTAAATTTTCAGATCAGACTATGCTTTTATGTTCTCATAAACAATGGTTATAATTATCATGTACTATTGTTTGATGAACTGATATTGGTATATTTCAATGTTTGATGTACTTACTGTTATCTTCGTGTGAAAACTTTGGTTTTTAGCCGTTTGGTCGGCTAATCCGAATAGTTGATAATGATTCTCCTTTTGTGTTTAAATTATTGTGCTGAGAAAGAGATTCTGTTTCTCAGCTATGAATTCCTAGACTACTCCAGAGAACGTCTAGTGTAGAAGGTGAACTATGATCCTAAATTTGCATAAAGTAAAGAAATGTGACAAAGGGAAGCAAAGATAAAATGTAAAGACTTGTGTATGATTGATTGTGTTCGTCTCAAAATTGACTGTACAATTGGTATTTATAGCCTTAAACTACCTAAAAATTCTATACTAACATTGTTTATCACGTTCTTAACCCACTAACTCTCATTTTACATCATATAATATCATGGCTAACAACAAAAATATAGGTAACTACCCAATCGGCTAAGTTACAACCTAAAAATCGCTTGGTCAGCTAACTTATTAACTGCCCCATCAACTAGCCACATCCTCCATAACCCTACTTTTAAGGAAATAGGCCTTCATACACGTTCTTGACATAGTCAACTTATAAAATTCACATATATGTTCAATCAGCTATGTTATGGGCAAAAATCCACTAAATCAGCTAAACTACCCATCAGCTAACCATGTTCTCCACATCCCTATTTTAAAGAGAATGGGTCTTCAACCACGTCCTTGACTTGATCAACTCATGAACTGCCCTTGATTGCAGCTGATCAACTTTTATCTTCATATTCTCTCTCCTAAACCACTTTCAACTTCCTCCCAAAAATCTAGGAAAGTGGTTACATGACTAAATCTATATCTGATTTTCCTGAATATGATTAAAACCCCTTAGACCCATTTAACCACTATTCACACGAGTCCAATAAAGCCCAATAACAGCCTCCACTCAACAGCTCCTTTTGGTTAATTCTGCCTCGGCTAAATCTCATCGGCTAAAACTTGACTACTGTTTTCTTAGTTACCTCTCTCAGCTCAACAACTGCATTCATTTCTTCCTGGTTAAGTCGATTTTGGTTCAGCTGATCTAGGTTTTAGCCGATCTTGGCTCAGCCGATCTTGGATCAAATAATTTTCTCAACTAACTTCAGCAAAGCATGATTGGACCATAAACAAGGTCCATTTGATTCATTTGAAGCCAATATTCACTGCCCAATGGTCACAATTATTTCTCCCCACAACCGACTTAATCAATCAGCCTTTAGCCGGCTAACACTCTTTATCAGGTAGTAGCCATAAAGAATTTTTTGGTGATAACACTTACTGATGCAATGTGTATGATTGTAATGGTTCTGTTGAGTTTTGTTGATTTTTTTGGTAACTAGAGAAAAGAAAGAAAACAACTAAAGCCTAGGGAAAGCAATAGAACAGGAGTCAGCTAGCAACACATTCCTGATTTCAGTAGGAGGGGACTCCAACAGAAACCAAGATTGTTGATTCCTCGCACTAGTTTTTGCCAAGAAGTCGGTCACCTGATTAGCTTCACGGAGAATATGTCTGATCTTCACAGACCAATTTTGTTTCAACAAATGATGGATGTCCTTAACCACACAAGCATGCATATGGAAATTGATATCCGCCTTCAAAATCAACTCAACATCTTAAAGAGAATCCAATTCGCAAATAACTAGATTCCAACCTTGTTGAGGAGCCAAAATGAGACCTGCTATAATAGCTTGCAATTCTGCTAAGAGATTCGATCCCTCTCCAACCTTGTTGAGTTTTGTTATGAGTGTACATGATTGTACTGGTTTTAGTTGATAATGTGTATATCCATGAAATTTTATTGATTTTGCTGAGTGCAGGGGAAAAATTTAGAAAACAAATAAATAATTAAAAAAAGGCCATAGACAGCACTTCTTCAAGGAAACGTTATTTATAGTGGGATAAGACAAAAACTATAGACAGCGCTTCCTCAAGGAAGCGCTATCTATAGCTAGGTGATGGACAAAATTAGCAAGTCTACTAATTTGTCGCAAGTAATAGGAACTGAAGAGTTCCGAGTATCGATATCAGGGATTGGGGTGACCAATTACCAATTCTCAATCTCAATAACTATTTGAACGTCCAATATTTGAGTTGGAATTCAATGATTTAATAAATTGAATAATTAAAAATAAGAACTTCAATGATAAAATGCAAGAATGAAAGATTTGTTTACTCAAGTTGAGAAAGCTCTAGGGCTCTGATTTCACCGATCTATGAATCTGAATTCTCACAGACAAGAATCCATCTTCATATACGAACTCCGGTTTGGCGCGAGTATGGCATCAATCCTAATTTCTAATCATAATCTAATATCAACCAAGAACCCTAATGTAATTTCAATGTTTCTTGGTCAAGCTTTTATGAAATTTATTTATTAAAACCTAATTCCATATGTCTATGTAAATTAGGAATTAAGAAACTCCTTAAGTTATAGGTTATCTATAGCAGTTGCATAAGATTAACATGATATGTCTATCTATATCAACCCTATGGTTTTTCCTCGATGCTCTAGACATGTATATCTCCTGTCGATATCAATACGATTGGCTAATCATTCAATTATATTTGCAACTATCATCAAAAGTAATAAGATTGGGAGAAAAACATAAAAGAGATAAAAAGAAATCAGAAATTAGCCATATTATTACCAAACCATTGTAAGCGGTTACATCGTCACCCAAGAATAGGGAATTTAGTTCATGATGCTCAAAGATATTCCAAATTGATTTGATTGAAATCCAACATACACCATTATGTTCATAATCGCTAAATTTCTCTCTCAAAAACTGGGAAACGCAGCTTAAGAAGAATGAAATCAATGAATGAATGAATAATCCAGTTTTCATTAGGCGTAAAGCCTAAATGCAATTCTGGACGCACGATTCACTAAGCGAATACCAATTCGCTACGCGAATTTAAGAAATCAGGCCCAGCCCATGATCAGTAATTCGCTAAGCGAATTTAAATTCGCTACGCGAATGCTTTCTTCCAGCCACTTCTACTTCTCTTCCTTCACTTCTTCTTTGCTTCCAAAGCTTCATTTTTTTTAACTATCATTGAGTACCTGAAAGCATAAATACCCAATTACAAATAATTGACTCTAAAATATAGAAAAACGTTAAAACAACCTAAAAAGACTCAAAACACAACTTAAAGACGAACAAAGATAAATTAGGACAAAAACCGAGAATTAACTCAACAATAATCATCCAATCAATTAGTAAACCGTAGTTAAAACTAGATAAACCAACAGATTATCAAAATACCCCAAACTTGCACTTTGCTTGTCCTCAAGCAAACTAAAGAATAAAAAGACTCAATCGAAGACTCAACAATGGCAAATTTAATGAACTTGATAATCATGCAACTCTCAATCATTTGTACAGATTTTCAATCAATCAAACTTCCTATAAGATCAAGGTTCAGCAAGTCAAGTAACTTTAGAGATAGCCTATCAATCAAATCCTTTTTCTTTTTAATACTCACATATATACACCATCATCCATTAAATAAGGGGTTTGAAGACACCAAACACAATAATCAGGTATCCAATATGGTCTCTTTCTCACAAGGTCGATTTATTTCTCTCAATCTCTCAAGTGTTTAGGTTGTGTTTACTTTTTCACTAATTAAGCATACACTCCATGGGTTTGCCTTTCATCTCAACATAGATCCCAAAAGACACATGAATGCACAATCATGAGGACTTTTCAGGGTTGTAATGAGGCCAAGGTAAAAGGATGGATTCAATGAAGGGTACTAGCTAGAACCTTACAGATCAAAGGAGCAAAGATGTAACAAGTTTTCACTTTTTCTCCATGTTCAAATAAAGTACCTGCTGGGGACTTTTTGCTTCTATTTCTTTACTAGTGACTAAATCTTCTTTCCTTTCCCTTTTGAACCATTCAAGCAATATATATATATATAAAATTTAAGCTAATGGAGCAAATTTTTTTTTTTTTGGCTTGAATGATTAACTTTTTCCAGCTTTCTCTTTCCTGCCACCCCAAACTTGGTCTTCAAAATCCTTACTAACATATACCAATGCTCCTCTAATCAGTTAAGGTTAGGTCACTTGGTTTTTCAGAGATTTTTAGTTCATAGTTAAGCCTATTAAGAAGAACAAGGCTAAGGCTCAAGTGGGTTAACAAGAGATATTCATTATATTTAGATAAGCTTATTTGGCCACTAGTTTTTTTTAGAACAAAAATGCCTCAATCATGTTATGCAACATATATTCATGCAATCAAGTTAAGACTAGAGCAAACCTAAGAGCATGCGTCTTAACAGCTACTCTCTCAAACAGTGAATGTTTCTTTAAGGCCTAACTTTCCTCACAAGGACATACTAGAGATCCATGTCCTAATTAATTATGCCAAGTGCTCCAACCCCAAACTTGTCAAGAATCTAGTGTTCAACTCGTTTTGATACGCACATGGTATATCTCTCAAGTCACAAGCTTCACCCACTCACCCAAGGGAGTAACATTCTAAAAAATGCATGACAAAGTGTATGGTTCAGAAAATCAGATCACATTAAATCTGCCAAGACTCTACTCAAAAGACTCAAAGACTCGATCGCAAAACAGCAAAAGACTCAAGTGCACGGACAGTCAAAATTGTAACTAAGAAAATAAAAAGAGAAGGTTAGGAAGACAAATCTTAAAGGTTCAATAAAGAACCCTTTTCACGCTTTCATTTTCTCAATTTATCTCCTCTAGTTTCCTCTCCGGTATAGCATAACCATAGGCAAGTATGCTCAAGGCACCTGCTCAACTCAATAGAAAAGAAATGCATGACAATATAAAATCAAAACCAAAATGGGTATCCAGTTCATAAAATAAAAGTGTTTCTATGACAACTCCTGAAATACATCAATGAAGACTAGAGTTTATCAAAGAACACGATAAAATAGACGGTAAAATGATGCTGCAAGACTACAACACATCAGCAAGATTCTCCTCTGCCTGTATATTTGGGTCCACGTCACTGTCTGGACCATCATCATCAAACTCTCTCTGAAGCTCTGCAGACTGAGTTGCCCTCTGTGCTCGCTGAGTGGCCGGCCCTCCTCCCGCTAGGGCATGTGTCTCGTCTCGAGACCAGTCACGCTAGCCATACAGGGCACTCATCTCAGCCTCAGAATGAAACTCAAAAGCCCTGCCCTCCATCTAGGCACTAGATTGTGCCCGACTCAATTCTCTCGATGCAACAAGAGAGCTCATCACTTCCCTGTGCATCTGTTTTTGTTCCTCATGTTGAAAGGTCAGCATCTGCATATAGTCATCCAACGTCCGGTGCTGACGTGGCCTAGAACTCTGTGGCCGCTCACTGGTCTCCTGTTGCTGCTCAACCGGCCTCTTTGTTTTCCTCTCCTGAAAACAGTAGCGAGTGATATTATCAGCATCAATGGGCTGCTTATATTTGACACCCACCTCCTTAGGCACCTCAAAACCAGCAACGGTACTTATTTGAACGGCGCCAAAAACTAGATGGACAAAATTAGCAAGTGTACTAATTTGTCTCAAGTAATAGGAACTGAAGAGTTCCGAGTATCGATCTCAGGGATTGGGGTGACCAATTACCAATTCTCAATCTCAATAACTATTTGAACGTCCAATATTTGAGTTGGAAAAATGATTTAGTAAATTGAATAATTAAAAATAAGAACTTCAATGATAAAATGCAAGAATGAAAGATGTGTTTACTCAAGTTGAGAAAGCTCTAGGGTTCCGATTTCACCGATCTATGAATCTGAATTCTCATAGACAAGAATCCATCTTCATATACGAACTCCGGTTTGGCTCGAGTATGGCATCAATCCTAATTTCTAATCATAATATAATATCAACCAAGAACCCTAATGTAATTTCAATGTCTCTTGGTCAAGCTTTTATGAAATTTATTCCTTAAAACCTAATTCCATATGTCTATGTAAATTAGGAATTAAGAAACTCCTTAAGTTCTAGGTTCTCTATAGCAATTGCATAAGATTTACATGATATGTCTATCTATATCAACCCTATGGTTTTTCCTTGATGCTCTAGACACGTATATCTCCTGCCGGTATCAATACGATTCGCTAATCATTCAATATATTTGCAACTATAATCACAATCAATAAGATTGGGAGAAAAACCTAAAAGAGATAAAAAGAAATCAGAAATTAGCTATACTATTACCCAACCATTGTAAGCGGTTACATCGTCACCCTAGAATAGGGAATTTAGTTCATAATGCTCGAAGATATTCCAAATTGATTTGATTGAAATCCAACATACACCATCATGTTCATAATCTCTAAATTTCTCTCTCAAAAACTAGGAAACGCAGCTTAAGAAGAATGAAATCAATGAATGAATGAATAATCCAGTTTTCATTAGACGTAAAGCCTAAATGTAATTCTGGACGCACGATTCGCTAAGCGAATACCAATTCGCTACGTGAATTTAAGAAATCAGGCCCAACCCATAATCAGTAATTCGCTACGCGAATGCTTTCTTCCAGCCACTTCTACTTCTCTCTCTTCACTTCTTCTTTGCTTCTAAAGCTTCACTTTTTAACTATCATTGAGTACCTGAAAGCATAAATACCCAATTACAAATAATTGACTCTAAAATATAGAAAAACTCTAAAACAACCTAAAAAGGCTCAAAACACAACTTAAAGGTGAACAAAGACAAATCTGGGCAAAAACCAAAAATTAATTAAACAATAATCATCCAATCAATATAGTAAACTGTAGTTAAAACTAGATAAACCAACGGATTATCACTAGGCCAAAAGACAACGTCTTTCAAGGAAGCGATGTTTATTGGTAACTATAGATAGCGCTTCCTTGAAGAAGCATTGTATATTGGTTACTTTAAATAGTGCTTAATAAACGCTATCTTTTCTTTTACCGTAGATAGCGGGTAAACAGATAGTAGTTAAAGGGCAAAACTAAACGCTGTCTAAGCCTTTTTTGTTGTAGTGAATAATTAGTCAAACTCAAGTTGAGAGATTATATAATAGACCTACTTAGACAGAGTCTAATTTCAGCTCATGTAACTCATTTCTCATTTCCACCTAGTATCTGTTGGGAATCATAGAATAAATATATATAAATATATAATAAAACAATGAAAAAAAGGAAGTACAACCAAGTTACCAAAACTGATATAATTACTCAACTGAGGTATGCCCCAACTGATCTCTCTTTTGATTAGCAATTAATTATTCTTTTTAGTTCTAATTCATTCGTAATTTTTTCTGGTGGAAATTCATTCATTATTGTGAGTAACATGTTAATTTTATTTATGCAAGTTTAGGGAGGTTTATTTTTTTATAGACAAATATTAGTTTTTGACGAGGATGAGAATCGAATATAATACCTTTATCTCTCACTCTTTTATTTTACACCTCAAATCACCTTGACCACCTTATAATTATGAGGGAGTTGCATCGACTCAATTTAAACATTTATTTAGGTCAAGCTACATTATTTGTGAAAAAAATAATAAGTCAACAAAAAAAAAGTTAGTTGCATGTATTATCTATAATTAGTTTACTATCTTTTTTTTTTATAAAGAGCAGGTCAAAATTACACTATTTTAATCCTGATAAGTCCAATAACTTTCAAAACTTAAAAAATCCTATATTTATTATGTTTCACTCTTTTTTTGTTAACATAAATAGAAAAAAAATTAATTGATATGCATGATTAATGTAAAGAGTTATTACATTGTCAATCAATCAGAAATTAACACATTATTAATAATGTTCAATTTTTATCCTAATTATTTTTATCTAATTATCTTATAAATCATTTATATCATAATTTCTGATTAATTGTTAATGTAAAATGAGTGCATATCAATTAAAGTTACAGAACAAATTGGTTTTTCTTCTCTGATTTTTTTTTTTATTATTTACTTTTTGTCTTTTTTTTATTTATAATAATTTACTTTTTGTCTTTAATTAGGAAGTTGGGGGAGTGAAGAATGAAAGTGTATAGTGGCATACTGGTAAAAAGGCGTAGAAATGTGTCCTTAATAAAAGCATTTAATAATTAAAATTCTAATTATTATTATTATGCATTGAATTAGAGTTGAAGATCCAAGTTTGCAATCCAGAAACTCCCCAATTTGGCCAGCGACGACTCCAAACCAAATCTCACAAAGAGAAAAACAGCAAAATTTCATAGCTAGCTACAGCAGAGAGAGAGAGAGAGTGTGTGAAGAAGAAGAAGAAGAAGAAGAAGAAGAGGAGAGAGAAGGTGAAAGGACAGTGTAATTGAAAGCATTAATGGCGGAGTTGAAGGAAGAGAGTAAATCTAGCGAAGAGAGTGTGAAACTGTTCGTTGGCCAAGTGCCGAAACACATGACGGAAGATGAACTCCTTGCAATGTTCAAAGAGTTCGCGTTGGTTGAAGAAGTCAACATCATCAAAGACAAAGCTACACGCGCTTCCAGAGGTTACTCGCATTCTCCGCTACTTCAAATCTCACTCTCTATTCTGTTTTCCTTTCCTTGATTTACAAGATTTCTGTTATTACTGTCTCATTTCAACCCTAAATTCTCGCATCTTCTGTTTTCTGTTTGTGTTTTCGTGTCGCAGGTTGTTGCTTCGTGATTTGTCCGTCGAGGGAAGAAGCAGATAAGGCGGTCAATGCTTGTCATAATCAGAAAACGCTACCAGGGGTTGGTTCAATCATCATGCTACATTATAGTTTTTTTTTTTAATTTTATTCTATTTTCTAATTTTTGTTTCTAAAATGGTGTTGAAACTTGAAAGTGACTCGTTTTGATTGAATGATATGGTAGTGGAAGAGGAAAACATTTGTTTTGAACCAACTCTTTATAGTTGCTTAACTTCTTTTTTTTGGGCTCCACCATAACACGTCACCACTTTTTACTTTATATTACTTTAAACAACTCTTCATTTTGATGTTGCAGCTCTCTTAGAGTACTTGTATCAGAACCAATTGCTTTTATAAGTAATGGTGCTTACAATTGGATGCATGTCAGAACCGGTTCTTTATTTCATAAGCAACACTCATAGGAGATACTAAGATGTAACACTTATAGATACCATAGACTGATATGTAAGTGTGAGTCGTATTTAGAGGTAGACTATATGCAAATCTAAATGTGAGTGTTAATTTTAGTTCTGCAAATAGTAGAGTTGAGTGGGATAACTGGCTGGTGCTATAAGAGTGACCGATCCAGAAATTTTGACTAGTGGGGGCAAAAAATAATCTATAAATATTTTTACGAAAGAAGAATATTTTAAATATGCATAAGGGATAAAAAAAAATGATATAAAATATATAAGATATATCGTGGTTTAATTTCAAAGTGAAACCTATGTCCACTAGTGTGAAATCAAAAGCAATTCATTAAGCAAAAAATGAGAGATTATAAAAATAATTTTCGCTCTCACTAAAAGATGAGTAATGATTTAACATGTGGGAGCAATATTTAAATTTTTATGGGGGCAAAATAGAAGTTATCATATATTAAGTTACAAATTTTTGCTTTGTGAGGGCAATTGCCCCCACTTACATGGCTGTAGATCCGTCCCTGCGGTGACCACCACCTACACCTAGTAGTGACTGTCTTAATTGGGCGAGAACATGTGTCTAATGTTAGCAATACATCATATTTTGTGATGCTTACTTACTATAGTTGGGTTCCCGACTCAACTCACCTTTACAGCTTAAACACTTGCTTGTGTGTGTGGGTGTGTGTGTTTCCCCCCTCTCTCAGAGTGTTCCAGATCGTGCTGTGTTTTTCGTGAGTTTTTATTGTAACTATTGATATTGGTCACTGGAAGCCCATGTCAAGTTTCTAATTTTGATGGAAAGGAATCATCATCTTAGTTATTAATTATTATTGTATTTAGTATGAATCTAACATGCATGGGCACAAGTAGTTGCATAATATTTCCCCCTGCCATGCAGAATTGAAAATAAAATATCTTGGTTTATCTGAAGTTATTCAAGCTTATCACCAATTTTCCTGCCCTGAATTCCTGTACGAAGGAATAAAGGGGTCAAGTATTGATGTAGCTAGGGGTGTTCAAGACTCGTCCCGGCTCAAAGTTAATTGGGCTGGCTCCGGGTTTTGAAAATTAGGTTCGGTGTATCTTCGAGTTGGGTTAAGGTCACGTGATGGGCTGGCCCAGAACGGCCCAATACCACATACTTTAAAACAGCACGCTCGTGATAGATTATAAAATTTCTAGTACATTTTGCATAACATGATAATATTTTCTTATTAATATAGTTTCTTTTGAAATATATATTGCAAAACAACCTTAGGTTTAGTTTTCTACTTCTAAAATTTTGTGACTTAGCTATTCGTAATGTCCACATTTGTACATTTTGTCTTAAGTATTGGGTCAACTTGGTTCCAGCCAGTCATTAGTTGAGCCATGAATGGATCCCTTATCAAAATATCGGATAGGATTCAGGTTAAGCTAAACCCGTCCCAACTTGTACGATAAGCACCCCTCATTCAGCCTTATGGTCCTTGTACTTGAGATCCTTGGTAATTAAAAGTATCATTTGTGACAGTTATATTTCAAGTATCATGCTTCAGAATTAAGATTCAGTTATAAGCCCAGCTTGTTAGGCTTCACAAGGCTGTGATATGTTATCCTGGACATATGCAATAATAAAATTTTATTTAATTTTCTATTTTATTCCTAATGTTTCGTTTAACTTAATATTGTCTAGGTCTTAGGCTTCAAACCTTATTTAATGATGTATTTTGAAAATCGTGATATATCTACGTATTAAACTTATAAGTGTACATATGACTAATCACATTTTATTTTTATTAACTGTTAAATATATTTCATGTAATGTAAGCAGATGCATCATGCAACTTTTTTTCATTTTAAGAAAGGTTATTACACTTTTTGTTACCCTTAAGGTTGAAAATTCAAACATTCGACTTGGATAATCAGTGGTTCCCTGATATCCTGACAAACTCAGTTGGGATATTTTCCCCTGACATACACAGCAAAGCTTAATTTCTCTACTTTCATGCCAATTTTGTGTGTAGAAATATGGTTGACTGTGTAACTTGTTCATATGATTAACATAGTCGCTGCATTGACAAGTAAATTTCTGGAAATTCGTCGAAATCATTTCTGAATTGACAGTTCATTCTCAAAATATTTAGCTGCGTGGCTATGATTATAACACAGAAGTTGTCCATAGGAATAGACTGAGCTTCTTATCTTTAATTATTATTATTTTATATTATATATATATATATATGGGTTTTCATATTCACTGTAATTATTGTCTTTACTTTATATTCACTGTTTTTCTCATTATTCTTTTTGGATAGTGCTTTTTGTTTTTGCTGACTTCCTGGTTTGGTATTGAGCGGACATGTGTTTAGTAGCATTAAGTTGTGCAGACAGTTATCAAGTTGATCAACTGTTTGTGAAATAGCAAGGATTTTGGAAATTATTTACCATGATTACTTAATGGAGACACTTTATATAGCTTCTCTGGCCTTGATCTGTTATGTATATAGCCCTTGGAGTTGGAGGTGATGGGTAAAGCTGCTAGCCCCTTCACAACTACTGTAGCACATTCCTTATGGTCAAATTCCATTAAGAGATGGTGGGAATAGAAATAGACAAATTTTATGCCTTATGATAAACTACTTCCTCTGACAAGATTGAGTGGGAAGAATCTTGCCTAAGAAAATAGACCGTTCAACATTGTGCAAATAGAAGTCAATAATGTAATTTTTTTTTATAGAAGTCAATTATGTAACTATTAAAGAAATCAGAAACTCTGAATTTGTGTAAAAATGCTAAGTTTGTTGCTAGAATCGTGGTTTGGATAACATGTTGGTGAGTTCTAAAAAATCCAACAAAATCTTTTTGATGATGGACTCTTCTTTCAGATGATACATTTCTATACATATTTGGGATTTCTGACCCAAGAGTTATATTAACTGGCAGATGTCCTTCCGGGCTATGCTCCATTTTCAGGTGGTCACTAAGCTTAAAATTTGGGCTTCTGCCTGCTTGATAAATTATGTTTAATGATTGTTGCAGATAGTTTCTAAATATACATAACAAACTGAATACAATTTAAATTTTTGATTTCTTCATTATCAAAAACTTTTCACGGACCACTGAAATGATGATGTCATGAATGTTATTGCTTTAACAACCATATGATGTGATATTACTATTCTCATTCTGATTGGGAGGCATCCTGTTTTTTGTGCCCAATTCAGGCTTCTAGTCCATTGCAAGTGAAGTATGCAGATGGCGAGTTGGAAAGACTAGGTATAATATATTTTATTATTTAGTTAAATATTTTGCTAAGCAGCATTCATGTGCCGGAATTCCTTTGTTATATTGAGACGTGTCTTAAATTTGAGAAGTAATTTTTTTGGTCCTCGAATCCAGAACACAAACTCTTCATTGGCATGCTTCCAAAGAGTGTTTCTGAAGTTGAGGTCTCTGCACTTTTCTCCAATTACGGAACAATAAAGGATTTACAGATTTTGAGAGGTTCTCAGCAAACAAGTAAAGGTGCTGATTTTACAGTTTAATCTATCATTTATTCTATTATCCAAAAAAAAATCTATCATTTATTCTTTTTGGGCTTTGGTATTTCTTAACCATAAAGCTTTATTCATCATTCTCCTATTTCATGGTAGGTTGTGCATTTTTGAAGTATGAAACCAAAGAACAGGCCCTTGCTGCTTTGGAGGCAATCAATGGAAAGCATAGAATGGAGGTTGGTGTTTATTAAAACCATCACCTGAATTTTTTAAGTTTTTTTTTTGTTTGGTAGTGGTGGAGCTGGTTGTGTAATATAATGAATGTGTTCATAAATTTCATCTGTTACTGTATTTTATTAATGGAGGGATAGAGAGAATTATATTTAATACATGTGCTGGAACTATATTGTAGCTGATCGGTAGTATTTGTAATTTTGCTGATGCAATCTATATAAAGACATGGCTTTATAGCTGAAACCCTGACCGACTTAGATGGATGATTAATCATTCATACACATGGACTATTTTTTATTCGATCACATGTTTTTGATTCCTTGTATGTGATAGAATGGAAAAATGCATGCTTTTAAACTCAATTACAATTTTAGTTGTAAATGGTGTTTGCAGTATTTTGGACCTTCAAGCGGCATTCAGCCACAAAATCGTGTTGGTGAGGGATGTGAACATTTAATCATGTTTCTCAGATTTCCTTATAGATGCACAAATACTTATTATTTAATTTTTTTATCCTTGTCTCAGTTTGTAAATCTTAGACTGGCTTTGTTCCCTACATTGATTTGTATAAGATAATGTTTCTGGCTCAGGCTTGACTCATTATTTATATGACAAGCTAAAACTGGATCCAAGTTTGGAAATGGAAACTCAATCTCTGGCTTGTGAGGCTTATTATATGTTTGCAATAGATGAGCCCAAGCTGAATAAATCTCAAGCTTAGGATTGTTAGACATGCACAAAAACTTGTTCACTGTTTCAATCAATATACATAATATGATATATATGAAAATGAAAGGTCATGAACTTGCATAATGGTTCCTTAATGAAGTTGTGCTAGTGTCTCGTTCATTCACAACCAAGTGGATTAGGATTTACGAAAATATTACATATTGTATTGGCAACTAATCTTCAAGTGAGATGACTCATCGAATACTAAGGTTGCTACCTTGTGATCTGGAAGTTACGGGTTAAAATTTTGAAAACAGCCTCTCCGCTTATAGGATAAGGCTGTGTACATCTACCCTCCCCGAACCTCATGAAGTGGGAGCCTCGTGCACTAGGCAGCTCTTTTAATGTGTTCTCAACTCATACTTGATGAAAATTGCAAGTCAAACTCGACTAGTATATCAATTCAGACAACTACGGACTGATATTTGTTGTCTTCTATAGGGTTCGAGTGTTCCTTTGGTTGTCAAATGGGCTGATACTGAAAAGGAAAGACAAGCTCGAAGAGCTCAGAAAGCACAGTCCCAAGCTTCTAATGTGCCACATGCTGATTCTCAGCACCCGTCTTTATTTGGAGCTGTGCCAATGGGTTATGTTCCTCCATATAATGGATATGGTTATCAGGTTAGTTGTAATGTACCATGCTATGAGAATATTTGGCATCATTTTTTTCTTGATTCATGCAATTCTTCAGCATAATCATGTCATCTAATCAAAAACCACTCCTTCATGTATTAATGTTTGTTACTTTCCACACCTAACATCTTGATGGAGGTATATGTGATGATAATCCTGCTCTCTTAATAGGCTCCTGGGGGCTACGGGCTGGTGCCATACCGTTTGCCACCAATGCAGAACCAACCTGGTTTTCATAACATGATGCCTCACATGAATCAAGGAAATGCATTACAGCCCGATCTCGGCCCCAATGTGAACCCTAGAAGTTATCCTTTGCCTCCTGCAAGTTATGTTGGATCTTACCCTGCTGTGCCAGGTCTACAGCATCCAATGGCGTATCCTGGAGGAGTGATTAGTCCAAGACCTATGAGTAGTTCTCCTGGTTCCGTTTCACCTGCAGGTGTAAATAGCAATTCTTCTTCATCTTCAGCCGCGGGCAAATATTGTGGAGGTCAGGTTGAAGGTTGTTATCTATATCTTATATATGTGCTTGGGTGTACATGAATGCGTACATTTATATATGCTGATACCTGTGTATAAATTATTTTAGCTTCACTCTTTCCTTATAACAAAAAGGTTGCTTGGTGATAATTCTGCTGATTATTTCATTTTCTGACTTAGGGCCACCTGGTGCCAATCTATTTATTTATCACATACCTCAAGAATTTGGAGATCAAGAGCTTGCAACTGCTTTTCAACCATTTGGTAGAGTTTTGAGTGCTAAAGTTTTTGTTGATAAAGCAACCGGTGTTAGCAAATGTTTTGGTAAGCATATGCTCCATTTATTAATGAATTTGATGGGTTTTGGGAAGAACTTGGGTCTCTGATGAGCTCCCATTTGCAGGGTTTGTTAGTTATGATTCCCCAGAAGCTGCTCAATCTGCCATTAGTATGATGAATGGTTGCCAATTAGGAGGTAAGAAATTAAAGGTTCAGCTTAAGAGGGACAACAAACAGAGTAAGCCATACTGATTAAGCTGAAAAATGGTATTTTGTATAATTCAAATTTAATTCATGACCCGTCTGATGTTAATACAATTTGTAATTTCTGTAACATGAAAGTTCATTTAGACATTGATTATTAATTTATTGATTTTTCCCTCAGAACAACACCTCTTGATTGTATTATCTGTCATAGTTTCATCCAGGATGAGAGGATAACATAGACAACAACCACGATTTTTTTTCAGTTCACTTTGTTTATTTTTTTTGTTTACACGTAGTGAGGGAATATTGCTCACGCCAGCCACTATCTTTCGTTGGGCTATTAGCCAAGTCTGCAGCATGAAGAATATTTTCCACGTATTCTCAGATTCACGGATTCAAATAAAAGTAAAACATAACGTGTGTAGCGCATAAAATAAATGTTTACTCATAGATTAATTAATTTTAAATATTTTATTAAAAAAAATTTAGACAATTGAGAATATTTTCGTGGTATAAAAGAATTTCTGCCGGATCAATTGCTTCCGTTGAAAGTGGGCAATTGCAAAGTGGAAGGTGCAATATCTTAAACTTCTGAAATGTGTAATGTACTAGCTGCTGCAAGTGCAAATATAGTTGCCACAACTATAGGTATCATAACCAAAAGGCGGAGTTAAAAATTTAGTTTGAGAGGTTTAAGATTAAATTAAACATATATAAATGAAAAAAAATATCAAAACCTTCTAAAGGAATACAAATAGACAATGACAGAGTTAGGGAGATCGTGGCGTGCCCCATGCACCCCCATCTCCACCTTCGGCCACAGCTTTAATTCACCGGATAGTGGATATTAGGGCGCTTTTATGGTAGTGCCCATCAAATGGGCACCACCGGTGCTGCCATCCTTACAATCATTGGATTTGTATACTTAATAAATCAATGGTTATTAGGCCATCATCTAAAGATTGTCAAAGTCAATATTAGAAGTCTAACCTACTGTATAATATTTATAGTTAAGTCCCCTTTTAATTTATTAGAAAGTTGTTATGTATATGCATATTTATGCATTAATCCCTTATCATATTAAATGAAAATCAATTTTTTAATTTAGGGGAAGATCTGCAGAGAGTTAGGGTTTAAACCTTTCCCCCTCCTCCTTCATCTCTCTCTCCCTCTCAGCCGTGCCACCCTACCTTTCCCCTGTCGGGGCCTGAACCCACCCTTCCCTCCCTTACGTGTGCAGAAGATCCATTTAACAGGTCTGCGAGTGAGGACATCCTCGTAGTATCAAATGAAGTCAACTTTTTCTCACAGGTGAAAATTTATTACACCGCCTAAGAAAATTTGCACAGAATTGAAGAAGTCAGGCGCCTACATTTACCGTGTTATTACAACTGCAAACTTGCAATTGAAGACCTCTATGTCACTTCCTCTACACAACTTTACAGCTTGTCGTGGTTTTCTTCATATCAAAGTTTTCATTATTTTATTGCAATCCTTTGACTATAAAAGGCACTTCTTGTACGGGCTTTTGAATCAAGCAAAAATTGAGTGAATAAAGAATTAATACATTTGCTTCTTTTCCTCTCCTCTTGCTGCGTGAGTCTGAGTGTGAAAGAAAAATCCTTGCTGAGTTTATTTATGAGTTTGTGATAACAAAGGGGGAAATAGAAGAAGGAGGAACACCAACATAGAAATGGGTTCTGCTGCAAAGGACATTACTGCTTTCATCGGACTCAAACGTGGATCTAAAAATTCAACAATTTGCTATGAAACCCTTATGCAATATTTGCAAATAAATCGGTCAACTAGTTATATTTGACAAACAATCCCAGACTCCGCTTTTATAAAAAGTCAACCATCTACACTACCATAGATCCAACAGTTGTAAGGAGGGCAGCACCGGTGGTGCCCATTTGATGGGCACTACCATAAAACTCACCGTGGATATTATATGGCTAAGTTGGAGTTGGGTTATGTAAGCATTCAACAAACATCACAAGTCACATCAAATTAGGTTGGACACGACGGGCTTTGTGAGAAGGTGAAGGATGGTATTGTTTGAACTTCGAATAGAAGAGAGATTGAAAGGATTCTATTATTGTTACTTCATACCCTTCTATTCCCTCAATTTTCTTTTTCTCCAAATTTAGTGCAAGGGATAAAGTAACTTACAAAATTATATTTTTTAAATCTAAGGATAAGATATATTTTTGTCATTAATCATAAGGTTTAGTGTGTTTGAGATAAGAGTAACATGAAATAATAAGTTTATAATTATTGTCATTTCATTGAAACTTTCAAACAAAATAAGGGATGAAAATTTTCTTTCGTTCAATCATTAATGGTTTGTTTGGTATGCCATTTTTTAAAGAAAAGGAAAGGAAGAGGAGGAAGCAAAAACCTCTTTCTTTTGTTATGACTTTAACAAATGAAGGAAGAGAGTTGGAGTGATTTTGCATATGTCTCTACACATTTTGGATCCCTTCTTTGGGCATGTGTGATTCGAACTTCCCAGTTTCTACGCCTCATATTCTAGTTGTACAAATAATTGCTACGTGATTGTAGTTTTTTTTTTGTGTGGATAAAAGCTACCTGCTACCCTCTCTCTCCCCTGTGGTAGTTTAATTCCATACTTTGAACCTTTCTCTTGAAATTGAGAACTTCACAAAGGTCAAAAGTGACAACAGATTTTTCTAATCTGGCAGCTTAAGTTTTCATGCAAGCTATGCAGCCCATTACGTGTATTCGTATCTCCACTATCAAACACGGAATTCCCCATATCATGACAACAACATGAGCCAATTAATATTCCAACCTAAGGTTGGAGAATGTCACATGATCAGTATATCACAATCTAATTACTAATTGACTATTGCCTTATTATTCATAGCTTACTTTTAAAACTCCACCTAACAATATCTAATTCTCTAAAAGATTGACAATAACTAAGAACAATAATGCAGCAAACTGAGGGCGATTTCTTCAACTTGGTTCCTATAAACAAAATGCAAGAAATTTGGAAAAAGTCATACGTCGATATAACTTGACTATATAACCATGAACTTTGACACGAGGAATTAAATAGATTCAAAATTAATTCCGGAGGGGTTAAGATATTATGGACGGTTGGGTAATTGTGGTCACGAAGCTTCCTGTTATCAAAACAGAGAAACAAGACAGCCACACCAAGAAAAATGCAAACAACTAGAACAAGAAAAAACCAATCGAAAATAAGAGAAAAACAATAAAGAAGATGAACACCAAGATTTACGTGGTTCGGCCAATATGACCTACATCCACGGGAGAGAGCAGCAAATCCACTATTTTGACCAAAGAGATACAAAACTTTATAATGGAAACTTCCCTCAACCTTGCTTTCATGTTCTTGCCTACCATGTGTCTCACACCATGCCTCCAAGAACCCAAGATTGATATTTCTACTCCTATGCACTTTTTTCCATCTCTTCCAATCACTCTGATTTTCACACGACTTCCTCAACTGATTGCAAACTGTCTTTTAACACTTGCGAATCCTTGTGAATCGATTCACAGCAGCACAAAACTTGTGAATCGATTCATACACTCTTGTGAATCGATTCACAACAACATCATGCGTGTGAATCGATTCACAGAAGCAATTATGCAGATATCCAGCTTCTGTGTCTTGATTTTGAGACACACCTTCACAATTCTCCACCTTGTCTCTAAATCACAAAGCTTTTGAGTGACTTGATTTTGAGGCACTTTTGACATGTACCAATAAAAAAATGTTATTAAGATAAGACTTGGTGCACAACTTTAAAGTGTATGTAGTCTTTTCTCACCTTACACTACATTGAGGTGACATAGACAGAATAAAGGGCGGCTCAGTGTACAAGGCTCCCACCTGATAGGCTCTGGGGAGGATAGATCTATGCAATATTACCCTGCAAACGAAGAGACGGTTTTCAAAATTTGAACTCGTGACTTCCTCGGAATAAATGTACAAAAAAAAAGATAGAAATAATTATAATGAGATAGTAAAGAGTTCCATTTATATAAATGTAATTGTACGGTCCATCCTATTAAATTAGGATGCACCATACATCCTATTAATTTATTGGTTTTATGTACTTTTATTTTTACACAAAAAGACCAGAACCAACCACTCTCACCAGATTCTCATCCCCACCCCTCTGCTGAGATGCAAGGTCCATTATAGACTTTGACTATAAATGTGTGTAAATAATATTATTGTTGACATAACTTTCAGTCACGTTATAAATCATAGTCTATGGCTTCTTCCAGAAGAATATAGTAGGAACATGTCCCTATTGCTATTGGACAAGCTGGTGGTTATCCCTCTAGAGAAGACCATGACAAACTTGAGGCAATTCCTTTTCGCCATTAATAATGACTACTGACTTGTCCCATGTGGTGGAGTCCAATGTTTTGAAAGATTGTCCCATCACTGTCACAACATTTATCAAATAAGGCAACCCTTGTGTTGAATTGTATTGTGTCCAACAGTTTCAGGATTCCAACACATACCACAAACTAAGGGTGTTACATGCTTGTGATGACTCGATGAATATGAAGGACACTTGTGATGTCACTTGTTACATGCTTCTTGAGGCCACTGGTGACTCTGAAGCTGATTGTAATCCCACCAAGGGTGAATATGGTTATGAAATTGATATAGCAGATGATGATGCTGAATCTTGCAGCTATGATGAATCTGATACTTGTGATGCTGCTGAACTCAATGGATATGATGAGTCTTTGAATGTTGATAATGAAGATGAGAAGAAAGCTGCTGTTTATGGAAATTCATATTGTGAAGATGATGAGACGCAAGAACACCTTAAGTCCTGTGTGTCTGATGATTCAAGCCAAGAGATAGTGGATGAAATGGAAAAGAACAGATTGTTCTGGGAAGCTTGTTTGGCATCTTGAGAGTATTTGTGGGGATTTTTTTTTTTTCTGAATCACTGTTCTGATTTCCTGAGTATCTATCACCTAGGGGCTTCGATTCACCAATATGTATTCTTTAATTTATTTGTAGAGTAAAGACCCACATTGTTTATCGACAAAAAATTACGGTGACATTTTGGTCCCGGAGAAATATAAAATATCAATTTGATCCTCAAGAAGATAAAATACGGGTCAAAATAATTTCTGATAGGGACTAAAACGTCCTTATAAAGTATCCTAAAAAGGATCAATTTGACCCGCATTTTACATTCTTGAGAATCAAATTGATATTTTTCATTTCTCAAGAATCAAAATGACACTGTATTTTTTTGTTAAGGACCTATTTGAACGGTTACTCTTATTTTTATAAAGATGGGGGGGGGGGGGTCGATTAAACGTGCCTAAAAGGTATGCTTTCAATTGTATGTATGCATAGTAAGCAAAAAATAAAAATTGTATGTATGCTTAATCCGATTTGTTTCACCACATTTTATGTTTTTATCGTTTCATAGGTTAATATAATCATATGTTCTGCACTTCCTTCCATAATTGATAAGGGGAATATATAGACAGCAACATCATTCTAATAATTTTTAGAAAGAATTCTTGATACAATGATTTGGTATAGTTGTTTATTTCATGCGTGGTGTCTATCACTTTATAGTATTCCATTCAACAATCACCAGAGTTATCTAGCATTACTCTCCTAGTGATCTTGTTTCAGAATTGGTTGCTTTAGTTATCTTCTGAACTCTTCTAATATTCTTATGTTAAAATTGGGTGCTTTAGTTATCTTTTGAAATTCAGATGATCAAGTGCCATGGTTGAGGAGATTCAGCAAAGATAGCTATTAGCCAGGGAAGACAAGGCACAACAGACTTAATGACAGGAAAGTATTTGGGTTTAGTTTGGCCCCACTGATTTAAAATACTCCCATCTTGATGAAATTCTGAAGCTTTTAGTGAATATAATAATTGCAATATAACATGTGATCTTAGAATAATTGAAAACAATTACTTTCCAACTCAGCTTAGCATTATAATTATAATATTGAGTAAATACCCAATTTGGTCCCTGAAAATGTAGGATCGTATCAACTTAGTCCTCCACATTATCAATATTCCAAAATGATCCTTGGAATTGCCAAATGTAGTAAATGCATCCCTGACATTATTCACTTAGTTTCAAATGCATCCCTGACATTACTAACTTAAAATCATTATAGTCCATGCAAATACCAACGGAAGGACAAATCTGATTACCTTTCTGCAATTTCAAGGATCATTTTGAAATATTGATAATGTGGGGGACTAAGTTGATATGACTCTAAAATTTCGGGGACCAAATTGAGTATTTATTCTTATAATAATATTACGAGGAGTGTAAATGAGTTTAATGGAAGGTATAATGGAATATATTCAACATTCCACTGATAATTAAATGAGTTTAATTGTTGTTGGTGTAAATTTTTTCACATTATCAATCAATCACAAATCATGGTATTAGTGACTTTTAAGGTGGTTAAGATAAAAGTCAAACATTTTTACTGATGTGACAAATTATGATTGGTTGGCAATATCAAAAATCTTTATACTGAAAGTGTATACCAATTAAATCCTTATTAATTAGTATTTCAGCTTGAACCAAAAAAAAGAAAGTAAAATATAGACACTGAATTTTAATCGTACGAGGTAGTTGACCTTCATGAATTGTGTTTTTAATGTTTCAATTCAACCAAACTTCCAAACTAGGGGAGGCTCTTCCCTTTGCTGGTTGAGATGGCATGGAGAATTCTAATCTTGTTAGTTGTTACTATTGTGAAGGGGGATTCAACATGGAGATACTACAGTGATGTAATTGGAATTCATCAAATTTTGATCATACACATTACACAGCATACCTAGCAAGCACAACCATTTCAGGCTAAATCAATCTCCCTAGTCCCTAAGAATTCATCAATACATAGTTACATACATCTTCCACCTATGTGAAATTCCAAAATGCGGGGTGGCTACTCCTTAGATAGTAGATGCCAATCCCCATCTATCACAGTTAGAATTGTCCAGTACTGGAACATACAGAACCAGGTCAAATTCAGCCCTAAACTGAACACAACCTTCCCACAATCTACAACAAGCAATGAAGCAAACACTTCCTAACTTCATGTATTAATTTACACAAGCAGGGTTGCTTGTAGAAACAATCTAAAACAAGGTACTTAAACATTGCTAAAAAGAAACTAGGTTCTTAACTAGATTCAAACACTGGAAACCAATGAAACAAAACGTGTAAATTTATCCATCATCTTCACATCATTTGTGTCTGTACTTCCTATTGATGGACTAACTACTTGTCACACAGCAGTCAGCATTGTTCGCGATTCGTCTCCATAAGAGGAACTTCAGCAGAATTCTCAGTTTTGATATCAGTAAATGATATAGCAGATTCCATGTTATAGCTAGAGCAATGTCTGGGGCTGGCTGAAAACTCCTCATGCAAATACCCTTCAGGTTCTTCTAAGAATCCTTCTGTGTTCTCATCTAAACTCTTCAAGAAGCATTCACCTATCTCACTTATAGATGCAGCCTCCCCTTCCTCTTCACTGCTATGGTTGTAGTGGGCATGATCATCATCATAATCTGACTTGGTCGCTCTCGATTCGCCGCTAGTATCCATTTCTTGATCACTATCATATTCATCCTCAGATTCGTGACCTGATGAATGAAATGACATGGGTGAATATCCTGATGTTGCTGTTTCTTCACGTTCTCTTAGTGTCTTCAGTATCAGTGTCTTTAGTAAATTCATCACTTGGACCGCATGCATCAGAGCAATTAGTGGATCAGACATCTGTTTCAGTAGACAAAAATGATGATTTGAATTAAGAACAAATGATTTCCCAGTGTGCATAATTAGCATGCATATACAAGCTAACACTAACAGCATAGTATTGCAACTTGTTTAGTAATGAATACTGCCCATTTCTTATGTGAAAGAATATAAAAATGATATATTAATCTGTTTTAACAAAATTCATATCATTTACCAAAAAATAAGGAAGAGATAATATGTCTTGGAATTTTGGGTTTGGGCCTAACTCACCCCCCAAAAACTAGTTCATGAGCTGAGGGTTACCCCCACTTATAACCACTATTCAGATCATATCACTATCCAATGTGGGACTCTCAATACACACCCCTCACGCCCAGAACTGGACAACTATAGCGTGAAGTTTGCAGGACTGGACATCTACGGGTGACCCAATAGATCTTGGATAGGCTACGATACCATCTTGGAATTTTGGGTTTGGGCCTAACTCAACCCCAAAAACTAGATCATGGGATGAAGGTTGCCCCCCACTTATAACCACTATTCAGGGCATATCACTATCCAAGGTGGGACTCTCAATAATATAAAATAAAATATAAGTATATGAAGCATATATTAATAATTTAAAAAGAAAAAAAAAGTACAGATTCATACCTGAGTCATATTTGGGGCAAAAACCATTGCAATATTTCTTGCATCCATTTTGTTATGCTCCTCTTCTACTACAACATCAGCCATGAGATCAATGGCCCAGTTGAGCAAGGCAAACTCAGTTGGCTTTAGCTGCTTCACAAGTTGAACAGATTCTTCTTCTGTGTTGCACTGAAGAACTTGCTCAGGTGAAAGTCCATCTAGCACTCCTGAAGGAAGCTCTCTAAACCATGCTTTAATTAGGCCTGCCAAGCAATGGACATCAATGTCATCTGGCACAATGCCCTTATTCAACTGGTCCCTCAAATGCTCCTCTTGACTGTTTTCTGGGTTTATGCGAAATATACCTTCAGCCTGAAGATTCATTGAAAAGAGACAACAAAAACATAGTTAATCTCTCCTGACTGATATCAATGCCATAGTGTTATAGATAACAAAATATATCAATAATTTGGTACCTTTAGGCCTTCCTGTGAGTATAATCTCTCCTGCATTAGTAAGAGAATAGTGGGGACACTGTTTCCTTTTGAATCATAAGAACACTGCATTGATTCTGCTGAGACCCCAAAAACTCTTACACTGCAAGTATTGATATTGGCAAATCACATTAGAATATGGGTAAAGATATAATCTGCTAGATGAGGTTTAGGGAAGAAGAAAAATTAGGATAAAAAAAAAAGTGGTTCAATGAGTTTTGAAAAAAAAAAATTGTAGTAGCAAATAGTGAGAAACAGTAAATAATGTAGAATAGTTTCATACTTCAATGAATGTTGGCATTCTATCTAATTCATGCTTATTTAGAAAGATGCTCAATCCAAATCTAAGTTCATTCAGTGGTTAACAAAGCATACAACGCAAAACAAAAACCATCAAAGAAACCTGCTTTAACTAAGTCAACAAAATAGGTTGCATTTTATGAACTATACACAAAAGCCTAATATGAAAACTTTTTAAATCCTATGTTTCCGTTAGATATGCTTTTCAGCCAAAAAAGGTAAACCCTTAATTTGGCTTTAATACAACTATCTATCTAACTTTTTAGTTCTGCATAGTGCATACCCTTCTTTTAGTTTTCTCCCAGACAACGGAACAGGAAGATACTATTTTGTGGCTCCATCAAATTCCGAGAAATTATACTATGCTCCCAGAACACAATTAATGCATTTTATATGAAGGATCTTTACCCTTAATTTTAAATAAAGTTAAATTTTAACTAATTTAGGGTCAGTAGATTATTTTGTGAATAAATCACATAACCACTTCTAAGGATTTCTGTTTATTTCAACTTTTGAAAATAATTCAAATTTGAAAAAAAAATCTGAGATCAGATTATAAGGAGAAGGTATTCTGAATAGCTTCTTATAAAAAGTTGATGCGATTGATGAAAAAGTGTTCAAAAAAAGTGATTTTTATAATTGTAAAACAATTATAAAACAGCTTCTGTTTTACTTGCGAATCTCAAAAAAAAAAAACTAAATTATTTTATATAAAAATCACTTTATTTTTTTATTCTTAAAACCAATGGTCATTAACAGTGGAGATTTATCTTAGAGCATGTAATTTGTGGGCTCAAAGAGCATCCAATAATTCCATCTAAACCTGAATGGAGAGAATTCAATGAATCTGAGAGAAATTGAGAGGGAAAAAATGAAGCATCCTATGAAAGTCCTCCCCTCTCTCTAACACACACACAGAAACAGACCCACCAAAAATAAAACCTCTTCCCACCAAAAAAAAATTCTTTTTTTAGCAATTTAATCAAATCCCATATGAAATATAACCAAAAAAACAAAATGGGTAATGAAAAAAAAAAAAAAAAGTACCTAGCACTGGGAACTGAAGGGGGAATATCCAACTCAAGCTCAAGGGGAAGACCCAGAAAGCCATTGAACCGATCAAAGGTAACATGGCTGACATGTTTAACGTTTGTGGGCCATCCAATCTCCATAGAATGATGATGATGATGATGATGAACGGTGGAGATTACATCATCAGGACTATCCACACTGCACGCCACCACCGATTTTCTTAGTGCCGCTAAAAGAAACGCCACCGGTGAAACCTGGTTTTGTTCTTCTTCTTCTTCTTCTTCTACGGTGGTGGTGTTGTTGCTTCTGATAACTCTCTTTCCTTTCCCACCACCGCATCCACCGTTCATACTCACCATAACAGGCCCTGTCATTCTTATCTTCTTCTTCTTCTTCTCTCTCTTGATATTGTGTGAGTGAAGTGGAGACAAGGTTTTAAATTTGAGGATGAGTTGTTTCCTTGTTTGTTTGTTTATTTGATAATGTGTTTTGTCTGTGTTGCATTCAAGTTGTTTTGCCTTGTTTTGAAGCTCTCTCTACTTGTGAACTAAACTTTTTCGAGGCTTCAACGGCCATTAGTTTCAAATTTTGTTTGAGGGCTTACTTTATCTACAGTACCACGTGTTTTTTGACACACTCAATTATTATTAAACAAAACCTAACACTTAACATTAATTAATGTTCTAATCAAACCTAGTAATATGAGTTTAGCTAACCAGAGTTTTGTTTGTTAAATCTTAAAACGGCATGGTATTTTAAATTTTTAGTTTTTCATATATCATCCGCGTGTAATTGTAGAGACTAATCTTTCGAGATACTGGACGACATTTAAAGGTTGATCTCTTCTAAGCAGGTTTTCTTCATATGCAAGAGCCAGAGTTCGAACCCCTAATCACTTGTTTAAAGGGTCCGAACTCATTACCACTAGAACCAACCACGTATTGATACGGTATTTCAAATTTTAAAGTACTATATTTTCGTAGAAGCAAAGCATAATGCTAAGACATAAAACAAACAAAAAAAATTGGAATTATATGGATGGATGATTATCAAATTTTGACTTACTTCATTAATAACTTTTTTATATTTATTTCTCTATTTTATGTAAGGAGAATGCCAGTTAAGGAAAAAAAAATTCATCGAAAATTTATATATTTGATATTTAAAAAAGTGACATACATAATTTTTCAATACGAAGTTATTTTTTTTTATTTCCTTAAAAGACACTCGTTAGCATGACCCTTTATATAATAATTGAAGAATGCTAAGAACAGTAGTTAAGAATTAAAAAAAAAAAAAAAAAAATCTTTATGGGAAATTGGTGTATTTATTATATTAAAAAGTGTTATATTTAATTTTTTAATAATACAAACTTTCATTTCATTGATTTTTTATCTTACGGATATTGAATAACGAGGCTTCTAATTATATAGTAAAAGATATGTATTTTTTTTCGAGACAATTTATGAGCATTAAAGTTTTTATTTAGAGTAAACCATCATTTTGGTCCCTGAAAGTGTGAGGCGTTGTCAGTTCAGTCCCTGAAAGCAGTTAAATTACGAAAAAGTCCCTCAATATTAATTTCCTTAGTAAAGACTAACTTGATTAAGGAAATTAAAATTGAAAGACTAACTTGACTTACAAAATTAACATTAAAAGACTTTTTCATAATTTAATTACTTTTAGAGATTGAACTGTGAATGACTCATATTTTCAGGAACCAAAATATTAATTTATTCTTTTATTTATTGTAAAAAACTAAAAAAAGTGAGGCCATCGAAATGATGGAATTTTATGAGGATAAAAGTCGCTTATATAGTAGTGGTTTGATTGGTCCATCAAAATGATGGAGTTTTAATGATGATTTAGGAATATCATCTATCACATGTACTTTGCGTTTGATGAGTGATAGAGCAAGGACAAGTTACCAATTTCCAATAAATCCTATCCTATAAAAAAGACATTCTTGTTTGGACAGTGGAATATCCAATTCGAATTTGTGGCAGAGGAGTACCGTTGCAATAAATATTATTGTTTTTCACGGTGACGCTGGGGAAGTGGTTTCTTGTTATGTAGGATATTATTGAATTTGTGATCAACATATGAAGAGGATGTTTATATTTCATCTTTATCTTTTATTGCTTTAGCTTATTTTTGGAGAGGGAACTTTTGTATAGCCAACAAGTACGGGTTCATCTTACCTGATTTTAAGAGCCTGTTTAGCACGTCATTTCTACAAGTTTATAATGGATAGTTTATAGCGGATGAAAAAGTAGTCCCGTTTGGTAAGCGCCTCTGTCATGAGCTTATAGCGTTTTTTACAAGCTTATAGCATTTTTTCCAAGCGTTACTTGAAGTAGCGTTTGAGCTTATAGCTTATAGCGTTTCATTTTTCTTTCCACTTTTATCCTTATTATCTTCATTTAATTCTATCTTTATCCTATTCTCTCTCTTTTATGTAAAATTCTTAATGAAGATGTCCTTTTATGTCATTTTATATTTTTCAGCTAGTTCAACCGCTAGTTTTATCAAACACTTCTACAGAAAATAAGCTAGCTTATCCGTTATCCGCTATAAGCTATCTCATCCGCTATTCATTATAAGCTATCCGCTATCAGCTAGCTCATCTGCTAATCGTTAATTTTACCAAACAGGCTCTAAATGTTATTATGAGAAGCTTGATGCACTAGTGAACGTTAACGTTTTTTTTAATGTAATAGTGAACGTTAACGTTACAACCTTTGCATCACCCTATCAAATATGAAGAATTTACTCACGGCACTTTTTACGATTTAAAGGCTCCGGCTCTGAAAAAAAGTGGGCTGGGTACTTAAACTATTTTTCTTTAAAAATCAAAGGGGTCGAAAAGGCCCACCATGTTGAATATTTATGGACCAATTTGCCTCGGAACATTTACATGGGACCATTGGGATGGAACGGGACCAGCTCTACACCGACAGAAAGCACAACTAATAGTGATATATATATAAACCATTTTCCACTTACATTAACTTTTAGTCATTGATTTTTTTTTTATCCAATGATAAATGTAATTTTAATTTTAATAATAATTTAAATCTTTAAATGAAAATAAGATCAACAATTATAGATAAGTGTAAGTAAAATATGATTTACACTAATTTATATAAATATATAAACAGTATCATTTCCTCGGATTTTTTTTTGTTGCCCAAATTTTGCTGCTCTATCCTTTATAATATTCTCGCTCAAGTTCTACTAATTTATGGAATTTTAATTTTTTTTTTAATATTGTAGTTAGGAAGCCTTAGGGTTTTTTTCTTGAATTTTTTTCAAAAAATATTGATTTTTTGGGGTTTTTATTAATTTTTTTGGATTTTCATTTAAATTTGATGGGTTTTAGGATTTAAAAATATGTGATTAATTTTTTAATTTGCTAATTGTATTGGATGTTAATTATATAATATCATTACTTCGAGTTAGGGTTCAATGGATAATATTATGCAACCCTATATCATTAATATAATCAATAATATAATTAAAATACATTAATTATAATTAAGTACGAAAAAGCTAAAAAAAATTATGATATCATTACTTATGGAAAAAGGGCAATAATGACAAATACACAAAATTAATCTCTTAAATGGTGTTCAGTCCCACATCGTGGAGGTCCTCGATTACGGCGTGGACGGCGTCGATCTAGCTATTCCTCATCAGCTGCAGCGGGTTGCTCGGATTGCTGCAAAGTCTCGTTTAGATTAAAATTTGACGTTGAATAATTAGCGGTCGCCTGGTTTGGGAATGATGAAACGCCAAACGGGTACATACTTTGCATGTATGCAGCAACCGACTGTGGCGTTCCGAAGTCTGTGCCAAACAGATTGCTCAAAAAATCTCCTTCGCTGGATACGAAAGAGTGCCGACCTTGGTCAAAGTGTGGGGAAGCCTCTTGTGTACAGGGGTATAACCAAATGAATGTCTAGGCGGTTGAGGCGCCTCTTGTTGTGTAGGGTGTAAGCAAATGAATGTCGAGACGGTTGGGGGTCATCATTTTCCATGGCAACTAGGGGACTGGGTTGGCGACGTGCATTACGCCGAGCACACTCTTGGGTGGTCATACTGGGTCCAACATCTGGATGGTGTTGAACATCACCTCGTGGGTCTTGCAATTGTTGTGGAGCAGACATGTATGGTCTTGAGTTTTGTCTAAACCACGTAATATATTGCTCTGTGTGAGACGTATAACCAGGTATCGGGTTCCCCTCAATGACGCGATCTCGGTGTTCCTTCCAAAGCTAGATCCAGTACGCATGTTTTTCTTTACAGTTTTCAACGTGATTGCCTCGCATATCTCAGTAGTGGAGGTCATCCATATTTTCAGGTGCACCTGGTATTTCCTGCCAAAGGACAAACTATAGCTTCACCCTGCCCGTTTGATGCCATTCTACAGTCTGAAAACATATCAAAGCGGTACAGGATGTCCACAATCTGGATTCCCGGTATGCTTCTTGTGGAAGGTAGTGTTGAAGTTCTCTGTATGGCAACCACTTAAACTGGTTACTTTCCATGTGATCGATCCTCGATTTGTACCCCGTAATGTCCCCCCGCGGAGTTCCGGTGTACTGCAATCTCCCACCCGTGTTTATACCGAGATTCTCACTAAGGCCACTGACGAAGAACGAGCAGCATCCAACTCTCACGAAGTCACTACTTTTCATCGGGACCACGGAGTTTTCTCGGTTCAGGAAACAATACGACCATGTAAAGGTTGACCTACGAGGAGATTTAGGGTGAACCTACTTGAAAAGTGGTGTGAGTGTGGAAAATTCCAGACACTACACCTCCCATGCTCACATGTCATCACTGCTTGTTCACATGTTTCTCATGACTATAAGACGTATGTGGTTGATAAATACAAATTGCAGTCCGAATTCAACGTTTACAACAAAGAATTCGGCGTGGTACCCAATGAAGCTTATTGGCCACATTATGATGGAGTTGAGGTGTGCCACAATCCTGCCATGCGAAAAGATCCATGGGGTCGTCCACAGTCTACTCGCATTCTGACTGAGATGGATCTTAGGGAAAGGGGTCACCCAAAATGTTGTGGACTTTGTCGACAACCAGGGCATACAAGGAAGAACTGTCCTCACCGTGCTGGAACTTCTACGCAACCGTAGCGTAGAAATCAGGCACTACCAATTTCAGTGTACGAGTTTTTGTAATAGTTTCTTATTATAAATTTTAATTAATGTTTACTATCGCATTATTGATTACTGTTATCATATAATTAACAACCAACACAATTAGTTAATTAAAAAAAAATTAATCACACATTTTAAACCCTAAAAACCATTAAATTTTATTAAAATTTCATAAAAATAAATATTGAAATCATAAAACGATTATTGTTATCATATAATTAACAACCAACACAATTAGTTAATTAAAAATTTAATCACACATTTCTAAACCCTAAACCCTAAACACGAAAACCTATCAAATTTAAATAAAAATCCAAAAAAATTAATAAAAACCCAAAAAAATCAATATTTTTTTAAAAAATTCGAAAAAAAAAAACCCTAAAGGAAGTCGGGTTTAGAGAACCCCACTTCCTAACTACAATATTAAAAAAAAAATTTAAAATCCAAAAAAAAAAAAAAAAAAAAGAGAAAGGTGGGAAGTCGGGAATAGAGGGAGGGGAAAGTGAGAGGGGAAAAAACAAGGGGTATTTATGTATATAATGGGGGAAGGAGATATTTGGGTATTTAATTTTATTTTTTTTTGGGTTATTCCCAAATTTTTTCCTCTCTTGAATTGTTGTCTTTTCTTTTCCTGACGCTTCTATCGCTACTCTTGCATAGGAATGGCAAAGGGATGAGGTGGACACAAATATCTGATAGTAATCCCCCGTCCCTTGTCCCACCAAATAAAAACTCATCTTGTATCAGTGCGTGTACTCATTAATCAGAATTTTAGTGGATTTATGATAATCCGTGAATATCCACAGATATTCATAAACTAAAAAAAGAAGAAAACTAATCTCTGAACCAAGCTGGTGGACTACCACCCAAGAGGTGAAAAGAAAACAGAAAAGAGATCCCAGCCTAAAGCTAAAAAACTTAAAAGAAAATAAGTTATTACCATGCAAGTGTAGTAGAGCAAAGTTCAAGATATATCACACTATTAGTATTAGTATATATGATACATTCGACCAACTGAGAAGGTCTGCTATAGAAATAACAAAAAGTAAAGAAACATTATGACATGTTGTATATCAAAGACACAGAAAATGCAACAGAACGTGATAAAATTTAAAGGGTAATAAATTTAAACCAATCAGAAATAAAGGTGTATTTGGAAGAGTTTATAAAGAGCTTATGAAAATAGCTTATCCAAATAAATTTATGCAAATAGCTTATGAAAATAGTTTATGATCTTTCCATAAGCTCTTTTTAGTTTATTTCCATATGCTTGTTATAGAAACTTATGAAAATAAACTATTTTTAGCTTATTTGAAAAAGAGCTTATTGAATAAGTGCTTAATTAAGCTGTGTACCCAAACGTACCCTAAGATGATAACGAATAGAATTAATGATAGCGCACAAAATAAGTCAATTTTTTTACTCCAAATGGATATTTATTACACTCCATCTGAATCGTAACACAAGAATTCTTATATGAATGATAATGAAAAATTACACCTCACAGTAAAATACGGTGGTACAACATAAGCGTAGTTATGTATGTAGGTGAATTCTTCAGTATCTTAAGGATAACTTTATTCTGCATAAGTAACCCAATTAGATGATGAGAACCATTTGACTTGACTCACTAACATGACTCATTTAATTGAAGTGCGCATTCTGGTTGGGCAAGATAACTTTTACCCCAAAATTATTGGAGATATCGGAGAAGACACCATATATCTAAACCTAAAAGAAATATTAAAAAAAGTCAAAAGTTATGTAACTTTTTTTCTGACTTATGAATTTAAATTGGCGATGAATCAATATCGGGTAATACCCCTCATCCCATTAATAAGCGAGTAAAAAAAATAGTTGTTTATTTTACTTGCGGTACCTGCTAAGCTACTTGTCTCGTGTCCATTGTAGATTTTATCGGCGGGTGCAGGTAAAATTATCATCCCTACTCTTGCAAAAGCTTTTTTTTCTCATAAAACTCTTGCACTCGATAGAAAGTTTGGGTTTTTTTTCTCCTTCATGCTTAATTATTCACTAGATTTCAAAAGAGCTTCGAGCGGTTGAAGATTTTCGAACTCTTGTTACTGCAATAGAAAGCTTGGGTTTTTCTTCTCCTTCATGCTTTCTAGGATTGCGGTCACCAAGGTAAAATTTTTTTCCCTTTGTCTTGCACTCAGACAAATTCCCTTTTCCCTCCCTCTCTCTCACTTGTGACCAAGGTAAAAGTTTTTCCTTCTCTTTCTATCAAGCTCTTTGATTTCTTCTTTATATTCATTTATTTCAATATTTACTATTTTGGTGATTGTCTCATTTATTTGTGTGTTGTGTTATTTGGTTGATTTCTGTAATCTATGTTCAATTTTGATAATATATGTTGGTCTCTATATTCTATGTTTGTGTATGATTCTGTATTTTTCTGGGGTTGTGGTCATTCTTCATTTTTGGGACCATATCAAGCTATTGCAAATATTATTTATGTTGAGGATAAAGAATTTGATTGTTCTCAACGAATAATATTATAGTAAAATATCATGCAACACAAGGAGAATACCAAAGGTGGTGGTCAAAATGATCCAACCATGAACACCACAACTTTCCATATTCTAATGTTAAAAGCGGCTTAAGTGGTTTTCCAAAGATTTCATCTCTCATAAATCATGACGTAGGTAGAATGTTTTGTTTTGTGAGACTATTTCTTAATTTTATTTACATTTTTTAGTCTATATTTTCATTATCTTTCTTTCTTTCTTCTCTTTTTAATAGGAATGTGTTCTATACATACTGCAAGTTCTATTGTTATTTAAGCAAGTTGTTCTGATTTTTTCCAACCCCCCTTCATCTAATTTGTCGTCCAGTAATGTTTCTTTTGATTTTCATAACGCGCGCCCAAATAATTCATCAACGCCTATATTGCGAGAAAGAGACGACTCTACTGCTGAAGCAATAAAAGTTGGGTCCCAAGATCAAGAAGGGTGGTGTCTGCACTATACAATATAACAATTTCGACAAGCAATCTTAGTGAAGAATTTAACTCAATAGGTATAAAATTACACCTTTGTGAAATGAGAAGACATTTACATTATCAGATTTTATTCATACTTAAAATGTGTCATATTTAATGTGTTGCAAATTGTAGTGCTGGACAACATGTGCTTGATTCAATGGAATCAAATTGCGGTAAGAAACATAAAAAACATGTTTTCAGAAAGGTTTTTCATTTATACTAAAGGACAAAAGTTGCTCTATTTATTCAAATGATATTTTTATTATAGTGCACAATTAAGTAATGGACTTTATGTCCTCAATCTTGAAATGCCCATCTATAACATATATCAAGAGGTTCAAAACAAATTATATGAACCCAACTTTTCTCTCACATTGTCGTTTGAGACACATTAATAAGAAACACATTTCCAAACTTCATAAAGATGGATTTTTGGATTCATTCGATTTTGAATCATATGAGATATGTGAGCATTGCTTATTAGGGATGATGACTAAAGCCTCATTCACTAGACAAGGAGAAAGGGCTACTGATCTTTTAGGCCTCGTACATAGTTATGTATGTGGACCCCTAAACACCATGACAAGGTAGTTTTCAACACTTCATTACATTTACCGATGATTTCAGTAGATATGAGTTTGTATATTTTATGAAATGCAAATCACAATTCTTTGAAAAAATTCAAGGAATTCAAGAATGGGGTACAAAACCAACTTGGCAAGACCGAGATGGTAATTGTAACACCCCTCCTTCTCGGGTGTCATTTTCGTAACCCCCTAAACAACATAAAGTATAAAAAAGATTTTGCTGGTTTACTTTCGAAAAACATGTTTATTTACTCAGGTCATACTTACTGTGAAAATAGTGATGAGATTTTTCCTTCATACAACACTGAGAAACATAGACTCAATATAATTATTAATACTACTCATATATACATATATGTATCACCAGATTAATAACACACATAGGAGACCTTGGACAACACGTCCGCTTCCAAAATGTATTGACAGAAATAAAACGCTATAAGTCCCAAAAACTAGGTAGCGATGGATCTAAGAAACATATCTCCAAAACCTTGGCCATCAGTAGCCATTCACATACTACCCAAAAGACTCTTCCTCAACGGGAAACCCTAAGCTGGTCTAACACTAACCAAAGACGTACTACCTAACATACGTCATATCCCTGAGACTGAGTCTCGTCTCCAACCATTCATACCTCTTCGTCATCAGCATCGAGCAGATCAAGCTACCGAGTCCCTAAACGACTCAGAGGACTGTTGAAAAACATATGTACATGTATCCAAAAACACAACAGAGTGTCCAACATGTACAGGCAAGGGTGAGAAACCAATATATGAATCCAAAAACGACAACTACATACCCAAACACATATAGCAGATTCATATAAGCATGTCTCACAAAGTATCATCATGCATAATATAATACAATATATCAGAGTACTAACAGTAGAAACACAAGGGCCCCGTGCCCAACAGTCAACGTTATTTTCAAAACGTATGCATGAACACTTCCACATATCTCAGCTAACGTTTCAGTGCTTAATTTCCGGAAATCCTATCACCATTTGAAATGAGCTGATCAGGCTCCAAAATCATTGACCCGCAGGTAACAATGACTAACACCAAAGTTGGCCGAAAACATAAGTACATGACTCCCAGGAAATAGCACATGGGCATGCATGTCAGTGGTACTTACGTTGTAATCAGTCATACTATATTGTCCACTCAGGGCACAATACGAACACCTATCCCGTATGACTTCATTATTCATTAAGGCACAATGTTACACAATGACCGAAGTCATCCCCAGGTTTCCTTGCCATCAAGGTCCCCCTCATTTCACGACATGTCTGCCAAACATATACGCATGAGAAAACCAATTGTTTTCGTCAGTTTATCTTTGTCGTATCATTATTTCCTTGTTGAAGCATCAATGCTATCAACCACCACAATGTTTTTAGACTCTTTAAGTCTTTATAACATTTTCTCAAAAACTGGACCCACAGTCCAAACTCGAAAAGGACACGCAGTCCACACAGATCAAACCCCCAACCGATGCACCAGTTTCGGATTTTGGATTTTACAGCTCAAAACACGTCCACAAGCTTACAGGACCACAAAGAATGTCCACAAGCCTAAAGGACTAACACACTAACACGTATCCTTGATCCACGTGTTCCGCAGAACTCTAGAATCCCGACGTCTCAATTTCTAGGTCCAAAACCAAAAACTACATTTCTCTTTAAAAACTCAAAAACCAAAACTCAAATCTCCGAAGCTTACATAAAACTTTCGGGATCGGTTTTCCATAAAAACAAAACTCGGTCGAAAGACCACCATTTCTCTTTCGTAGTTTTTCGGTAAAACACAAACTGTGAAATACGGTTCATAAGACAAAAACTTTCTCTTGGATAAAACCAAATAAATTGAAATCACGTTTCCCAAAAACGCTTTTACTCAAAAATGTTAACTTTATTATTTTAAAGACCAATAAAGTACCCAAAAATATTATTCATCCTAAAAACTTCATTTTTCTTCCTTAAAGCCAAATCTTCTCCATTTTGCCCTTTAAGTCAACTTACCCTTAAAAAGCAAATATTTATTATTATTTTATTCCAAAATGGCAATTTATTTCTTTTTCTCCCAAGGTTCATTGAAAACTAATTTAATATTATTATTTTTCTTTATTTCAAATCCCGAGCTTTTTAAAGCTTTTATATTACATATTGTCGGATTCTAACCTGTGTTAGATCCTTTGATGAAATAATCCCCACAACAGGGTACGTGATACATTCATACACGCATTTCAATGCTATACCATACAATCACATATAAGCAGGTATTTCAGACATAAACAGATAAAATCAATTATCAGCAGATAAATGAAACCAATCCACAAACAATTAAACACAGATAAATAATTATAACTCAAACACACAATCACAGCACATAGCTGTCGAAACTGGAATTCCTCAGGTTTGTCCCCTTACCCGTTGAAGTTCCTCCTCCGAGTAAAAGTTGTTCAATCGGCCCGAAAATTCTCCCATTCCTCGCTCGATTATCCGATACTCACTACACACATACAATCAATCAATGTATTAACACAAAACACAAAAATTTCTCCTATTCTCTACCTCTAGGGCTTTGGCCGCAAGCTATTAAAAATAGCTAGGGAGCTCCAAAAATTCTCTTCTCTTGGATACTACCCTAACTAAGTGAGATAGACCTAGATACAACTTACAACATCAAAATCCAACAAAATCCTACTCCCCCAACAAGTGTAGGTTTCAGCCCTTCTTTACCATGGGAGCTAAAGAGCTCCTTTGGTTTCCAACTTTTGGATTATGAAAGGATACCATAAATCTAGATCAAAGAAATTAGTTTGGTATTAAAAGGATTTTTCTACAATTTTTTATGGATTTTTGAAGTTTATGGGTTAAAAATCCTAACCTCCATGAAACTAGATTTTCAAGAGATGTAAGGAGAGATTGAGAAAGTTAGAAGAGAGGTAATACCTCCTTGATGAACTTCCTTGAAAGAAATGAGCTTGAATCACTCAAAAACTCGAAGTTTCTAAGCTTTTTCAATGGAGAATTCTTTGAAGGAAATAAGAATGGAGAAGAAATGGGTTAGAGGAGTTGGGTGAATGGTTTGGCCGAGAGGCCAAAGTGATTTGAGTGAGAGATTAGATATTTTCTCCAAAAGGGTAAACTTGTAATTAAGTAGAATGGTAGTTTGGTAATTTTGCTAAAAGACCATGGACAATTTGGTCATTTCACGTCCAGATATTTTGAAAATCATCATGACGCTGGCACGAGTCCCTAGGTGACTTGACACTGACTTGACATTAAGATTATCCGTTCGCGGGTCCCGTTAAATCCTTCTATAGCTCCCGTCGTCTCCCAGTTTGATTCTTGGCCCGAATATAATATATTATTTTCACTTTTGAACGTTGGGACAGATTTTAGCAAATATGTAGAGGATCGAATTCTAAGACTAATGGTTCTGACCGTTAGTCAAAATTAGGTCTTTATAGTAGTAAAACGCTACTATTCGTGAAAACGTAGACCGGACTTTGTTTGAGTTTTCGGCCCAAAATGTAACCGTAGGTTCCTACGATCGTATGGAGCATGAATATGATTTTAGTTTTCCCAAAATCATTTTCTAAAACACAGATAAAAAATATAAACTCATTTATATAGTTTACTGGTCGTAGAAAGCGTGAAAATCGGGGTGTTACAGTAAATACTTAAGCCCATGATTTGATGATCATGTGATTGAGTGTGAAATAATATCCCAACTCACTCCTCCTGGAACATCATAATGGAATGGTGTTGCCGAAAGGAGGAATAAAACCTTATTGGACATGGTTCGATCCATGATGAGTCATGCAGACCATTCAGACTACTTACAGGGACATGCTCAATTAACAACAGTTTTCACAATTAACTGTGTTCCATCTAAGACATTTCAAAAGACACCATATGAGATATGGAGTGGGAGATGACCCAATATGTTTTTCATGAAGATTTGGGGTTGCAAAGCTTCTGTGAAGCATCAAGTTTCTCATAAGTGAAGGAACCTGTTTGAAATACGAGAAGGGGGTTGAATTATGTTTCTTAAATTTTTAAAACTTTTCGCAAGCAGATATATATTTTTGCAAAGAGTTGGATGCTAAAACAACAAAGGGTGCAGAGAACGTTTACAAACATTAGTTGGACGCTCGCTGTGAAGGATTATATTTAAATAATAGGCACGTTAAGAAAGCAATTCAATCCCAAAGAGTTAGTCAGAAGACAAGCTAAGGTAAAAGCATGGGAAAGAAAAAGAACACAGAGATATTATCCTGGTTCACTCTTCACCAAAGAGCTATATCCAGTCCCTTTTACTTGAGAGTTTTTCCATTATAACAAAATCCTTTTTTACAAGTATTCAACACCTCTTCAGGCAAGTATTCTACATCTCTTCAGGCAACACTAAGTATTCTTTTCCAGTCAAGCCTCTTCAGGCTCAAGTATTCTTTCTAAACAAGTCTCTTCAGGCTCAACCAACAAGGTTTGAAAAAGAGTTTTATTCTACTAACTCACTAAGTGTGAGGGTTTGAAACTAAGCTCAGAACTCTAAACAATACTCTTCGTAGAGAGTGATATGAAAGTTTAAGAGCAGAGTAGCTTTGAAAGCTTTTGATATCTTTTATTGCTTGATCGTTTGTATGCTTCTATTCAAGTTCCGTCACTTTGCATCTTCAAAAGTGGGGGTATTTATACCCCATCAAGACTTGAGCATTCTTCAGTCTTCAATGGATAGAAAAAGATCTGTTCTGATTGAGCATTAAATGCTTTCTTCCGTTGAGTCAGATGACTTGTTGAGGCTTCTGAAAAGCAGAGTAGACAATCACGCTGATAGCTCAAAGAAGTGCTGGCACATTTTCCTTGTACCCGAAAATTTGCCTTTTGTCTTTCCTTTTGGAGATAGTCAAATCCTTTTGTGTCAGGAACAGAAGGACTTCAACGTTTGATGGTACGAAGATTACAAAGAATGTTTGTCCAGAGGATACAAACTTTTACACGTTGAATAAAGGATTCAAAACATTACACATTCGTTCGTGCTTAAACTAAAGCATAAAGCATTGGACTTAGTGAGGAGAACGTTTATTGGAAAGAGTCTTTTGACTCAGATACACCGTTTAAGATTTTATAGTCTAGAAAGCACGGGAGCTTAGGTTTTGGACGTACTATAAAACTTTGGACTTAGATTTTTCAGCACACTTAAGATAAAACATTAGTCCATGGCTAATGTTTGTTATCTTAAATTAGTCTTTTGTTCACATCAAAACTCAAGGGATTAATGGACCGTAACCACTTTGGTTCTAAGGATATCCCAAAAACTACGCCATAAATGATGTTTAATAACATTTATTTTTTTGCATTTAATAGCGCTTTTGAGCGCTATCTACTTTGGCGCTATTAAAAGTGGTAACCAAAGATAGTGTTTTTGAAGCGTCGTCGTTGCGGTACTTATAATAGCGCTTCTTCAACGAAAGTTGTCTTTTCCTTTTTTTTTAAAAAAAATCATAATTTCCTGTACTCAATTCTCAAACCTGCAGATTCAAAAGGAAATTCAAAAATAAATTCCAAAGGAAATTCAAAACTATGAAATGATATTCAACACATACACAGTCAATTATTTGGGCAAGATTGCGATTCAAAATCTAAAAAGGATAGGATTTATACCTACCTTATTCAGTTTCTCCGAAGAAGCACTATTAAAGTTGGAGCGCTTTTTTTTTTTAAAAAAAGTTTGGGGTAACGATAGTGTTTTCCTTGGGGAAACATTATTAATCACCTCCGCACCTTTTTTTTTAAAGCATTTCCTCCCAAAACTGCTATTAAGTGTGCACTATTGAAGGTTGATTCTAGGGTACTGAAGGAAACCAAAGGATACTATTTCTATAATCCTACCAAGGGCAAAGTGTTTATCGCATAAAATGTTGTATTCCTTGAAGAGGAGTTTATGTCCAAAGGAACCAGTAGGAGAAAAATTGAGCACTTGAAGAAATTCAAAGTTCCATAGTAGCAGCAAATCGATGGTGGAAATAGAGTTGCCTCCACAAAAAGGTTCTGGAACAACAACCTGCTCTAGTAGCACAAGATCTGCGTAGATCTAACAGAATACGTCATCGACCCGAGAGATATGGATTTATATCTTGACCCAACAAGGTGTTTTTTTTAACTGTTCATATATGAATGACAAAATTAGTCATTTCATTCCTTATCTTGATTATTTTGTTTAACTTAGTCCCCTAAATTTTATTTGTGTCAAGTTAGTCCTTTATGTTGGCAAAAGTTAACTCCGTCAGTTTCCGTCTAACAGTGTCAGAATTTCCCTCTCTCTTCTCCCTTTTCTCTTCTCTATCTTCCTTCCACTATTTTTTTCGACAACTAAAGCTAAACCACCGTTGCCCTTTTCTCCTCTTTTTCTCTTTTCTTCTTCTTTGTCTAAATATAATACCAAAGTTTTCATTATAGCAACAAAAACCGAGACATTAGACATAGAGACAATCCTATATTTCTCCTATATCGACGAAGACTCATGGCAGAGCAAAGGCTACTTCCTCAAACTCTCAAATTCCTTGCACTTCGTTTACATCTCTGCTCCTGAAAACGACGCTTAACTGATCTAGCAAGACAAGGTCCAACCAGGTCAGTTTGTTTACGTGAAGGAAGTCATTGATGAAGTGTTAAAATGTTGAAGGAAGACATTGATGGGGTTTATGGTTTAGAATGAAGATGAAACGGGGAGAAGAGAGAAAATAATTTTTTATTGAGTTTTAACGGAAGTTGTAGCGATATTAGATGAAAATTGACGGTATGGGTAACGATGTTAATGTTTGCCAACATAGAGAATTAACTTGACACAAATAAAAAGCTAGAGGAATAAAATGAGAGACAAAAAAAACTAATTTAACCTAAATGAAATCTATAAATTTTTTAATAAAAATATATCACATTTTGCTTCACCTCGTGCAGTGCACGAAACAACACTAGTAATATAAGGTGGTTTATCAAACATCTCTATTTTGACCAAACAAGTTTATCTGTTATAAGCTAGCTAGCGGTTCGACCTTGCCAAAAGTGATGTTTGGTTCATGTAATGTTTTATTCTCAAGTAAAATACATTCCCGAGAATCTCATTCTCATAAATATTTCTATTTTCATTCACAAATTTTATTCCTGAGCATCTTTTATGCCTGAGAATGAAGTTTTTATCTATTGCACCGAACATGAGAGATTTTTATTCTCCACCTCATTTTCGCGGGAATATGAAAATATGTATGATACAAAGCGCTACGTAACTTTGTTTGATTTAGGAAAGAAAGTGAGAGGAAAGAAAGAGGAAGAAATGGAAAAGAGAGAAAATGAGTAAAAATTGAGATGATTATTTGTTTGTTTGGTTGAAGAGCAAAAGAAAGAAAAAGGTGAACTTTTCTTTTCTCTTGTTTTTTTTTTATATTACCATGTTATAGGTACGGAGTATCTACCACCGTTAGTAGTGACTAAACTTTGTCAGGGAACTTGTTGGACACACAAGGTGAGTTCTCTCTTCCTAATCAGATTTTTTCCATACACAAGAGCCATGATTTGAACTCCTTACCACTCGCTTAAGGTGGACTCAGACCAATCATATGTTGATTTTCTCTTCTCTTATTAAATTGGATAAAAAATGTGAGGAAAGAAAATACATATCTATGAATGGCATAAATAGGTTTAAGTTAAAATAAAATATGATAATAAGGTATGAGGTTCTTTCCAAAATTAACATGTAATAAGATAAGATAAGGGCTTCTTTCCAAAAGATTTGTCAACCAAACAATAAAAAACTCCATTTTTTTTTCTATTTTTTCTTTTCATACTCTTTTCCCTCAAAACAAACACATCGTAGTTCTAACAATCATTCAGTTTCTGAATATTTTGCAGTACGATGAATCGCTAGGGTTTTTCAATTTTTTGGGATCCCAAATCAGCACTCGGAAGAGAATGCCTCGGTACCTGTGGTTCTTAGTTATTGGAATTTCAGTTTAATCGAATCGAATCCATGTCATTGTGACTCGTTAATCCTTATTTCCTTTGCATTTCCAGGTGCTATTGTGATTACTGCGATACCTATTTGACCCACGATTCTGTAACTTTCTCACTTCACTTCTCATTTTTTCTATAACAGCAATAGCACCTGATTTTCACTCACTGCGAATTTCGATTTTTTAATTTTTTTTAATTTTGTGTTTATTTAGCTCAACTTGCCAATTACTCTGGTGCCTGATGTGTTTAGGATTTTAGGGTTAATTTTATTTTTAAAATGTGATATATAGGATTACCAAAAAAATTGGATGGAACAAAAATCTGGGTTAAGTTGAAGTTTAAGTTTTTTACGTAGGCTGTTTTATAAGTGCTTGAGATGTTGTTTTCGAATGAAAATAAGACATGTGTAACAACTGTTACACATATTATATTTTTATTGATGAGTTGTTATACATGTGTTTTTCTAATTGGAGAACAACATCACGAGTACCTAAGAAAGTGCACCTAAGTTTGTCCAAGTTTTAATTCCATGACAGTTTGTTAGCCACAACAGTACATTTTTATGCTGGAAACATTATTTGTGTGTATATATTATATTTGCAGCCATCTGTAAGAAAGCAGCATAATGCAGGTTACAAACACAAGGTACTATGAAATTTTCTCAGTTGTTAAAAATATTTGCTCTGCATCATAGTGGTGATGTGATGTGATGTTTACTTATCTGTTCATAATGTCAGGCAAATGTGAGGTCCTACTACCAGCAATTTGAAGAAGAACAAACCCAAAGTTTAATCGATCAAAGGATCAAAGAACATCTTGGGCAAGCCACAGCATTTCACCAGCTTGGTGTGGCTTATAATCACTTGGCGGTGGCTCAAAGGGCATCCCTTCCTATCCTGCCACCCCCAAGATTTCCTATTCCTGCAACTGCACAAGTTCCTGGAAGTCAACCACTGATACCGGGGATCAGACCTGTTTTGCCTAGGCCGAGTCCTGTTGCACCAGGTGAATATTTTCTTTCCCAATCCTTTCATTAAAGCATTTGTTTTCTGCATTTTACCTGCAGGCATCTGTGGTTCTTTTAATCTGTTTAAATTGAATATGATTATGCACATCTTGATGGTTCACTGCAAATTATTTGTTTTGCTTCCATTACTGTAATTGCCTTTCGTGTGTATTTCATTTTTCATCTGTGCTACTAGATTCTTTGCCTTTTCTCATATAAAAATTATTCTTTTATTTCATTAAATGAGAATCATAGATAAGAAAAATCATGCCGGTATTTATCGATTTAGTTGGTTGGAATATTTGGTTAAAAGCAGCAACCTTCTATTCTTGTGCCAAAAGCTCTGGAAAATTGGGTAGCCAATGCCATGTTCAAGCATTATAAACTAGTTGCTTTGTTCTAGCCATATGTGGTGTAACTAGTTTTCAATGGAGTTCACAGGATATCTTTCTGCACCCACCATGCCACCAATGGTACCTCCACCTGGTGCTACCTCAGTAGCAGGTCAAGCAAATACCTTACCCTGGTCCGCTACACTAGCTCCCCCATCAATAGTTCCTGGAAGCACTGCAGCATCAACTTCTAATGGTGTTCCAACTATGGTTTCATCAACAATGCATCAAGCCAATCTGTCAGCACCATCAACTGGAGGTTATGATAGTTACAATGCCAATGCTCAAGCACCTGAGGGCAATCACTGACGTGGTCAACCTGGTATGCTATGTCATATTGAATAGCCTAATGCAACACTTGTTCAATAGAAGTTTCATCGCCTTATTCTTTGCTTTTTTCTACTGGTAGCCGAGGGAGAAAGCACAATATTTGCAAGGGATTCTAATATGGAATTCCACAATCACTGTAATTCTTTCTAGGATGAGAGTCATATGACTAGAACTATATATGCTCTTTCTGCAAGCAGTTGATCAAACGAGGAGTGAGGACTCTCACCTGCCACATTTAGTTATATTTGGAGAAATAGTATTTTGAAATTTTTGGTATGTAGTGTGTCAAGCGTCATGGATGTGGCTTGGACGAAAGAATTCATATCCAAGTGGTAGTTGCATAGAATTTTCTGACATAGCTTTGTTAATTTTTACTCTGCAATTGCTTTTATCTAACCTTCTAGTTGCCACTGCAAGTTTGGGTAAGTACCATTGTAAGCTCAAGGCTTGAAGCATGCCATAACATTTGCACATGATAGCTTTCCCTCTATAAACTTTTTAAGGTATGAAAAAACTGCATATATTTTTTGAGATATCAAGAAATGGCTTGGCGTAAGCGACAGGTGGAACAGCAGAGGCAACAAAGAGAAGGCAGCATGAAAGGCAGCAGCGTTTTAGGTGTTGTGTGGAGAATTTCCAGCTGTGGGCATAGAGGAATTGTTGACATGAGGGATCTCCATAATCCTTAAGAATGTTTTAAAAGTATTAGCAGGGTAGGAAAGGAAGCCTAAAACATGTCGCAGAACATTGTGGTTAAGGATTATTCCACCGCAGTAATATAAGTGAGCAATGCAAAATCACCCAAGATTTAACAAGTTTGTTTGGAATAGAATTCCATTAAAAACTGTTATTATTAACCCAGGCAGTCAAGCACCCCAAGAACCAACCCAGAAATTTGTTTATCCAATATGTTAAAGCGCTCACCCTATCACGTGTATCTTGGAGTTGATACCAGTTGCAGGTTTAATTTTTCCGTAGAAGTCACCACCAAGTCATGGAACGGCTATGTGAGTGATTGGGAATTTTATCCCACAATGCTGCATGCGACGTGTAGCTAGAGAAAGAAGATATAATGCGACAGATTTTGAACAGGTCCAATTGAAAGGGAGATCACGATACATCAGAATTTTAGAAGTCAATTTGGCTTTGAATCATATCAAAACTGGATAAAATAATAGTATAATAACTTGTACCTGCCTTGTAAATTTACCCAGTTTTAGCTTTTTCAACCTACAATTTTTAGCACGATGTAATTTGCAAATTCGATTTTGAAGCTCGTGAGTAAAGTAAAAGGGTTCCCAATTCTTGGTAATGTTTTAACTCTACCCAATGTTGTAAAGTAAAATACGAAATCAAAATTTTGATTTTAGTATTCAGAACTGGAAATTTCATCAATAGGTTTACAAATTTATATTGAAAGTCACGCAGTTGCTTACGCAGTGTCAACTTGGCTCGTAGAGTATGTCAACTTCACACCGGAAGGTATATTTACCCAATAAATTCTGGAGGCAACCTTCTCGTTTTTGCAAAGCTCTAGATCCATACCCAACAATTGCGCTGTGTCGATGAGTCTATTATGCGTCAGAAACGCACAAAAAGAACTTCAACAGTTCATCTACCATGCAGCGAACAAAATAATGCAGCTGGTAGTAATTCTCATCCAATGCTAAGCTATATGCTACATTTAGCAAGGAAAAGAAAATACATACAATTTATGTATAATGTATATGGACAACTTTGTCAGAGAATCTTTATCCTATTACCTAGGTCACTTTATACTACATTTAAAAGCATTCCCTACCCTGTAGATATCGCTGCTATCCTTTGCCATCATTTTTTCCCCAAAAAAAGTTGAATTTTAAGTAACCGCACAAGTGGCGCTAGTACACCATCTGAGACGAGTACCCATTGGTTTTGTGAGATCTACCTTGAACCATAATAATATTGTCTCAAAAATCAGCTATGGTCCACAGATACAGGTCTCAAACGCCTTTTGTAAACCTTCCCAAACGGAATAGACGTACTTGGGTTACTCCTTGTAACTTGATTCATGAAGAGTTGATGTCTGCCAAAATTAAAAAAAAAGCATGGTTATCAAATGAGAATCGAATGGTGAATTAAAAAACCTATTTTTTGACTTGTAAAATCTATACATATCGTGAATCATAAGATACATAATCAATTATTAAAAATAACAATATTTTTCACATATAAATGCGATTCATGCTATTCCGACTACCATGCTAATAACTGCTAACATTTAATACAGATTGTTGAGATGATGCATTACTGATCACTTTATCGGGAACACAATACTTTTTTTCTTTTTCCTCAAGGCTGAATAATGGACTCACTACATGCAAGAAAGTGAAAAGGTTCCTACTTGGCTGCTGAACCTGAATGAAGTTTCAGAAAATTACCTACCTTGATGGCATTGCATTAGTTGTGCTTATATGTGCCTAACTAGTTTAGACTTAACTTCAGAAGGGAAAGTACAGAGAAAACTATAGGTTCATACAGCAATTTCAACAGCTCAATGTGTTTCACTCAATTTTTAATGTATCCTTATTTTTTTACTTCAAGCCAACAAATTCAATATGGTGGAAGATAGCATTACATGGTCAAGAGATCAAAGAAGGCATTTATTTGAATAGCTGAGCTAATATGTCAAACTAGATTTAAAAAAAAAAGAAAAGAATAAAAACAAAAAACAAAAAAATAAAGAAGAGAAGAGACAACAGAAGGAAAAATTACTTCAAAATTATCATACCTCTTAAGTTCCAATTTCTGGATTACGATTCCATTCAGAAGGAGCTCTGAACTGTAAACAGCAGTTCCTGCGAATTTAAGTAGTTCCATATGACATGAATATATGATAAATCATTATTGCATTCTTTATTGAGAAGATGGAAGGTGTCAACACCTCTCTTAAGGAAATGGTGGCAAATTGCATAGTCCTCTTCACAAGAAAGAATCAACAGATCATCTAAGATTTTATCATTCTTGTCTGCACATATCTGACTTTCATCCACAATCTGAAGAGTGAAGACAATTTATAAATGAACTAATTTAACAAAATGTGTGCAGAAGGTGGGGAACACAACATATTGAATAGTCCAAAAATGCCTCACATTGCAACTACAGGTCAACTGCAGTTGTGGAGTGTTATTCACAGGTGAATACGCATACCTGGCCATGAACAGCTGTGACCAAGCTCGCGACCACTTCCTTATCAGGTTTAATGTGTGGCGTGATGTAGACTCTTTTACCCTGTAGAGGCAAGCAATCATATTATGAGGTAAAAATGACGAGTGCATAAGAATTTGAGCGCAACTAAAGGACATTCATATGAATACCTTCAGGAGTGGCTTCTGTCTTGCTCGAGCAAGAGACACAGGCATGCTAAAGGCTATTTCCTTTTCCTTTTTGACATCCCTCAGAATGTAATTTTTCTCATCAATATAACAGTTGGCTTGCCCACAGCTCTCAAGCCATAAATGTGTCACCACTAATTTACCAAGAGCCATTGTTTCCAACATATTCTTTGTACGAGTAAATTTGTCTGCTACAAAATGTGTGGCCTCCATCGAGCTTGATGCAATAGATATATTGAACCGTGCCAAGATCTGAAGGAGGAAATAACAAAATCACTAGTTGGTAATGGTAACATTTAGCATCTCCAGTGATAAACATAAAAGTAAAATCAACAGTTTACCTTTTTTTGCTGCTTGATGACACTGTCATCCAAATGCATGCTAAACAGAACTCGAACATATGTCATATCTCTTCGCTGTCTCAGATCTTTCCATATCAGATCTTGTGTGGACTCAGAAACTCCTAATCTAATAAGCTCTTTCAAAAGGGAAGACTTTGGCAGGTTTTTGTCACATGGCTTTTTGTGATGCTCGTTGTATGTATGGCTAGCATTTGAAATCTTTATGCCTTCACATGAGGCGACTGTAGCTGGAATTTCTGAACTTGATTGTGCAACACTCTTGTTTGATGATATTTCAACATGTGCCAGCAATAAGGGATGCATATCATTCAGGTTTTCAAATTTCATGGCATCACCAGCTGAATCTGGTTGGACAGAGTTCCCCTGTAACAAGCATCTGCCATTGTCGATACTTGAAGTTTTACAAAGCGGATGGGTGTGACAAAAACATGATTTATCAGCATCATCCTGGCCTTCTAGACTTCTAGTTGAGGGGACCTCGCTTTCTTTTCCAACAATACACAAAATTGTAGGTGCATCAAGTTTGATTTTCACATTAGCCCGCTTTCTTTTTCCTCTAGGTCTTTTTGGGTAAAGCCAAGAATCAATCCTTAAAAGACTGCTACTTGCAGATAGCTGTGCACTAACTTGAACCTGATGATTCAACCTCCTCTTCCTAGTCACCCCACATGAATTGGTAGGCAATTCGAGACATTTTGTCCTAGCATCCAACTTCAATGGATCATCCACTAAACCATTTTCCTTCCTCTTGTGCCTAATACTTTCCTTGACACTAATGTTCCTCCCTGTACGATGGCTGGGTTGATTTTTGATCCTTGTCTGTCTGCTCTCATGATTCCAAATTTTGGGTTCTTTGGCAGCAGGTTGAAAACTTATACACTCTCCCAGTGAGCAAACCTGTTCAAGTGAGACATGTTCACAGCATATTGGCAAACTAGAACTATTTTCGAGCTGTCTCTCAATAGTTGTCATGCTTTCCGTTATTCTTTTTACTTTCCCTGAGACAGGAGTTGGCTCCTGATTGTCAGTCCGCTTGCAAGAAGAACTAGAAGTTATTGTACTAAAGCTACACGAAGAGACATTTCTTTTCTTTGATTTTGTTGTGATAGACTGTAAACCAGGATTCTGTCTATATGAAGAACTTTTCAGATGAGATTCATTCTCTGTCCAATCACTCAAAGCGCCATCAAATGCATTCTCTGGTTGGTGAGCATCATCGAAATAGCTGTCAGGAGGGGGTACATAGGCTAAGGCCTCCATAGCTTCAGCAGCTATTTGAGTGTCTAAACCAATATCAGGCATGTCTTCTGTAGGTGCTACACTAGAATAAGCATTGACATTCTCTATTGCTGCACTTGACTTAACATCCAACTCCTTGATAGGGTTATTATTTTCAGTTACCATTCCTGGTCCTTGGACTAACTTCTCTTCACATCTATTACCTGTACTACAGTTTCCTTGGTTCCGAAGATGGCCACCTTTTTTCTCTCTTTTCCTCATATATGTCTGTCTATAGCTTCCAAAATTTGAAGATGCTTCAATATTTTTACAAAAGATACCAGCTCCTTTGTCATTTTGATCACTGCCAACCCATTTGAAGGGTTCTTTTCCTTCTTTTTGAGTTCGAGCTTTAATTTTCTTAGCCAAACTTAGTGGTCCTCTTGCACTTGGGACATGAGGTGATTTCTCTCTAGTCTCCTTTCTATACTGAATTTCTTGAAAGAAATCCACATTGCTAGATGACAAGAATCGATCCACAAAGCCAAGTGCAGCTTGGGTTGAATCCCCAGAATCTGCTGAGTGAATGTGATTTAACCTTGCAGGTACATATAGATGATCGTTGTCATAAAAGCTCTCAGCATCAGTTGGAACTCCTTTGTCCCCTTCAAGTAAATGATGTTCTATAAAAACTAATCATTCATGAAGTACTTTAGAAAAAATAACTTATGCTACTTATCTACATGGCAAGTCAAACAAAAAAACATAGAGATACAATGCAAAAATTATCAAAAAGACAACTGTAGCACTAAATTTTAAGATGTAGATAGCAAATGCATACCCATAGCAGATTTCCCACAAGTGGTGGCTTTTGAAACTGCTCGCTCACAAGGTGGCTTGGGCTGTCTCTTCTGGAAGCGCATCAAAGGATTTTTTAATGTTGGACTAGTTTCATCCTCAAGTGGTCCTTTGGCAACAGTTACTGCTTCACTATTATCCATTTCTTCGTCCTCACTATCAAGCACCACTTGTTCATACTCACATATTGCATCACTTGTCATGTTCTCTGCAGGGTCTGAATCCTCTACAAGCTCAGTGTTCAGATTGAGATTTTCAGTAAAGGGACTATTGATCACTAGCGTGTCGTCGAAAAACTCAGTTTCTTGAAACTATTCATCTTCATTGGCATCTTTGACTTTATCTCCTAATTGTATAGCCAAAAAAACATTGATATCAGGATTTGCTAGTTCTTCTATCCATAATATTCCATACTCAGAACTATACAATAATAACTTTCACAATTATTTCTTAGTTCTTACATGCAAATATTTATTAGGGGTAAAAAACACACATCTCTCAACTGAACCTGTTTCAAACTCATAAGCAGTGCCATTATGGGTGATCTAGAATAGAGTCTGTTCATCAAATCAAGTGCCAAAAACATTAAAAAGGTGGTTCAATGCACAAGGCTCCCACCTAGTAGGGTCTGGGGAGGCTAGATGTACGCAGTCTTACCCGCGCAAGCGGATAAGCTGTTTCCAAGATTTGAAACGTGACCTCCAAGTCACAATGCAACAACCTTACTGTTGCGCCAAGGCTCACCCTCTATAAGTGCCAAAAACATTGAACTCTACAATTTTGATTAACTTATGAGTTTTAAATTATGGTCAGCAAATGTAATTGGGATCACAATATTGCGACTTTGGTAGTCTTTGCAATCTTATCGTGATCACAATTGCAGCTACATTTTTCTGCAATTGCAAGTAAACACAACACAACCACGACAGTGACTGCAATTTGTTTTATTTTGACTACAACAATGCATAGTCTGTACACAGCACTTAAAATAATTTGAAACAAAATTGTCCACCAAACTGAGGGAAAAGGAAAAAAATACAAAAAGTGCAACGATCAATCCATTTTTTGTGAATAATTTGAAACGCAGAGAAAATCTGAAAAAGATCAACGATCAATCCATTTTTTGCATTTGCATCTCTTTTTTTAAGCATGCATCAACGGGGAAAAAGTAATGATCGAAGTAATAGATAAATAAGTTAACAACAAATTCAGAAAAAAAACACCGAAGAAGCGGAAAATACCTGGTGGCGAGGAAGGTTGAGAGTGAGAGTGAGAAGAAGCCATTGGAATGTGAAGTGTGAACTGGTTTTATAGCTTAAATGATATTTTGATTTTTGAAGTAAAACCCTAACAGTAAACACAATCGTCAGAATAAGATATAGATAGATAACACTAATTTGAGAAGAGAAGAGTTGGAGGGGGAAATGAAAGTGAAATGATGAAGGGAAATTTTCAGTCCAATATTTTGGAGGGAAACAACTTGGTTCTTTTTTTCTATTGCTGCTTAAACAACTTCGTTTTTTTTTTTGACAGGAAAACATCTTCCTTCTTTAAAACTTAAAAGGGGAATGTTATTTGTACATCCAAAATGGGATACCTATAGTAGACATCTCATTTTGACTGTAATTTTTTTTTTTTTAACTTCAATTGTAAATTTAAAATATGTTCAAGTTGTATTCATTCAAAATGGGTTATCTATTATAAGTGTCTCATTTTGGGTGTACAAATAACATTCCTCAAACTTAAAAGGTTTTTTTTTTTTGAACTAAAAAACTTAAAAGGGTTAAACATTTGCAAAAATTGTAAATTAAAGGATTTGACTCATCTAAAGTGAAAAAGCAAGGATACATCCACCATTGATTTGATAAATATATAGAGATCTTAACCCACTAAAAATGATCCAAGGGTAAATATATCCTTACTTTCTCGCTTTAGAAAGTTTCTCACTTTAGAAGAACCAAATTATAAATTAAAAGGGTGTTTGATATGGTAGCGTCTAGCATGTACCCTTAGCCCGGAAACTTTGTCTACAAGGGTGTAACATTTTTTTTTTTACCCATAATAATAGGTTTTCCAATTTTTTATTTTTTATTTTAAAATTCTTTTGTCTTTGAAATTCCATTTTTACCCTCTCCCCTTCCACCCCATCCTCAACCCTCCACCGTCCCCGTCCCCATCCCCGTCCACATTCAACTGCTCAGCAACCATGGCCCACAACCATCCCACGTCTACCACCCATCCACCCACAACCACCACTGGTCGGAGAACCCCGTCGTCGCCCCCTCAACCTCACCACCACCATGCTCACCGTCCTCACTCCTTTTCCCCTCTAACTAGATATGCGCAGGGACCACTCCATTGCATCCACCATCGCTGTCCTCACTCCTCTTCCCCTCTACGCAGGGACGGCAAGAGTAGATCCGGTTGTATGAATAATGATCCACGCTTAGGTCGTGGGAGGATCGAGGTCTCAAGTTTAATCTCATAATGCTTCATATATTAAAAATATGTAGAATGTTAACGAGTATTTTCTGGGCATTGGTTAAGAAATCAAGAAAGGAAATTTTGCATGGGTAAATAATGTATTTAATATATTGAAAAGTATTACACTTAGTTTCACAATAAAAACTTTCATTTTGTTGATTCCTTATCCTTGTGTAGAAGCCTCGATCAATCAATCAAGAGGGATACCTCACCCTTGTTACAGCTTTGATCAACAAGTTTAATAGAAAATAAACACTCTCCTTACTGCAAATGATACAAGTAGAAATCCTACGAGTGAGATGGGGTGACGATAAAGAAGGCCTAAATATTTCTCAAGAACTGAATGATTTTTCTCACAAAAATGCTCAGCATTCAAGTGTTTGTTCAGTAGTCCGAAATCCTTATTTTATAAACTTAGAAGAATGTGATCGTTGACAAAGCGATAATGGAAATAGTTGATTTTAAAAATATGAACGTTGTGCATTTAATGTCCTCGTGTACATCGATGTGCACAATACCATACATCGATATATTTAAATTGATGGCCAGTTCAAACAAGATTTTGTAACATGTACATCGATGCAGCTTATTATACATCGAATAATAATAATAATAATAATAATAATAATAATAATAATAATAAGACAACTCTGAATCTCTTAAGATGCTTGGACATCAATGTAACTTATTTGTGAATCGAAGTATAATAATCAATCTTGTATTCTTGCATTCGTCAATCACTTTAAAGATCTGTACATTGATTTTTATAAATCTACATCGATTTAAAAAATTCAAAGACTTAGATTTACCCGTTGTGAAGAGTTGTACATTGATGTGTATAATTCATACATCGATGTATTTTGTTTAAAACCAATTTTGAGCCATTTTCAAGAGAATACATCGATGTTAAGAATTAGTACATTGATGTATTTTAGTTACAAGAACGCACATCCAAGTTTTTCAAAGAAAAGTACATTGTTGTATTTAATTTGTACATCAATGTATTTAATTCACAAATTAGGTATTTGCTTTTATTTGAAAAATATTGTTTTAATTAGATGATTTTTAGATTAAAAACCTTTTACAAACTTGACGATTTTAAGTATTTTGACCCAGTTAAATTTGAAGTCCATCACACTTTTACGAAGTGTCTAAGACTTCTAAGATTTACCCAATTTACCACGATCTTGATACTTGATGGTCATTGCTTATTATTGTGACAACTGACATGCTTGAGCGACTTATTTTCCTTTTTATCCTGCATGTTTATGGTTAGCATTTGTCAATCATAAAAATACAATTAAACGTATATTCACATACTCCCCCCTTTTGAGAATGTCAAACCTCACCTTTCTTACCTTTTCTTACCTGAGTGGTTGAATTATCAAAGTGAACGTGCAGCTCATATGAGTGGAGAGGATCTCCCCTTTTGTTATATTCAACACTCAAAGAAGTCATTAGTAAGATCAAGAAATAATATAAGCCATTTATTTAAATTTGTGTAACTCCCCCTTAAGGCCTTAACATATCAGTGTAGTTTTAAAACATGCCATTTTACCAAATTAAATGTAACTCCCCCTAAATCATATAACTAGCTCACTTTTTCTCTCCTTTTTGGCATTATCAAAAAGGAAAATAAGGAGAATAAATAGATAAGAATTGCATACATTTCAAACATAGGCAAAATAAGTATCGAGCATTTGCCATTCAATAAAATAAAGAGCTTCAAGTACATATAATATCATCAAGACAATACATGAAGACATAAAACAAAAACATCCTAATAACGTAATGCATATGATACTAAAGCATAAATCCTATGATGATAGGAGGAGAGCTCATCATCAGATAAAATGAATTCTCTGCATTGTACTTTGTCATGAAACAAGTGAGTCTCCAAGAAAGATCGATACAAAAGCAAGTGGTGGAGCGACGATTAGTGAGATCTCCACCCTAATGAACATCAATGTACCCTTAATATATCGGATGATGTGAAAAACTGCATCAAAGTGTGTGGTGTGAGGTGCGGCCTTGAACTAATTGACTAGATGAACAACATATGAAATGTCAGATCGAGTTACATATTATATGATAAATCAAGCTCCCAACTAACTGCCGATAAAATGTCAGGTCATCAAGAATGGTGCCATCCAATGGAGTAAACAAAACATAAATATCAAGAGGTGTGGGATCAAATTTTCTACTTATGAGTTCGACCCTAGAGATCATATGTGAGGCATATTTCTCTTGAGAGAAACAATTTGTCCCTAGATGAGAGTACCTCAAGGCCCAAGAAATAAGTGAGATGTCCAAGGTCTTTCATCTTAAAAATCTGACTCAAGACCTATTTAAGCTTATTAGAGGTGCCGTGAGAATCATCACCGGTAATAATAATGTCGTCAACATAAAAACATAGCAGAACAATACCTTGATCAGTTTTGTGAATAATGAGAACAGAATCTTGTGCACTAGAAGAGAAGCCAAGTTAATTGTATTATGAAACTTGGCAAACCAAGCACGAGGAGCTTTTTTGGGACCATACAAGGCCTCACGAAAAAGACATGTAACAACCCCATTTTTAGTTGTCTGCTTGGTACAACATCCCCATAAAATGATTAAATGAAATAAAGGAATGTGTATAATTATGTGAATGTGTGACCTATATGACTTGTGATAATATAAGGTGTAAATTTGTTAGCAAAATAACGAGAGTAGAATCGTGTGCACTAGAAGAGAAGTCAAGTTAATTAATAGTATTATAAAACTTGACAAACCAAGCACTAGGAGCTTTTCTGGGACCACACAAGGCCTTACAAAGATGACATCTAACATCCCATCTTTAGTTGTCTGCTTGATACAAATCCCCATAAAATGATTAACTGAAATAAATGTGATTAATGTGTATAATTATGTGAACGTGTGATCTATATGACTTGTGATAATATAAGGTGGTATTTTGTTAGCAAAATTAGTTAATAAATTATTTTTAATAAAAGGTCCAAGTTCTATTAGAACACGGTAAAATAATAATATAGATAAGAGAAGTAATTAAATATATATAAAAAAAAAAAAACCATTTCAACCTTATATGACTTAGGATTATAGTAATGATTTAATAAAAGAAAATATAGAATTAGTAATAACAGGGTCAATGGGCAATTATGTTAGTAAAAAACTAACAATATAAAAGAAAGAAAAAGAAAATCCACACATTTGGAAAAGAAAACGTAATTGCTACCGAGAAGAGGAAGGAGAGAAAGAAGAAGAAAAGAGGTAATAGGAGAAGTATTACCATCTCCATCAATTTAGATGTAACACAAGAAACCCCTTTTGAAGATAAGTCTTACCATGATGATGAATGATATTGAAATATGTTTTTAGTGAGGGAAATTATAATTATATGTTGATGTTAAAGGGGGTCTTATGACTCGTCGAATGACTCGAACACATTCAAACGTACACCCAACTATATGAAAATGTCAAAGGACTAGCTCGGACATGCATGAGTAAATCACCTTACACATTACGACTCAAGGCACCGAGTGAAGGGCAAGCACAATCCATAAGGGATGATGTGTGCAAGATAAAAAGTTATAAAGTCATAGGTTGGGGTTCGAGGCAATTAAGGCCAGATATGCAAAGTGATTGTATTATGATGATGAGTTATGATTTATGCTTATGGTGTTGATCATGTTTATGATTTATGTGATGTATTGCTAGATGCCGCTCACTGTTTATAATATTAATTGATTATTAATATGATTAATAATAATTAATATTATTGCCAATTAATTGAGAACATATAGGGTCACACGTATAGAGCAAATGTTCGGAGAATTAATTTAATTGATTAATTAAATATGATTTAATTAATAATTAAATGCGATTGATTTAATTGATTGATTAAATATGATTTGATTGATAATTAAATGAGGATAAATTTAATTGATTAATTAAATATGATTTAATTAATAATTAAACATTGGGCCTGTAGCATACAGTGGCCTAGGTGGGTTAGGTTAAGTGAGTGACAGCTATTAGTATGCTGTGCACGTCACTTAAGCAACACACAACACAGAGCACTCATAACGGTCGCTGTACACCCTTGACAGCGCGCCCTCTTTTCTCTCTCTGTGTATCGTGCCTCTCCCAATCCTGATAGCTAGCACTACGCTATCTCTAACGTTGGTTTGCTCGCGTGGACTGAGTAGAGGTATTGCTACTTTGCAATACTGGTGATAGAGAAGCCTTTTTTTATGGTGGTTATGGCTTGACAGTTATCGTAATCTCGCGATCCGAGATTCGTTAATCGTTGGATCGGGCTGATTTTTGGACAACAGGTTCATGACATGTGGCTCTACATCTTCACCGTTCAGTTTTGTGATACGAGGTTTGGAGCGAAAGTTATGAACATCTCAAGTATCAGCGTTTTTGGCTAACCGGTGTTGTTGGCGCGCTCACAGTGTTCGCAATAAAGCTAAGCTTCAAGAGGTAAACACAATATCCTTATGATTCATGTGCAATATGTGGTCTTTTAGTAAAGGGGTTTCTCCGCTCAAGAGGTTTTTGATAATTGTTTTTGAAAATTATCCCTCTTGAAACCCTAACAGTGGTATCAAAGCATCTGGTTGTAGTTTACCATGTATCCTAGGATGTTTGCCTTGTTTGATAACAAGTTTATTGCTTTTGAATGTGATTCAATAGAATGCCTGTTATCCCTCTGCGTGTGACTTTTAAAATTGTTTTAAGCTTTCACTGTGCAATTCACGTTCCTTTTAAAATTGATGTTTAAATTTTGTTGTAAATATCACTATTCGCAATTATCCAATTTAAAGTTGAAAGTTGGTCACTGTGCGCAATGATATAAATTGCGCAGCGTATATTTTGACAATAAATTGGTTTCAAAAATTTTATTTATTTTTTAAATCAATTGGGGATCATGTGTATGATTTGATGTCAAATTTATTTATTTATTTTTGAAATCAATTGGAGATCATGTGTATGATTTGATTTCAAATTTATTTATTTATTTATTTATTTTGAAATCAATTGGAGATCATGCGGATGATTTTTCCTTTTAATAAATTGTTTATTAAATGTGAGGTGTGTGGTTATGGCTTTAGATTGTGGTGTTATTTTATTTGGTAAATACGACATGCGTGTCGTGATTTATTGTCTTTAGTTTATAAATATGGCCTAGGTGTCGTGACATTTATTTTATTTTAAATTTTATAAATTGTTCGGGTTGACATGGAGGCAACACCAAATCATGACGCCAGTGAGAGAAACTTTGGAAGTTTGCTCGAGGGTCAAAGATTGTAATAATTAGTTTTAATTATTCCACATTAGGAGGCCATAATCATAATACCTTTTATATATCTTGTATGTTTATGTATGTGATGCATGAAATGTATGAGATGTATGATTTTAATTGTATGATAGCATGTATGTCATTGTATGCTTAATATGTTTTGAATGTATGTAAGCTAGTATGCCATGTATGCCAAGAGAGATGTTTATATGATAAACAAGCCGGTGAGATAACTTAATTATTAAATTCCTTCAATAAATTAAGTTATTAAATGCTTCCTGATGTGTGGCACTCGTCAAGGCCAGAATCATTTAAGTGTGAGTCATGCCACAGCTGAGCACCTTAATATATTTCGGTGAGGCGCGAAAGGTGAAATAACCTACTGCCAACCATTAGGTTGAACTTAACTAAGTGTATTCAATAGGATTGAAACGGCTTAGAGACATGGGGTTGGGCATTAATCCATATGATGGATTAGAATATGGAGTTATTCACCCAACTGGTTCAAGAATTACATTGGATGTAATTGGAAAGGAGTTTCCTATCTAAATAGCTGAGTTCTGGGTGATCAGCCACAGCTGACTCAGAATGAGGTGAAATATGGATCTTGGTCCCACTAGAAAATCTTTCAACGGGATTTTCAGAGTCAATGATGAGGGTCATTGATTTGAGTAAAATAGTGGGAGCGTATTTAATGAAAGACCTATTAAATATGTTTTAATAATGATACTTATATTCTGTATATTTCTGTATTAAATAACTATGGCTACAAACATAAATTTTATTTTATTGTTGCAATACATCCTTGAGAAGGATGAGTTATCTAGAATTAATTTTCTGGATTGGTACAAATTTTGAGGATTGTCCTCAAGTACGAGAAAAGAACTGTATGTTCTCAAGCAATTAATTCTCAAGCAATTTCTTGCTACTGCCATAAGGGTCGAAAGGGATGCTTAATAGAAGCATCAAGTCGATGCCATTGATGTACGACATCTCATGCTTGCAATCATAGAGACGTATGATATGATCATGCACCTTATGATGCTCTAACAAGAGCTAGCAAGGCATAAGAGGTACTAGAAAGAGTAAAAAGACAAGAAAGGAAGTATGACCTCCTGTTTAGGCATATTTGTTATAAAAGTCAACATATCTACTCCAACATTATGGGTATGGGATACCGCATATGGATCTCACATTAATGTGAAGGATCAAAGGGAGTAGGACATTGATTAATAGGTAAAGGTCTACCCTATGAGTAGAGATGAAGCAAAAGTTGCTGCATTGATTATAGCAGTTTGAATTTACCATTAGGTAAAGGTCTACCCTATGAGTGGAGATGAAGCAAAAGTTGTTACATTGACTATAGGAATTTGAATTTACCTTTAGGTAAAGTTCTACGCTATGAGTCGAAATGGAGCAAAAGTTGCTACATTAACCATAATAGTTTGACTTTGCCTTATGGGCATTAATGGAAGTAAATAACTATTATTTTATTCTAGTTGATAATAGAAACATCATTTCTATATCTTGTATAGACAAGAAAGAATTTAAATTGCAATAAATGGACAATTGTTGTTTATTTATTCAACTGATATCTTCTATGCTTGTATTCATCTGAGATATGGACTTTGTGTCCTTGATCTCGATATGCCCATCTATAACATAAATGCGAATAGGGTCAAACCAAGTGATTTGGACCCTCTATGTCTTTAGCAATATCTTTAGACCATAAAAGTAAGAAACACATTTCCAAGCTCCACTAATTTGGACTCTTGGACTCATCCAATTATGAATTGTTTGAGGTCTGTGAATCTTACTTGTTTGAAAAGATGACTAAGCTCCATTCACTAGTAAGGTGGAAAGGTTGGTAATCTTTTGGCATAATACATTGTGATGTATGAGGGCCTCTAAACAAGTTTGCTAGAAGACAAGTTTCCGTACTTCGTCTCGTTTGTTGATAACTTCAGTGAAGATGGATTTGTGTAAGACACAAGTCAGAAATCTTTGAAATGTTCAAAGAATTCAAGAACGAAGTGGAGAACTAATTTTGAAAAAGTATTAAGATGATGCGATCAGATCGTGGTGATAAGTACTTAAGCCAATTGTTTGATGACTATCTGAAGGAGTGTGAGATTATATCTCGACTCATTCCTCCTGGAACACCATAATGGAATAGTGTGTCCAAGAGGAGAAAATCGAACCTTGTTGGACATGGTACGATTTATGATGAGTCAATCAGACTTCTCTGACTCTTTCAGGGGATATGCTTTACATACAACACCTTTCACACCTAACCGTGTTCCATCTAAGACAGCTGAAAGACACCATATGAGATATGGACTGGTATGTGACCAAGTATGTCTTTCATTAAGATTTAGGGTGTCAAGTTTATAGAAACGTTTGGTTTCAAATAAGCTTGGATCCAAGTGTGACAAACGTATCTTTGTGGGTTGTCCTAAGGAAGCAAACGGACACTATTTCTACAAAAACTTTCGAAGACAAAATGTTTGTCACTAGAACTGAAGTATTCCTTGAGAAGGAACACATCTCCAAGGGAGACAGTGGGAGGAATGTAGTACTTGGATAAATCCAAGCACCACAAAGTACTGATCCGCCTGCAATGGAACAAGAACCGGTTCCACAAGATGTTGTGGTCCAATCACCAGTTCAAGTAACACAAGACTCGCATAGGTCAAACAGGACATGTCATCAACCCGAGAGATATGGAATACTCCTAACTCAAGAAGGTGATGAATCGCTCATGGATCATGATGAGCTTGTGACTTACCACGAGGCCGTCGTTGGCCCTGATTCTGAGAAGTAGCTAGGAGCCATGGGATCCAAAGTAAAATCCATGTACATCAACTGGGTATGGACCTTAATTGAGTCACCTGAAAGGGATAAAAACCATAAGGTGCAATTTGGTCTTCAACAAGAAGACTAAAATGGATGAGAAGGCGAATACCTTTAAGGAGCGACTGATTGCGAAAGGTTTCAAGCAAATTCATAGTATGACTATGATGAGACCTTTTGTACAGTTGCATTGATTCAGATCCCACTTGTTATTGCTTCATAGTATGACTATGAGATCTGGAAAATGAATGCCAAAATAGCATTCCTTGACAGGAATCTTCTCAAGGATGTGTACATGACACAACCTGAGAGTTTTGTCTATTCAGAGAATGCTGGAAAGGTTTTACAAGTTGCAAACATCCATTTATGGATTAAAGCAAATTCCAGAAGTTGGAATCTTCGTTTTGATGTAAACTGTAAGACAGTTTGGATTCATCAAGAACGAGGATGGATCTTGTGTCTACAAGAAGGTTAATGGGAGCATAATTATTTTTCCTCGTATTGTATGTGTATGACATACTACTTTTGGAAACAATATTCCTACACCACAAAATGTGAAAACATGGTTAAGGAATTATTTTTCAATGAAGGACTTAGGTGAAACGTCCTATGTATTAGGAATCAGGATCTATAGAGATAGATCGCTGAAATTGTTAGGCCTTAGTCAAAAGTACATAAATTGACAAAGTGCTTGGGCGCTTTAAATGTGCATGATTCCAAAAGGGGTATCTTGCCTATGACACGTGGCATATACCTGTCCAAGGGATAGTCCCTGTTACATCAGATGTAGAGGGAACGCATGAGTAAGATTCTATATGCTTCGGCAATTGAATTTGTTATACATGCCATGATATGTACTCGAACAAATGTCTCGTATGCTTCGAGCATGATGAGAAGGTACCAATCCAATCTCAGTGAAGGTCACTGGACCAAAGTCAAGAATGTCCTTAAGTACTTGAGAAGAACTTAGGATTCATTCTTGATCTCAAATGGTGAGGAAGAGCTCATAATAATGAATTACAATGATGCTAGCTTCCAAACCGATAAGGATAACTTTAGATCGCAATCTGGTTTTGTGTTTTGCCATAATGGTGGCACTGTGAGCTTGAAAAGGTTCCAAGCATGAGATAGTTGCTGATTTTATAATAGAGGCCGAGTATATAGTTGCCTTAAATATAGATTTAAAGGCCGTTTGGATCAGAAAGTTCATTTATGAACTAATCGAAATTCCTAACTTTGCGAACTCCATAGATCTCGTTACGATGATGATGGAGTAATCGCCTAAGCTAAGGAAACTTGATCTCACCAGTGATCCAAAACATATACTTAGATGCTTCCATCTCATTCGATAGATGATCGATAGAGGAGATGTGAAGATGTGCAGAATGACAACACTAAACAATCCACTATTGGAGTCTCTTGCTCAGTGGTAGCATGACACTCACACTAGACCGATGGGTGCTATATTGATGCTCGATTGGCTCTAGTGCTAGTGGGAGATTGTTGGGGTAAGCCCTAGTGGCTAATCTATTTTGAATAGATAATCATTTGTATCATGACTTTGATCATATATTTGATATATGTATAAGTCATTTATTTATTATGATATATTTGATGATCATATTTATAGCATAATAAAGTCCTTAGAATAGGTAGTTCATTTAATGGAACGTCAATTATGACTTGACCGTGAGATGCCATTAAATTATAGAACACTATTCTTAAATACTCATAGTCAAGTATTATTATTAATAAGGACAATAATAAAACATTGAGACTATTATGTGAGTGTACTAATGACCACATCTCACAGTCATAGATATAAGATATCAAGTCTTCACATATGTATAACTATTAGTGGAATATTTATACTAGAGTGACCTACTATGAGAACGCTGCATAATAGTTATGTAAGTGTCATAAGCGATTATCATGGTAACCATAGTGAAATAGTGCTTCGACTTGAAGTTACTACGATTCCTAACATATGTAGTTGTAGGCTTTAATACTATTAAACGTTGTCTGTAACAAGACAACTATAAAGATAGTTATTGGGTCTGCAATAAAACATGTTGAGGAATGTAAGTGATGTAGATAGGATTCGTCCCTCCTACATAACAGGAGTAATGTCTATAGGCCTCTTGATGGTATGCGACGTAGAAATGCATGGCCATGCTAAGGTGGGACAATATGAGATATTGGGCCCACATTATCATACGTCAATTACTAGATCAAGAAATAATAATTGGACTTAACAAGGATGACACATTTATGCCTCGTGTTCAATTAAGACATTGAGACGAAAGGACGTTGACTTCACATTATATATGGTTACAGCAAGGTTTTAATTGTATCACCAATATTCTAATTAATTGGGTAGCAATGATGTATTGCTAGATGCCGCTCATTGTTTATAATATTCATGGATTATTAATATGATTAATAATAATTAATATTATTGCCAATTAATTGAGAACCTATAGGGTTACACGCATAGAGCAAATGTTCAGAGAATTAATTTAATTGATTAATTAAATATGATTTAATTAATAATTAAATGAGATTGATTTAATTGATTGATTAAATATGATTTGATTGATAATTAAATGAGGATAAATTTAATTGATTAATTAAATATGATTTAATTAATAATTAAACATTGGGCCTGTAGCGTACAGTGGCCCAAGTGGGTTAGTTTAAGTGAGTGACAACTATTAGTAAGCTGTGCACGTCACTTAAGCAACACACAACACAGAGCACTCATAACGGCCGCTGTACACCCTTGACAGCGCGCCCTCTTTTCTCTCTCTGTGTATCGTGCCTTTCTCAATCCTGATAGCTAGCACTACGCTATCTCTGACGTTGGTTTGCTCGCATGGACTGAGTAGAGGTATTGCTACTTTGCAACACTGGTGATGGAGAAGCCTTTTCTTATGGTGGTTATGGCTTGACAGTTATCGTAATCTCGCGATCCGAGATTCGTTAACCGTTGGATCGGGCTGATTTTTGGACAGCAGGTTTATGACATGTGGCTCTACATCTTCACCGTTCAGTTTTGAGATATGAGGTTTGGACCGAAAGTTATGAACATCTCAAGTATCAGCGTTTTTGGCTAACCGGTGTTGTTGGCGCGCTCACAGTGTTGCGGTAAAGCTAAGCTTCAAGAGATAAACACAATATCTTTGTGATTCATGTGCAATATGTGGTCTTTTAGTAAAGGGGTTTTTCCGCTCAAGAGGTTTTTGAAAATTGTTTTTGAAAATTATCCCTCTTGAAACCCCAACATTATGTTCATTAATGATGATGATGATGATGATGATGATATATATATATATCACTATTCCTCCTATGCTATCTTTCATGGAGATTTTCCATACATGTGATGTGACGACTAAAAATGTCATAATTCAAAAGTTTTTATAATTTGTATTATTAAGATCTTATCCCACTATGCTTGGATTGTTTTGACATTTCTAGGTATGGAGTCCAAGAAGCGAGTTAGTACCAAGTAGAAGACTCGTTGTCAGGTGGTTAAAATACCTGACAGTTTATTGTTTAAGTCTGTTATCTTATGTTTTAACATTAAGGGTGATTTAAGAGTTTGTTTACCTCTCTGGATAATGCCCAGTTTACAATGTTGATTTAAGTTTAAAGTTTTTTATGTAATACTGTTTTAAATTTAAATGTTGCCGTTGAGAAGATTTTCCTCATTTAAAGAAAGTTTTAGTTGTATGAAATATTCTTTTATTATGTTTTCCGCAAGTGTTATATGTTACATGAATTAGGGTTTTACATGTCACACTTTGTTATGAGGACAAGTATAATTGGGAGGAGATCACATATAGACTTCTTCTTCCAAATCACCATTTAGAAACATATTTTTAACATCCATTTGCTCAAGAGTCCATTTCTTAATGACAGTTATGGCAAGGAGAAGGCGAACAGAAGTAATAAGAGCCACGAGAATAAAGGTCTTCTCATTATAAATACCATATTTTTGCGTGAAGCCTTTTACCACCAAACATGCCTTCTAGTGCTCAATAGAACCATCAAAACATGTTAATTTTGGCTTTGTACACTCATTAACATTCCACAAGTTTCTTATCAAAGGAAGGATCTACATGGTCCCAAGTATGAATGCTATTCAGAGCCTGTAACTACTCTACCATAGCATGCTGCCAATTAGGATATGCTGTAACTTCTTGATGGGATAGAGGTTTATGGTGAGAAAGCATGGTAGAAAAACAATGTTAATCACGAAGTCGGGAAATGGGTTTATTACTCGAGTAGGATGGATAAGGGAAGAAGGAAGAGCAATGACTAGAGGCCATATCAATGATCAAAACTTCGAAAGGTTCCGATAGCTCACTAGTAGGACCTGCAACAGAATCACCACAAAAAGATCAAAAAGATCAAAAAAATGGATTAGTAAACTTAGGTTGTGAGGTGGAGGGGATTGACTTGAATTGGGAAAGGGAAGTAAACATGGTATATTCCCAAAGACAACATGATGAGAGATACGAATGCAATGAGAGATGGGACCCCAAACATGTAGCCCTTATGTTTAGTGCCATACCCAAGAAAACAAAAGGGACGTGCACGAGACTCAATTCACAAGGTTGAAGAAGAACAAAACAAATACAACCAAAGACCTTAAGGGAGCTTTAATTTTGAGGAGTGTGGTGAAAAAATACATAGGGAAACACGTTACCTAGAACAAAAAAAAAATATGGCATAGAGAATGATAAGAGCAGCTTCACCCAAGTGCGCTCAGGACGAAAGGAAATAAGCATGGTTTGGATAGAGTCAAAGATGTGACAATGTATTCTTTCAGTATGACCGTCTTGTTGAGATGTTTCAGGACATGAAGACTCATACAGAGTACCTTGTTCACCAAGAAAGTTAAGAATTTTCAAGTCAGGATATTTATCAGCATTATCACGACGAAAAACTTTAATCAATTTTGCGAACTGAGTTTTTATGATGGTATCAAAGTTAATGTATATTTGAGGGAGCTCTGAATGGGATTTCGTTAAATATATCCAGGTAAAACATGAATAATCATTGATAGTTACCATAAAGTACTTGTTGCCCCCTATAGTTGGTGTGGCGGCAAGTTCCCAAATTTCAGAATGCACACAATCAAAAGGAAAAGCAGAAATACGAGTACTTTTATGAAAATATAATGCAGGTTGCTTAGCTATTTGACATGAGATACAATGAAGAGCTTCTTCCTTGATAGGGCTTAAGGCACCATGAAAAATGAGGACGCAATTTACTGAGGGAATTGTGGCCAAGACGTTGATGCCACAATTGAAGAGAACAGGCGGCAGAAGCCGCACAAAGATTTGATGTAGTAGATAGAGGAACACGAAGATCATTGAGCTCAAATAGTGATTCGATTTTGCGATCACTCCTAATGACTTGACCTGTCTATGGATCTTGCACATGATAACCAGAAGAGAAAAATGTGACTTCATAACCAAAATCACACAATTGTCTAACAGAAATACAGTTGAAGTTTAATTTAGGTATTAGATAGGCTTTAGACAAATCAAGAGTTACCTAGCTTGGTGGATAATACGCAAGAGAGGTGTTACCAAATATGAAAGGTAGACTAATAGGAGAGGCCGGATTCATTGGCAGTAGTAGCAACAAACACGAGCTTAGAGGAACTTGGACGATGTTAAGACTCACTATGATCAGACGTTTGAGGGCATATATGTGGGACAATTATGAATCAAGTGTCTTAGTGTTTGACGATACCGACAACAATCGGAAGCATTTAACATAACTGAAATCAGTTGAGACATATCGAATGTTCTCATCATAACAAGAAAAAGTATAGAAACAGTGATGGTCCAACGGGAAATCCAATGAGAATGATGAGGAAACCAACAAGATACAGAGAGAACCAACATAAACAGAAATCACAAGTCTAAATTCTTGATACTATGTTAGAAACAGAGACACCTAAGAGAAAATATATATAACTGAGTATATTTGTGAATGAATTTAAAGCACAGGGTAAATCATATTTATAGGACTGAGATGTTTGCAATCTAAATTCCATAATAATTAAATACACTTAAATACTATAACAATCCTAACATACATAAAAATAAATATATAATCAAATCAGATAGTTTTCTATTAAATACAAATAAATATCATACCAACAGAAAGCTTGAGTGCTTGCTTGCAAAATCCATATAGAAATCAATATGCCATTACAATTATTGCCAAAGTAATGACAGTTGGTATGACTTGAACGTAGGTGTTCAGTGTTCCTTCTCCACATTACGAAGGAAAGGAAGGTAATGTAAACGCTGCATATTACAGTTTTTGCAGGATGACGACCACATTATAAATAGCAATAGTTGCCAGTGTTTGACAACAAAATATGCAAATTAATGGAGAGTGTGAGGGACAAAGCAATTGAAGGGACATAATGAACCCAGTAGCAAACAGAACTCGATATTTCCAGTTGAGCTATAGGACCTTCAAAGAATCTAGATATTTTTGGAGTATAATAAATGTAAACTTAATAAAAATTAATATTTCACTTTAGATAAGTTTTATTCATTGATATGTATCTGAATTTGGAAACAAACTCTTGTAAACTAAGCTTATCTAATTAATTATCTCTAAAGCGAGTAAGTAAATATGTATCACACCCTTGATTTGTTAAAATACATCAAGATCAACCCACTAAATAATCTAATGATGGATACACTCTTACTTACTCACTTTGGAGACAAACTCACTTTAGAGAGTCATGTCATGATGTTTATCCTTCCACCATTTAAATGCCATTCAAAGCAATCGAGGCCATTCCTGAGCAGGGAAGGAATATCAAGCTCCTCTAAAGGAGCTTGTTTATAAAGTGAGCAAGTAAAATGTATATACCCTTATATCATTTGGTAGGTTGAGATCTCAATGTAAAAACAAATCAAGGGTGATACATTTACCCGCTCACTTTAAAAATAAAATTACTTTAGATGAACTATTTCCAAATGCCATATATATATAAGGAGCATATCAAGTGAGAGGAGTGTTTTTTTATGAGATATGAGAGGAATAAATTTTAAACATTAAATCTTACGTGAATGATTAAGATTAAAACAAAACATCATGTGACTTTTTTAAATGATCATTTGACCACTAATTAACTTTTAATTATGACCATCCGTGTATGGTTTAATGGCCTAGGTTTATTCCTCTCGTGTGTGTGTGTGTGTGTGTGTATATATATATATATTGCCTTTGGTGGCACTTGGCAGTGGTGGCCCTGAGCATGGTTAAGGCGGGCGACCGTCCAGGGCCCCATTTTTTAGGGGGCACCAGATAGTAGGTAAAATTTTACTTAGTATATATAAATATTAAATAAGATTTTTATATAATTCTTTTTTTACCAATAAAAAATACTTATTCCAAAAAAATTAATAATTGAGTGATAGAAAATATATAATATAACAAGTGCATTTGTATATATTAGAATATCTTTTTAATTTAATATATTTTAAAGTTTGTTACACTCCTAATTTATTTACTATTTAGACTCTTCCCTTTTTCTAATTCTCTCCTTCTCTTTTTCTTTCTATCTCAGTCTCTCCGACTTTCTGTCTTTCTCAATCTTTCGGAATAAAAAAACGAATTATTTGTCAATGGAAGAAAAGCTTATCCTCTTTCTTTTTACCTATTTCTATTGGTATAAACTAATAGAGGTGGTTGGTCAGAAGAAAAGCTCGTGACCCTTCTCGATTTAGCACTCGTGACCCTTTTAACTACTATTTCTGTTTAGGTGAAAGAAGACTTTCATTCTTCTTCAGAACTTGGTGCACTTTCTAGCTATCTCTTTATTTTCTATAATTGGCTATTGCTTGGCAATACCGTAGTGGATATTGTTCTTCTCTATGAAAAAGAAAGACACAGTGTAACAAAAAAATACAAAGAGGACAATATTCAAATGATTATCAGAGCACCATTTTTTCAATTCGCACAGGACACCCAAAATCTCAGGACCGGCCCTGGCACTTGGGTGCCTGTCTTCTTTTAATTATGACCATCCGTGTATGGTTTAATGGCCTAGGTTTGTTCCTCTCACTCTTATAATTTAATTGAAAGTTTTGTGAAAGAACTTTAAAATATATTTAAAAATAACTTTTTTTTCCAAACATGCCCTTAATGCATCAATTATCTTTGCATGGCATGGTGATAAAAGCAAAGTTGATTTCTCTTCATGCATCTGTGGCCAGATCGAGAGAATCCTCCAGAAGTTAGAATTGGATTAGGCCCCACAGATATTTGTGAAGTAAAAGATCCTTCTTTAAGAGTAAAAAACTTGGCACATAATAAACTCTCGAGTATATGAGCATATGGCGTGGAAGGTATTGGCTCATGCATGACTACATGAGGGTTTTGTCATTCATGTAGAGCATACAGGTAGAAGGAAATTAAAAGAGGAAATTCGTTAGTGCAGCATTGAAGAATAATTCTACGAACTAGTGTCCATGATAAACCTAAGTATATAACATAAATAGTTGTGCATAAGGCACTTTAATTTTGTAATGTAATATTTCAAATTTTATTGTGGTATACTCCCTCCGGACCTATATATAAACAAAAAAAATTAACTTCACACGTATTAAGAAAGTTAGTTATATTAGTTTAATTGTCTTGATTTGTATAAAAAATAAGTTATAGTTACTAAACTACCATTTCTTAAGAGTTTATAATACTCTTGGAAGATATGTCTTGGGAGTATATAATATTCTTGAAAAAATAAAAAAAAACAATTAACGAAAAGATATTTTTAAAACACTAACATTAAATAAGATTGATTTGATTGATTTTTATTTATATTTAAGTTCAAAAAACTTGGATACTTTTTTCCTATATATGAATTCAAAAGAGTATCTTTATGTATGTATCTATAGTGATATGTGTTTATAGCAGTGCACGTGCTTAGATCATACCCATATTAATAAGATATTCGGATTCAGATCTCAGTCTTGGGAACTGATCCCGTCATGCATTGTTGTTACTTGTTAAGGTCTCCCAATCTCAAATGCAATGCATTCTCACTGAAACTGAGAATTAATTGTTCATTCACAGAAGAGTTCATTTCAACATTTAAAATACAACACCAGATATCTGACCTACATTTGGATATAGTTCATTCATTTAAACTTTACCTATACTATACAATAATATTTTATCTTCGTTACACATATAGAGGAGAAATCAAGTTATTTCAAGAGTATGAGTTTAAGATGTCTTATTTTTATCCTTGGCCATTATGTAAAATACTGCGATGCTATATAGTGCGAATTTTGTCTCTAGGATAATAACGAATGGTCTTTTGACCAATAAGATGTTTCACCACGGTACACGGAAAGTTAAAAAATTTACACAACAGGTTACGTGATACACAACAGGTTCATTCGTAAAGTTTTGTAGGAATTTTTTTTGTACCAAGTATCATTTCCCGTAAAGATAATTAATGGTTCAAAATTATCATTAATGAAGATAAATACTTTAAAAACTTTACTTAGATTGAAAGAAGAAAATTAAATTGTATTTAGTGAAAATAAACGTTTTTTACCTTAATAATATTTTTTTAAAAGGGTAACAATTACATATTTCTAATAACAAATTTAATATTCTCATTAAGTTTAATAATTTAGTTAATTTAAATAATAAAATTTAAGTATAAATTAAATGAGACTTAAACTGAGTAAATAATTAATTGAGTAAAAATTATTAATTGAGTAAATTTTATTATTTTGTATTAAATAAATTATTAAGTTTAATGAGAATATTAAATTGATTATTAGAAATATGTAATTATTACCATTTGAAAAAATATTATTAAGATAAAAAACATTTATTTTCATTAAATACAAAATAAATATTCTCTTTCCATTTAATTCAAGTTTTTCTTTATTAATAATAATAATAATAATAATTTTGAACCACTAGTTATCTTTACATCAATGGTCAAGGATGGGATAATCCAAAGTCTAAAAAAAAAGCATTAGTGCTAAGGAAGTTATTCTAAGAACGTCAATCATGGGGTATGCATACTATAATATATATTCTTTAGCCACGTTGACCAAATTACCCTTGCAGCCATTCATAACAGCCTTTTATATTCTGTGTCTCTTGTTTTGTCTTATACCAGTGAAGCCAAGCTAAAGCTCAAACTACAATAGCCTCCTGTGTTTGTGAGTCTGCATCTGAGTCTTTTTTTGGCAGAAAATCATGTTAAGAATTGGTTTGAGGTTGGTTTCACACTTCATTTTTCTGCCTTCACCTGTCCTCATGTTTTAATTTGATCTTTGTCTATCTTTTCCGTTTCATGATTAAAGAATTAAGTATAGGATGTTCTGCTTTTAGTTTTCACTTCATCTACTATTGAGTCTCTTTAGTCAGCTTTCTGTCATTGGAAATATTTTGGATTAAGAAAATGGTTATAGATTTTCTTCACTTGTCCATTTTGTTGGGTGGAAGGACTATGTAGTGTCAACAATTAGGATAATGAACTGACTATTTCTTTCTTCATTTTTTAACCCCTGATACTACATATGGGGTTTTCCTTTCAGTTCTTTGATTATTTCCAAGTTCTGAATAATACTTCAGCTTACTGTGTCTCTTGTAATTGTTAAAAACAGTGAAAAAGTCTCCTATTCAAGGGCTTTGTTTGCTGAGAGCTTCCACAGGTTGTTGTCTACTCAGACTAGAAGGTGTGGAAAAGTTATCCTTCAGTTTCTCTAGTCTTTGGTTTACATTTCCTTTTTATTATTAATGTAAAGACAATCTAGTAGTTATATCTTGCAATATGCATGAGGGAATGAATGAATATTCATAATGTATCTAGGCACTAATCCGCTATGCATGCTTGACAAGTCTCTAATTGGTAGTCCTTTCACTTCAGTTCTTCCATTTTCACTTTGACTAATCGCACTAATAATTTGTAGCTTAACATCTCTGGTATATTAAGTAGGAATTTCAATTTGAAGGCATTTGATGAGTGCATGATGGATTAATTTAATATATGCATAGCAGTCTTAACAGAAAATACTCACTTTAATAGCATACAATGCTAGCTGTTTTTACTACTACTTGAGCTCTTTTTTCTTGGATGAGTTGGTATGCTTCCTTTCATAGTATAAAGTGCATTGCTGTGTATGTGCAAGGAAAGGAATACAGTGATGAACTATGATAAGTCACACACTGACACACAAGACTTTCAAGGCACCTTAAAGACTTCATAACCTTTTAGATACAATTATCAAAAGCATACAGCAAATGTTACCAAGAGAATCTTTGTTTTTTATGTCTTTAATTCAAATTTGATGTGGTGGTCCAGGAAGCTACAAGATAAGGTAGCATTGATCACTGGGGCAGGTAGTGGAATTGGAAAGGCTGTAGCAACAAAATTCATCAATAATGGGGCCAAGGTTATTATAGCTGATATCCAACAACAACTTGGCCAAGAGACTGCAAAAGAACTAGGACCCAATGCAACTTTCATAAAGTGTGATGTCACTAAAGAATCAGACATATCCAGTGCTGTTGATTTTGCAATTTCTGAATACAAACAGCTTGATATCATGTACAACAATGCAGGGATAGCATGCAGAACTCCCCCAAGCATTGTTGACTTGGATCTGGCAGTGTTTGACAAAGTTATGGACATAAATGTTCGTGGGGTTGTGGCAGGTATGAAGCATGCAGCACGTGTAATGATTCCGCGTGGAACTGGGTCCATTCTCTGCACAGCCAGTGTCACTGGAGTGATGGGAGGGATGGCTCAGCATACATACTCAATATCCAAATTTGCTGTTATAGGCATTGTCAAATCTCTGGCTTCAGAGCTAAGCAGGTATGGAATCAGAGTCAATTGCATATCACCTTTTGCCATCCCCACTCCTTTTGTCATGAAAGAAATGAGTCAGATATATGCACATCTTGATGCTCAGCAAATTGTTGACATTGTTCATAATGCTGGTGTCCTAAAGGGAGCAAATTGTGAACCCAATGATGTTGCTAATGCTGCACTTTATCTTGCATCTGATAATGCCAAGTATGTTAGTGGCCATAATTTGGTTTTGGATGGAGGTTTTACATCTTTTAAGAGTTTGGAGTTTCCTGCACCAGATCAAGTGCTGTAGAAGTTTGTGCTATGCATATTTAGAAAAAAGGTAAAGACAATAATGAAAAATACCTTCCAATTTCAAATTTCAAATTCTTGTTTAACATGACAGAGTCAATTTCACATACTCAGTAATCTTTTCAATCTATTCAAGCATGGCTTTTGAGTTTAGTCTGTAGGCAAAACCAGACAGTCTCAAACTCTCAGCAAAGAGTCCTCCAGTCTTCTTAAAAAGATGGTGATGAGTCATACATTTTGATTACACAATAAGATCGGAAATTCAAGTTGAGTGTTGAAATCCCATATTGATAATGAATTAGTTAAGTGAAGGGTATACAAGTAAAAAGATCTATCAAATTGTTGTTTCAAAGTTTTGAGCGAAGATGTGAGGTTAGACTCAATATTGTGATCAGACCCGATTTAGCTTTTATTCTTAAAGATGATATAAAGAGTTTAATTTTGATAGGGTAAATCTATCAACTAATCACAAATCATCATCTATATGTGAGAGTAAAACATTTTTAATGATATAGAAATTTACAATTGGTTAACAATATAAAAAATTTTTACACTACAGATACATATCAATTAAATTTTATCAAGGCTCAAGAAACTGGAGTAAGAAAGCAGTTTCTTCATACACTGATATTTATTTCAGTCACATTAATAAATGAGATTAATTGGTATCCATGGTCAATGTAAAGTTTTTACATTTTTTACATTGTCAATCAATCACAAATCATAGTATATGTAACTTTTAAGGTAATTAAAATAAGAGTCAAATATTTTTCATGATGTGACAATTTATGATTAATCGAGAGTACAAAAAATCTTTATACTAACAATGCATACCAAATAAATTGTAAATAAATGTATGTTGTAGCGTAGAATTATTAGCCGATCACTCGACTAAATTGCTCACAAATGATTCCCCTTTATCAGTCGATTACGTTAAGAAAGAGACTCTATTTCTCAACTATGAGTTCCTAAGTCCCTAAACTACTCCAATGCGTATTTAGAATAAGAAGTAGAATTAACTAGCTAAGTTTGCATGAAAGTAAAGACAAGTAAAGTAGGTAAAATGCAAAGAAATATAAGTTTTGATTGATTGAATGATGTCTTTCCAATGTAAAATTCATAACATATTTATAGGCTAAACTAACGACTAAATCCTACCAACCACGTTGCTACAAACTAGGAACTAACCCACATAAATACACAGGGCTGGTGAAGCGGCTGTACAAGCTGTGCAGTTGTACAGGGCCCCGCCCAATCTAAAATTTTAAGGGCTCCAAAATTTATTTTATTTTATTTATTTTATTTTGCTATCGAAAAAAAAAACAGAAAAGTTGGAAATGGAAAACGAAAAGCTGGCTCTCCAAAGTGGTCCAATTTAGGGGCCCAATTTTATTATATATTTTAGGATTAAATATGATTTTAGTCCCTATAAAATTTTCAAGTTTAGTCCTTATAAAAAATACCTTTGTAAAAGTTGGGACTAAAAAATGTATTACATTTTTATAGGGACTAAAATTGAATGTGATGTATTTTATAGGGACTAAAAACATATTTAACCCTATATTTTATTATATATATATATATTTTATTTTGTACTTTCTTTTTATTAGGGTCTAATTTTTATGATTAGAACAGGATCCCTAAAATATTTAACACGACCCTATAAATACATAACCGTTGTAGCCATTACCCACGTTAGTATTTCTTTCCAACGGCTAGTTATCTTCAACAACTTTCCTGTTGCAACTACCTTCACGTCTTCAAATCTTCATTTAAACGCAAAACCTCACATCCTTCCACAATTTCAGGACTTCACTCAACAGCAACACAGATCCTCTTATTTATCTTAATATTTTTGTTATCATCAACACTACCTTAGTCAAAAATACAATAATTAAATTAACCGATCCCTTTATCAATTGAATCGTTCAACTTAATATCATCAATCTAGCTACCAAATTCGACTATTAATCAACTCGCAACTCGACTATCGACTGATCACCTATAATCAGCTAATTAACACTTTCTGCTATCAACTAATTTTTGTGTGATAACAATGCATAAAAATATAAATAATTGAGCTCATTTACTATAATTTTGGATGCAATTTCATAGTGGCTTGGCTTCCTTTAACAATATTAGGACGTGGCAAAACCTGCACGCTTCTCTCTGCTGGATTACAGGGTTTATTGTTTTGGTATCTAATCTCAGAATACATGGTAACATTAACATAGCATCTTGTCACCGACGAAACAGGGTGTGCACCGTGTTAAGAATTCAGGCATTCGAATGATCCCTTCAAAAATCGATTTATGAGAGGTGGTCTACCCAGCTATATAAGCAACGGTTAGGCTCGTTAACCACCCAATGTGGGACTCGCAACACTCTCCCTCGAGCCTGGGCTCGTCACCACAAGCGAGGGCTAGCGACACTATCTACACCACCGGACAGAACGTAGTTCTGATACCATATTAAGAATTCAGGCATCCGAATGATCCCTCAAAAACCGACTTATGAGGGGGTGGTCTACCCAGCTATAGAAACAACGGTCAGGCTCGTTAACCATCCGATGTGGGACTCACAACACACCTGGAAGAAATCTAAATTGTTCCAGAACATAAAAAGACTGGATACATAGTTATGAAGTCTAAGGAGAATTAAATTGATGTTTAAATTTGGAAGCTAAAGATGATTAGTACCTAATCCTTCAGTATAAAGCCGGATTTGAGCAAGAGCCTCTTGACAAACACTTCAACTCCAGCCTCGGGACGCCTCCTGCATGATCCTTCCGGTTCTGGGTGTGCGAGAGTTACCCCAGAGTGTCCAGTAGTTTCTATACGTGACACAGATTTATACGTGAAATTTTTTGAAATTGATTTCTACATATATAATTATTTTTAATTTGGTCCTCGTCATTTATTGGTGTAGTAATACCGTCACGTGATAGGGATCAAATTGAAAATGATTGTCATATGTGAGATCAAATTGAAAATGATTGTTACATGCAGCGATCAAATTCAAAATAAAAATTTGAATTTGGTCCTTACCTGTGAAAATTATTTTCAATTTGGTCCCTATACTTTAACTTCAACAAACGGCGTTATGACACAAATAAACGGCAAGGACCAAATTAAAAATAAATGTACATATAGGGACCGATTTCAAAAAATTTCACATAAATTCAAAATTAACGTCACGTATAAGGACCAAATGATTAGTTTAACCTTATTGAACCAAAAGAAAAAATAAACATGATGTATATAATTATAAATATAAATAAGATAAAAGCCACTTTGGGCTCTCAATGTTGGTGAATTCTCACCTACCTAGTAAACAGATTGATAAAAGTTTATCATGGTTAGATGGTCCAATCTCAGTAAAAATCATTTGACTTGATTCACTAACTTGATTCATTTAATTGAGGTAATACCTTCTAATTGGACTCTAACTTTTACCCTTCCATTTTCTAGTCATCAGAAAATTCACCCTCAATGTTTCATGAAAATTTACACTCATTTTTTCTTGATTTTGTACGATTATGTATCTGGTACTCTCTTGATTGGTATTTGTTTTTTCGATCTGGTTTCTTGGTTGCTATGATACCCTTGAAAAGTAAAGGGTTTCGGTATCCTATGTCCAATTAGAATGTGTCACCTCAATTAATTGAATCATGTCAATGTCACATGGGGCGAAGTTCTTACCATCTGATTGGGTCAGATAGACAGGGGTACCATAGAATCTTCCAAGTTTATTTTGTATCAAGTAGGTCCCATATATTAGGTTCGGATAACAAAGTTTGACTTTTTTTATTATTCCTACAAAATCTGTCATCCCCTCTCCTACATGACACTCCGAAGCCTAGTTAGCTTGCCGACATGGCAATTAAAACAAGGGCAGTGCTACGATGTCGTGAGAAATTCAACTGCATTGGTGTCGTTGGACAATGAGCCAATAGTTGAATAGGTCCAATTAATGCAGCAATGTCATAAAATTTATTACTTAGTAGTGAAACTTAAACATATTGCAATTTAGTCCTTGACAGTAAAACATTTTTTACCCCCGATTAATTTTAATAACGAGTAAATACCCAATTTAGTCCCTGAAATTGTAGGGTCGTATCAACTTAGTCCCCCACATTATCAATATTCCAAAATGATCATTGGAATTGCAAAATGTAGCAAATGCATCTCTGACATTATTCACTTAGTTTCAAATGCATCCCTGACATTACCAACTTAATGTCATTATAGTCCATGCAAATATCAACGGAGGGACGAATCTGATTAACTTTCTGCAATTTCAGGGATCATTTTGTAATATTGATAATGTGGGGGACAAAGTTGATACGACCCTACAATTTCAGGGATCAAATTGAGTATTTACTCTTTTAATAACCATTATTTGAACTTGAAAAATATGAATTAAGGGGGGTGTATTGAATTGAGACTTTAAAGGATTTTAAAAGACTTTTTTATGAGAAAAAAGTCTTGTGATATTCAATTAAGACTTTTAAGTAATTTAAATAAGTCTTGTGGTATTCAATCAAACCTAATAGGTTTTTTTAAAGAGGGAATCCAAATTTAGTGGTATTCAATCAAAACTTTTTACAAATAACAAAAAGTTTTGTGGTATTCAAAAACTTTCTGATTTTGATGGATTGTTTTTTAAGGTGGATTTTGCGGGACTTTGTGTGACTTTTTAGTTATTTTTTAGTAACAAATAGTCTTACCTTAACACATGAGATTTCTCAAGATTCTCAATCCTTATTTCTCTCCACCTTATGTCTTCACATTTCTATCTCCTCCCTCCCTCCACCCTCCTTCCCTCCCCCTATCTTTCTCCCATGGGTTCAACCCAACATAAATTACCAAACAAAGCGATTTTAAAATATTTACTTCAATAGTCGATTATATATTTATTGTAGTAATCGATTATAATGAAAATCAGTTTTTGTTTGGGTATTCTTGTTAAAAAAGATTTAGTGAAATCAACAATCCCCGGCAACGGCGCCAAAAAATTATTAACAAAATTGGCAATTGCACCAAATCATGACAACTAATAGAGTGATATGTCGAGTTGTCTGTTGGTGTAAGCCCTAGTAGCCAATATATATTTGTTGGATTTATATATTGTATCATGACTTTATTTTAAATATATATATATATATAATATATATATATATATAAATATATATATATATATATATATATATATATATATGAGGCATTTATTTATTATGTTATATTTGATGATCATATATTTATAGCATAATAAAGTCCTTAGAATAGGTAGCTCATTTAATGGACCGTCAAGTATGACTTGACCGTGAGATGCCATTAAATTATAGAACACTATTCTTAAATATCCATAGTCAAGTATTATTATTATTAATAAGAACAATAATAATACATTGAGACTATTATGTGAGTGTACCGATGACCACATGTCACAGGTCATAGATATAAGATATCAAGTCTTCACATGGACATAAATATTAGTGGAATATTTATACTGGATTGACCCGCTATGAGAACGCTGCATAATAGTTATGTATGTAACACCACGATTTTTTTATTCTTTTAATTAATCAGTATTTAAGTAATTGTATTTTGTTGGAGGGTCTAGAAAATTAAATAAATTATTCTGAGACCATAGTTACGCTCTACATCATCGTAGGAGGCTATGGTTTAGTTTTGGGCCGAAAACTCAGACGGAGCCAGTATGCGATTTGCACTGACAGTAGTGTTTTACTACTATCAAGACCTAATTTGGACTCGTGAACGAGACAGTTAGTCTTAGAATCACGTCTCCTATATTTTCGAAAAAGTTCGTCCTGACATTCGAAAATGAAAATAATATATTATATTCGGGCCGATAATCATTCTAGGAGACGATTCGAGTCGTGTAAGGGTTTTACGAAGCCCACGAGTGGATAATTTTCATGTCAAGGCCATGTTAAGTCATCTAGGGACTCATACCAGTGTCGTGAGGATTTTCAAAATATCGGGACGTGAAATGACCAAATTGCCCTTGGTTATTTTTACTAATTACCTTTTTACCCTTTTTACTTTTCTTAACTCTTAAGAAAGCTCAAGAAAATATCTCTCTCTCTCTCTCTCTCTCCTACACTCGTTTCACTTGCTGGTCCCTCTCTCTCTCCTCACTTCTTCTTCTTCTTCTTCTTCTTCTTCTTCTTCCTCCATTTTCTCCATTTTCCTTCAACTTTCACTTCCATTTTTCTCAAGCTTCCTCAAGCTTTTTCAAGAAAGTTTGTGAAGCAAAGTTGCTCCTCTCATCCTCTTCTATCACCTAGAAAGTATAGATTTCATCCTTGAACTTTCAATCTTTATTTTCTCCATTTATTTTCATGAGTTTCAATTTCTAGATCTAAACTTCAAAAATTTCTAGAAAATTGTAGAAAAATCATTTTGATGCTAAACCAATTTCTATGAGATAGTATCTTCCCCTACTATCATAATCCAAGAGATTGAATGAAAATAAGCTCTCTAGTATATTTATCTAAAAGGGACCTAATGAGTTATTTTAGGGGAAAATGGGGTTTTTGTTCATTGTTCTTGGTTTCACCTATTTCATCCCTTAATCATGTAATCCAAGTGATTAAGAGGCCAAATCAAACTCTCACCTATTTTTCATGGTGATGGTCGAAACCCCACTTTGTTGGTGTAAGGGGTTTTGGTTCAAATCTTTGACAATTGATCATTGATTATATATTAGGTATGCTTAAGGATCATTGATCCAAGAGTTGGTAGAATTTCAATATTCCTAGCCTATTTAATTAAATAGGGGCAGTAGCTAATCCTAAGGATTAAGGAGTTTTTGATTTAACTGTTTTAATTTCTGGTTGTATTTTACTGTATAGAATCTGACAGGACTCGGACGTCCGATCGCGCACTCGATTAACTGTTGTGGAGCCGCATTCAGAATCTATCGGAAAAATCACTAAGGTGGGGGAAAGAACCACAATATCGTCGAGGAGGCAAGCTTTAAATAATATATATTGATATGCTTAGGGCGACCCAAACCCTACTAGAGGTCATTTGACCGCTAGGTTAATTTTACTGCATATTGAGGTTGTCTATGTTGTGATTGGATATTTGATATATTATATGTGATATGTGTATGATGTCTATTATATGCCATAATTGATTAAATGTTATTTATTTGTAAGTTGAGTTTACTGTTGAATATATATTATGGCTGTTGTTGATGTCTGTTGTGACTGCTGATGTCTGAGTAGAACTAGGCAGTGATTTCTGATAAATCGGGTGATGAATGTGTGGTGAGAAAGTAGAGGTTATATATATATGTCGTAGTACTCAACCTAGTGATATAGTTGATCTGTTGTTGTTGTGATGTGAGTTAATACCCGGTTAAGCCGGATGAAAATTGGTCGTGGTTGTATATAAGTCGTGGTTGAGGCACTAAGTGTTGATCCTGAGATGAGTCAGTGAGATTCATGTCGCATAGTTGTTATTCATCACTGTGTTGGCAGATGGACGATTTCGATCTTACCTGCGGGGAGATGGTCGTACCGATTAGTTTGGCGTAGGGACGATTCCGATCTTACTTGCGGGGAGGTGGTCGTACCCGTTAGTCGAATTGTTGACGGACGGGCGAATATCTCGACCTAGCCTGCGGGCGGGGGGATATGTCGTTACCGAAAGTTGAGTTGTTAACGGACGGGCGAATGCTCCGACCTAGCTTGCGGGCGGAGGAACATGTCGTTATCGTAAGTTGCGTTGTTGACAGGCGAGTATTCCGACCTGGCCTGCGGGCGGGGGAATATGTCATACCCATGAGACGAGTTGGGCCTGCGGGCTTTAGACCGAACCTTACCTTATAGGGGGTGGCATAGTGATGATTGGGACACCTTGATCCGTTGGGGATGTCGCGTCGTGATCGCGTCCATATAGTCGTTAGTTGCATGAGTGTGAGAGACAGTAGTTAAGAAACCAAATTATCCGGAAGTTGTTTAGTTGTCACTGTTGTGATTTAGTGTGTTGCTATCTATACACATTATTTATATCACTGTTTTTCCCATTTATGACATATTATTGTTTCTTATCTCCTGTATTTTCTATATCATATTCTCTTTACTCTCGACTGTATGAGAAGATCCCGTTGAGGATTTTTCAGAGGAGATTGATGGTATATCCGTGGAACCAGATGTTGGCGGGAGAGCCCTGAATCCCGGTGCTGGAGGACCTTAGACGTCGGGGGTTGGTAGTTGTATTTGTTATGGCCAGTACGGGAGACTAAGTCGTCTGTATTTTTATTTCCGCTACTATGCTTTCAGTTTTATTTACTGCGTATTCTGAAGTTTGTTTATTTGGTATTAGTTGTTGTAGGCTCTACTGATGGAGCCACTACTATTATGTATGTATACTTTCATTATGGTATCAGTATGCATTGTATGTCTTAATATTTCCGCAATATTATACTACTACGCTACGCTATAACGCTAATAATTATAAGTGGGGTCACCAATAAGACCTTTTAGGAAGGGGTTGTCTCAATGTAAGTGTTATGAGCGATTCTCATGGAGACCATAGTGAAATAGTCTTTCGATTTGAAGTCACTACGATTCCTAACATACGTAGTTGCAGGCTTTGATGCTATTAAACGTTGTTTGTAACAGGACAACTATAAAGATAATTATTGGGCCTGCAATGAAACATGTTGAGGAATGTGAATGATGTAGATATGATTCGTCCCTCCTACGTATCTGGAGTAATGTCTACAGGACTCTTGATGGTATGCAACGTAGAAATGCATGACCATGCTAAGGTGGGACAATATGAGATATTGGGCCCACATGATCGTACATCAATTACTAGATCAAGAAATAAATAATTGGACTTAACAAGAATGACACATTTATGCCTTGTGTTCAATTAAGACATTGTGACGAAAGGACGTTGACTTCCCATTATATATGGTTACAATATGGTTTTAATTGTATCACCAATATTCTATTTAATTGGGTAGCAGTGACGTATTGCTAGATGCCGCTTATTGTTTATAATATTAATTGATTATTAATATGATTAATAATAATTAATATTATTGCCAATTAATTGAGAACCTATAGGGTCACACGCATAGAGCAAATGTTCAGAGAATTAGTTTAATTGATTAATTAAATATGATTTAATTAATAATTAAATGCGATTGATTTAATTGATTAATTAAATATGATTTAATTAATAATTAAATGAAGATAAGTTTAATTGATTAATTAAATATGATTTAATTAATAATTAGACAATGGGCCTGTAGCGTATAGTAGCCCAAGTGGGTTAGGTTAAGTGAGTGATAGCTATTAGTAAGCTGTGCACGTCACTTAAGTTACATACAACACAAAGCACTTATAACGGCCGCTGTACTCTATTGACAGCAGCGCCTCCTTTCTCTCTCTGTGTGCCGCGCATCTTCTAATCCTGATAGCTAGCACTACGCTATCTCTGACGTTGGTTTGCTCGCGTGGAATGAGTAGAGGTATTGCTACTTTGCAATACTGGTGATAGAGAAGAACCTCTCCCTTTGTGGTGATAGCAGCAGTGTTCCTCGGATCTGCTGCTCTGTAGCTGTGTAGATCAAGTTGTCATTCACACCGTAGCAGTGTTCATGATTTACCAGTGCTGTTGACGTGCTCACAGTGTTCGTGGTAAAGCTATGCTTGAAGAGATAAACACAATATCCTTATGATTCATAGGCGATATGTGGTCTTTTTGTAAAGGGTTTTTCCGCTCAAGAGGTTTTTATAAATTGTTTTTTAAAAATTATCCTTCTTGAAACCCCAACAGTGGTATCAGAGCCAAGTCATAGTTTGCCATGTATCCTAGGATTCTTTGCCATTGTATGATAACATATTTATTGCTTTTAAATATGATTTGTGTGTTTAAAAGCATGTTTGTATGATTTGTATGTGATATAAATCTCTTTGAACATGTTTTGTGTGTTTTCTTGTGCTCCTGACATAAACAAGGATTCGCTTCTGGAAACTTGTTGCGCCGTTTGGCACGCCCGTGCTCCCTGTAGCACGACCGTGCGCCGTTTGGCACGGCTGTGCTGATGGACAGAATGTGATTTTGTCTCTTTTGCATATTTATAAATAGTTTATTAAATGTGTGGCATATGGTTATGGCCCTAGTTTTGGTATTTAATTTTATTTGGTAAATACGGCATGCATGTCGTGATTTATTGTATTTATTTTATAAATACGGCCTTCGTATCGTGACATTTACTTTATTTATTTTATTTTAAATTTTGTAAATTGTTCAGGTTAATATGGAGGCAACACCAGATCATGACGCCAGTGGGAGAAACTTTGGACGTTTGCTTGAGGGTCAAAGATTGTAATAATTAGTTTTAATTATTGCACATTAGGAGGCCATAATCATAATACCTTTTATATGTCTTGTATGTTTATGTATGTGATGCATGAAATGTATGAGATGTATGATTTAAATTTGGAATTTAAATTGTTTGTTAGCATGTATGTCATAATATGCTTAATATGTTTTGAATGTATGTAAGCTACTGTGTCATGTATGCTGTGAGAGACGTTTATATGATAAACAAGCCGGTGAGATCACTTAATTATTAAATTCCCTCAATAAATTAAGTTATTAAATGCCTCCTGATGCGTGGCACTCGTCAAGGCCAGAATCATTTAAGTGTGGGTCAAGCTACAGCTGAACACCTTAATATATTCCGGTGAGACGCATTAGGTTGAACTTAACTAAGTGTATTCAATAGGATTGAAACAGCTTAGTGGCATGGGGTTGGGCATTAATCCATATGATGGATTAGAATAAGGAGTTATTCACCCAACTGGTCCAAGAATTACATTGGATGTAATTGGAATGAAGTTTCCTACCTAAATAGCTGAGTTCTGGGCGATCAGCCACAGCTGACTCAGAACGAGGTGAAATATGGATCTTGGTCCCACTAAACAATCTTTCAACGGGATTTTCCGGGTCAATGATGAGGGTCATTGATTTGAGTAAAATAGTGGGAGCGTCAATCATGACACTTATACTTTGCATATTATGTATATATCCATGGCGTCAAACACAACTAATAATATGTCACTGCGATCTGTCCTTGAGAAGAAAGTTATCTGGAAGTAATTTGTTGGATTGGTACTGAAACCTGAGGGTTGTCCTTAGGAAAGAGAAAAAGTTGTATGTTCTTGAGGAGGCTGCTCCTGAACTACCCGAGGATGCTTCTAGGGCTGACAGAGATACTTACAAGAAGTATCAGGATGATGCCCTGGATGTTAGCTGCCTCATGCTTGCCACCATGAACTCTGAGCTTCAGAAACAACATGAAAACATGGAGGCGTTTGACATGATCGAACGTCTCAAAATGCTTTACCAAGAGCAGGCGAGACATGAGCGCTTTGAAGTTTTCAGAGCCCTGTTTAATTGTAAGCTGGCAGAAGGAAGCCCTGTTGGACCTCATGTACTCCTTTTGATTGGGTACATTGAGAGCCTTGAAAGATTGGGTTTTCCACTGAGCCAAGAGTTGGCTACAGATGTAGTTCTGCAATCATTGCTAGAAAGCTACAGTCAATTTATCATGAATTACAACATGAATGACATTGACAAAACTTTGCCAGAACTGCTAGGCATGTTGAGAACTGTTGAGCAGAACATTAATATGGGAAAAGGTAAAGCCATAATGATGGTTGATTCTGGAAAGCAGACTAAGAAGAAGCCCTGGAGCAAGCAGAAGGGCAAAGGCAAGAAAAATTTTTAGCCTAGCACTTCTGGCTTAAAGCCCGTGGGCGGGGTAGCTAAGGAAGGCAATTGCCACCATTGTAGCCAACCTGGCCACTGGAAGAGGAACTGCAAGAAATACCTGGAAGAGAAAAAGAAGGGAAGTGAGACTTCCGCTTCAGGTATTTATGTTATTGATGTTAATTTATTTACTTCAGCATCTTGGGTATTTGATAATGGATGTGATGCTCACATTTGTAATAATGTGCAGGGACTAAGAAGTAGGAGGAAATTGACTAAAGGTGAAGTGAACCTATGCGTCGGAAATGGAGCAAAAGTTGCTGCATTAGATGTAGGGACTTATGTTTTAACTTTGCCTACTGGGCTTATTTTGGAACTTGATAATTGTTATTATGTTCCCGTTATTAGCAAAAACATTATTTTGTTTCTTGTTTGGACAAATGTTGTTCTCTTTATTTGGAAAATGTTTTGTTTGTTAATGCACCATTGAGTAATGGACTTTATATTCTTGATCTCGATGTGCCCATATATAACATAAATGCGAAAAGGATCAAACCCAATGGTTTGAATCCTTCATACCTTTGGGATTGTCGTTTAGGCCATATTAATGAGAAATACATCTCCAAACTCCATAAAGATGGATTATTGGATTCTTTTGATTTTGAATCATTTGATACGTGCAAATCTTGTTTATTAGGAAAGATGACTAAGGCCCCATTTACTAGTTATAGTGAAAGGGCTAGTGATCTTTTGGGCTTGATACATAGTGATGTGTATGGGCCACTGAACAAACCTGCTAGAGGTGATTTTTCCTACTTTGTCATATTTACTAATGACTTTAGTAGATATGGATATGTGTATCTAATGAAATGCAAATCTGAAACCTTTGAAAATTTCAAAGAGTTCAAGAATGAAGTAGAAAATCAACTGGGCAAGAGTATTAAAGCCATAAGATCAGATCGTGGTGGTGAATACCTTAGCCAGGAATTTGATGACTATCTGAAAGAGTGTGGGATAGTATCCCAACTCACTCCTCCCGAAACCCCACAATGGAATGGCGTGTCCGAAAAGAGGAATTGGTACGATCGATGATGAGTCACTCAGATCTTTCAGACTATTTTTGGGGTTACGCATTGCTTGCAGCAGCTTTCACAATTAACCGTGTTCCAACAAAGGCGGTAGAACAAACACCACATGAGATGTGGAAGGGGCGAAAGCCTAGTTTGTATTTTATGAAGATTTGGGGTTGTCATGTCTATGTCAAACATTTAATCACAAATAAACTGGAATCCAAATCAGATAAATGTACTTTTGTGGGGTATCCCAAGTAAACGAAAGGATACTATTTCTATAACCCCTTTGATGACAAAGTGTTTGTCGCCAAGACTGGAGTGTTCCTTGAAAAGGAATACATCTCTAAAGTAGACAGTGGGAGGACAGTAGAACATGAAGAAATCCAAGCACCACAGAGTACTGACTCGTCTGCAACGGAACAAGAACCGAATCCACAAGATGTTGTGGTTCAAGAATCAGTTCAAGTAACACAAGAACCGCGTAGGTCAAACAGATCTCGTACACATCCTGAGAGATTTAGACTTCTCCTAACTCAAGAAGGTGATGTACTGCTCATGGATCAAGATGATCCTGTTACATACCAAGCGGCCATAGCTGGCCCTGAATCTGAGAACTGGCTAGAAGCCATGGGATCCGAAATGGAATCCATGTACACAACCCAAGTTTGGACCTTGGTGGAGCCATCCGAAGGGATAAAACCCATAGGGTGCAAGTAGGTCTTCAAAAAGAAGATTGACATGGATGGAAAGGTTAATACCTTCAAAGCACGACTGGTTGCGAAAGGTTTCAAGCAAGTTCATGAAACTTTCTCTCCAGTTGCAATGATTAAATCTGTTCAGATCCTACTTGCGATTGCTGCATACCATGATTATGAAATCTGGCAGATGGACGTCAAAACTGCATTCCTTAACGGGAATCTCCTCGAGGATGTGTACATGACACAACCTGATGGTTTTGTCGATTCAAAGGATGCTACAAAGGTGTGCAAATTGCAGAGATCCATCTATGGACTCAAGCAAGCTTCCAGAAGCTGGAATCTTCGTTTTGATGAAGTTGTAAGACAGTTTGGATTCAAAAATGAGGATGAACCTTATGTGTACAAGAAGGTTAATGGGAGCATAATTTCTTTTCTCGTAATTGAAGGAGCCTGTTTGAAACACAAGAAGGGGGGTTGAATTGTGTTTCTTAAGTTTTTAAAACATTTTCGCAAGCATATATATAAGTTTTCGCAAAGGTTGAACGTTAAAACGATAACGGACGCAAGGAGCGTTTCCAGACACTAGTTGGACGCTTAGTCAGAAGGATTAAGATAAAAGAAACAAGCGCGATAAGAAAACAATTCAATCCCAAGGAGTTAGTTAGAAAATAAACTAAAGCAAAGGTAAGGGAAAGAAAAGAACACAGAGATGTTATCCTAGTTCACTCTTCACCAAAGAGCCACGTCCAGTCCTCTCTACTTGAGAGCTTTCTCCACTATAACAAAAACTTTTTGTTACAAGTATTCAACACCTCTTCAGGCAAGTATTCTACACCTCTTCAGGTAAGTATTCTACACCTCTTCAGGTACACGAAGTATTCTTTCTACACAAGCCTCTTCAGGCTCACCCAGTTAGGTTTTGAAAAAGGTTTTGTTCTACTAGCTCACTAAGTGTGAGATTTTGAAACTAAAGGTTAGAATTCTTGAACAATACTCTACGCAGCGAGTGATATGAAAATTAAGGGCAGAGTAAGCTTTTCGAGCTTTGATGTTTTTCTCTTGATTGCTTTGTGTGCTTGACTATCTTTCAATTTTTGATTCAGTTGTGCATTCCTTCGCTAGCTTGTATCTTCAAGATGAGAGATATTTATAGCAGACTTGATTTGATCAACTTTAGTCTTCAACGGTTGGAAAAGAATCCATTCTGATTGAGCATTAACTGCGTTAGTCCGTTGAGTTTGATAACTTGTTGAGGCTTCTGATCAGCAAAGTAGACTATCAGGCTTGATAGCTTAAATAGACGCTGACATCTTTTCCTTATACTCGAAATTTGCCTTTTGTCTTTCCTTTCGAAGAAGGTCAAATCCATTTTGTGTCAGGGACAGTCTGGCTTCAGCTTTCAATGGTATGAAGATTATAAGGAATGTTTGTCTAAAGGATATAAGCTTTTTACACATAGAGCAATGAATTTAAAAGCTTTATATATGTATTCGCGCTAAAACAAATAAAGCTTATTAGACTATGAAGATTACATCGCAATAATAGGAAGAGTCTTTGGACTCATGATTCTATTGTTGAAAAGACTTATTATCGTCTGGACTAAGCAAGAGCTAATCCATGTTGGAGTTTTTGGACGAGCGAAAGTCTTTGGACTTAGATAGTCTTTGGACTTATATATTTTATCCTGCACACTTAAGATAGAGCGTTAGTCCATAACTAATCTTTATTCTTCTGAAATTAGTCCTTTGTTAATATCAAAACTTAAGGGATAAGTGGACTATAACTACTTTGGTTCCAACAGTATTGTATGTGGATGACATACTACTCATCGGAAACGACATTCCTACATTACAAAATATGAAGACATGGTGAGGGAACGCATGAATAAGATTCCATATGCTTTGGCAATTGGATCTATCATGTATGCTATGATATGTACTAGACCAAATGTCTCGTATGCCTCGAGCATGACGAGCAGGTACCAATCTGATCCCGGAGAGAGTCACTGGATAGTAGTCAAGAATATCCTCAAGTACTTGAGAAGAACTAAGGATACATTCTCGGTCTATGGAGGTGAGGAAAAGCTCATTGTAAAAGGTTACACTGACGCTAGCTTCCAAATTGATAAGGATGATTCCAGATCACAGTCAGGATTCGTGTTTTGCCTTAATGGAGGCGCTGTGAGCTGGAAGAGCTCAAAGCAGGAGATTGTTGCCAATTATACAATAGAGGCCGATTATATTGCTGCATCCAATGCAGCAAAGGAGGTTGTTTGGATCAAGAAGTTCATTTCTGAACTTGGTACTGTTCCTAGCATTGCGGACCCGATTGACCTTTATTGCGATAACAATGGAGCAATCGCGCAAGCCAAGGAAACTAGATCTCACCAGCGATCCAAACACATACTTAGGTGTTTCCATCTCATTGTCGATAGAGGAGATGTAAAGATATGCAGAGTTGATACACTAGACAATGTTGCTGACCCACTTACCAAGCCTCTTGCTCAGCAGAAGCATGATGCTCATACTAGGTTGATGAGTATTAGATTTATGCCTAATTGGCAGTAGTGCTAGTGGGAGATTGTTGGTGTAAGTCCTAGTGGCCAATATATATTTGTTAGATTTATATATTGTATCATGACTTTATTTTATATTTTATATATATGAGGCATTTATTTATTATGTTATATTTGATGATCATATTTATAGCATAATAAAGTCCTTAAAATATGTAGTTCATTTAATGGAACGTCAAGCATGACTTGACCGTGAGATGCCATTAAATTATAGAACACTATTCTTAAATATCTATAGTCAAACATTATTATTAATAAGGATAATAATAATACATTGAGACTATTATGTGAGTGTATTGATGACCATATCTCACGAATTATAGATATAAGATATCAAGTCTTCACATAGGTATAAATATTAGTGGAATATTCATACTGGAGTGACCCGCTATGAGAACGCTACATAATAGTTATGTAAGTGTCATGAGCGATTCTCATCGTGACCATAGTGAAGTAGTCCTTTGACTTAAAGTCACTACGATTCCTAACATATGTAGTTGTAGGATTTGATGCTATGAAACATTGTCTGTAATAGGACAACTATAAAGATAGTTATTGGGCCTGCAATTAAACATGCTGAAGAATGTGAGTGATGTAGATAGGATTCGTCCCTCCTACATAACAGGAGTAATATCTATAGGCCTTTTGATTGTATGCGACGTAGAAATGCATGACTATGCTAAGGTGGGACAGTATGATATATTGGGCCTACATGATCGTACGTCAATTACTAGATCAAGAAATAAATAATTGGACTTAACAAGGATGACACATTTATGCCTTGTGTTCAGTTAAGACATTGTGACGAAACGACGTTGACTTCACATTATATATGGTTACAATGTGGTTTTAATTGTATCATCAATATTCTAATTAACTGGGTAACAATGATGTATTGCTAGATGTCGCTCATTGTTTATAATATTAATTGATTATTAATTATTAATATGATTAATAATAATTAATATTATTGCCAATTAATTGAGAAACTATATGGTCACACGTATAGAGCAAATGTTCAGAGAATTAGTTTAATTGATTAATTAAATACTATTTAATTAATAATTAAATGGGATTGATTTAATTGATTAATTAAATCATAAATATGATTTAATTAATAATTAAATTAGGATAAGTTTAATTGATTAATTAAATATGATTTAATTAATAATTAGACATGGGGCCTGTAGAGTACAGTAGCCCAAGTGGGTTAGGTGAAGTGAGTTACAGCAATTAGTAAGTTGTGCACGTCACTTAAGCTACATATAACATAGAGTACTTATAACGGCCGCTATACTCTATTGACAGCAGCGCCTCCTTTCTCTCTCTGTGTGTCGCGCCTCTTCCAATCTTGATAACTAGCACTACGCTATCTCTGACGTTGGTTTGCTCGTGTGGACTGAGTAGAGGTATTGCTACTTTGCAATACTGGTGATAGAGAAGAACCTCTCCCTTTGTGGTGATAGCAGCAGTGTTCCTCGGATCTGCTGCTCTGTAGCTATGTAGATCAAGTTGTCATTCACACCGTAGCAGTGTTCGTGATTTACCAGTGCTGCTGACGTGCGCACAGAGTTCATGGTAAAGCTACACTTCAAGAGGTAAACACAATATCCTTGTAATTCATGTGCGATACGTGGTCTTTTTGTAAAGAGGTTTTTCCACTCAAGATGTTTTTATAAATTGCTTTTTAAAAATTATCCCTCTTGAAACCTCAACATTGTCGATCCCACGAGTATTGCGTTTTAAGAAAATCAATTTTATTTGGATGGTGTGAAAAAATGGTTTTATATTGTAAATTACAAAAAAAAAAATATATATGAAGTTGTTTCTATAGAATAATAATATTTGTTTGATCGTTAGTTGTATTGGGTAAAATGAAAAAATATGATTGGTTTCAAAATAATCAAAAAGTTTTTTTTTTCAAATAAGTTTAAAATTTTTAGCTTTCTTGAAAACCACTTTTTTCTATAAAAAAAAGTTTTTCTTACTTCAAGCTAATTTATCAAACATATTAGAATAATATCAAAACAAATTTTTTTTGGAAAAAAACTTTTTCCAAGAAATATAAACTTTCCCAAACATACTCTTATAACACGATTTTTTAACTTTAACTTTAAAGTAACTTTTAAGCCTAAAAAAAAGTTGGGTCAAACGCTACCTAAGTATAGAGTAGAATTGATTTGCAAGTAATGACCCATCAAATTTATATACTCTTGATGGCTAACATATATCAGTAACAACAAACAATAAAAGTATATAATACAGTATTTATGACATTATGAAAATAATTTTTTTTTTTTTTAAGTTTACAATTTCCTTTTTCACTCTATAAATACAATAACATGTGAACAAAAACATGTGAATATGTTGCCTTCTCCACTATAAAATTGATTTTGCTATGTAATGTTATAATTAGAGTTTGTGTTTATTCTTCACTACAGAAATAGAATCTGATTTATAAATTATGATTTTATTCTCCACTATGAGTTCCTTTCAAATCTTATAAATCCATATAATCCTTCCAAATCTTATAAATTCTTATGATATAAATCCATTAAAATCCAAATAATAAAATCTTGATTATAAAGTCTTCAAAAAAAAATATTGTAAGCCATTACATTCCTGTATAGTCCATTAAAATCCACAAGACTTTTTTATGCTAAAATAGTCTTTTAAAATCTCAATCCAATACACCCCCTTAAATTTAAAATGTTTAAACCCAAACTATGAAACCTAAAAGTCTCATCTTCTTCTTGCTCCATGTAGTCTCATTCTCTGCCCTTGCATTTGAAACTCTTCCTGTGCCCCTCGGTTGAATATCTCCTCCTCTACCGGTCTCGTTTCCACATCATCGTTTCTTAATGTGAATACCTTTTTTTACTAAACATATCAACATGAGTTTAGCTACTGTGTTAAAAGTGCTAGAGTTAATAGTGAAAAGATCAGAGTTAAAAGCTCAACAAACTTTGTCCATTTTATTATCACCAAATAGGAAAGTACAAATTTCAGAAACATGTTCACAATGCCCATATTTTATGGCAGTGTGTTATTTTGGCTTACAGTTAAGTTTATCACAAAGCGAAGTCGAGGAATATGAAAGGAACGAGATGCAACAATATGAGCGGAAGATAGAGATGTAACAATGCCGCAATACCACCGGCTAATGCAACAACTAACTCACCAGATGGATGAAGATGTGCTTGGGCGGCCAACAAAAACCATATAGAGGTGTAGAGGATGACAATGGTGAAAAGAGGGAATTAAGGATTACGTGAAATGATGAAAAAATTAACCCAATATTTTTAACTTTTGAATAAACATTAACATTTAATATAATAACATACAAGTGAAAAAATGTTTTACCATAGGGAGTAAACTGCAAAAAATGAATGAGAAACCCTACTAACAGTGTGTTTGGGAAAGCGAAAAAAAATAGATTATGCCGATAATCGATTATATGTATAATCGATTATAATTGGAATCTGTTTTGGTTTGGGTATGTTTGCTGAAAAGCGATTTTAAGATAATCTGTTTCGTTTGGATAGTGCAAAAAAAATCACTTTTACATAGTAAATTACGAAAAAGGGTATGAAATTATTTGTATAATTTAATAATATTTGTTTGGAAGTAAGTTTTGTAGGGGTAAATAGGGAAGAGAGTTTTGAGAATGAAAAATAATCAAATTACAATAATCTTAAAATAAAACAAATTAGATGGCATAAAACAGCTCCAAAAAAAGTTTTTTTTATAAATTTAAGCTAATTGCCAAACATGATAGATTATTTATGAAACCGTTTTTTAGCCAAAAAACAGCTGAAATAAAAAAAATCTATCTTTCCCAAATATGCTATAAATGGTTAAAGGATAGTATGACTTCATTAAATGAAATACCATTCAACTATTAGTCAGATTTTTTTTTGGTTACATTAAATTTTTTTGGTTACAACTATTTGTCAGATTTTAACTACACTGATGCACTTAAATTTTCATGGACACCATAGAAATTCTCTAAAAACAATATATAAATAGTTTTTTAAAAAATTAATTAATAAATAAATATGAAAAATATTATTTTCATTCTTTTTTTTTTTTTTTTCAATCTTCTCTCATCTTCTTCTAGGAACCCACCCCAATAGCAAGGGTCTTCTCCGGCAGTGGCACAGCGACGACAATGGTCATGAAAGAAACATGGCACCCTCGCGTACAAACACCTCACCACGAAAGAGGCAACACAAGTTGAAGATAACTCCTTTTCTGAATCTCCAGCTTTTCCATTTCTTCCACAAACTCCCCAATCTCATTGACCTCAGCTCCATCAAATTCATTGGTGCAGGGACAATCCTGTAGCTGCAATCGATAAAGTTTAAGATTTGACCATCTGGGCACCTGGTGTTCTAAGGGAGGAGAGAGAACAACAAGAGAAAGGGTTTGTTTGGTGGAAGGTTGAAGAAGGAGCAGAAGAGGGTGTTTTTTCATGGGGGAGTGGTAGATAAAGGGTTGAGATAGATCAGGGATAGCCTGGAAAGAGTTGTGATATTTGGATAACAATTTGGTTGTCCAACACCGTATAAATATACAGTGCAATATCTGTTTATTATTTTACTCTCTTTCCTTTAATTAATTACTTCAAAATATCAGTCAAAGTATGATGTCCATACTTATTGTCGTATTTTATTGTCAAAATATCATTTCTAACCAGGAAATGACTTTGGCATGTCAGCAGTATGAGTTAGGCTAGAGAGTATCACATAGGAGAGGATGAGAGAAGATTTGGAAGGAATCGTAAAAAAGTCAAATTTTGTCAATCGAACCTAACCAATAAGATCTATTCGACACAAAATAAACATTAAGGACCCGATCAAAAAAAGAAATAAATTTAAGGGACTAATCAACTAATTTTGCCAATCAAATATCGAGGGAGGTCAATGTAATTTTTCCAATATTATACCTAGTCAATTATCCAGTGAATTTCACGGGTATTTTTATTGCCATCTTTTAATTTTTCATGTTCTTTTTCATTACACATTTTTAGCAAAAATTATATTTAGCTGTTTTGAGGTTTAATTTAATTACTTGCAACACCTATTTTACTTTAGGATTATATCAATCTCTTTTGAGATTTATGTTGTTATTACAATTATACCCTTACAATATAAACTTTAGAGAAGATCGATATAATTTATAAAACACAACAAGATTACAAATGTAATAAGTCAATATAAATCAAATCTCAGATGAGATAAGTGTTAGTCTCCCATTTTGTTACTTCTTTACATTTAAAAATTTTCCTTTGAAAATCACAAACAAAATAAAAAAAAGGATAGTTATATTTTTTTTCTAGATCCCCGGTATCCGAAGTCACATTGAATCCCGATTAATTCGTGTCGAGCTGGGGGAACCCATATAAAGGGGTAAAGCTCTCCTATTTCTATTTTTTCATTCATAAGACTCGAACCCGAGATATTGCTTAAGGGACACCAAACTATAGCCACTTGAAACCAAGCTAGTTATATTTTAATTTCAATGTTTACATTGAAAAACAATAATGAAAAATGTTCAAGTGATAATTTAAATGGAAATCATCAAAACTCATCAATTCACGCTAATTTAGCTACTCAATCATTTAAAAAATCAAGTTATTCTGGATTCATAAATTTGTTACTCATAAATAGGATTCATGGGTTATCTATCAACTGTGCTAGGTTTTTTAACCGTCCGTTTGGATGAGGCTTATAAAAAGGACTATTGTGATGTAGAAGTAGAAACAAAAACTATTATTAGAAGCAGAAGGAAATTTGCGTTTGGATGAACTTTAAAAAATATAGCTTCTATGAGATTTATTACAAGGACATTATTGTAGAACAATTTTGATAAAATACAATCCGTCCTCATTCTCTCTCTTCTATCGTATCTCCTTTTTTAAAAACTAAAAATTGTAGCTTATTTAAAAAGCACTAAAATGTGTTTTTTTATTGCTTTTACTCTGTTTCCTCAAAAGCTCATCTAAACACTCATAATTTTTTTAAAAGCATTTTTATATAAACAAAAAGGTGATTTTCTAAAAAAAGAAAAAAAAAACAAAATCCATAGACTTGGGCTCTTATTATTTAAACTTCTCTTAATTTTGATAAACTATTTTTACATGAACAGATCACAATCATCGTCTATCTTAATTCTAAGGTAATTATTATAAGAGTCAAACATTTTTAATGATATGTCAATTTATGATTGATTGACAGTGTTAAAAATATTTACACTAACAATACATATCAATTATATTTTTTTGGAGTTTAATTTTGATATTTATATAATTTTTTATACTATCAACCAGTCTCTCATGTGTGACTTTTAAAATAATTATCAATTATTAAAAGAGTCAAATATTTTTAATAATGTGACAATTCATAGTTATTTAACAGCATGAAAAATCTTGACACCAATCATGCATAACATTTAATTTTTTCAAGTATTCAATTTGGGGGTTGTAACAAAATTCAAAATATCATAATTTTTCTCTACGATAATGTGAAAAGTGAAAGACACGCAGTATGTAATTCGGCATTACTATCATTGCATGACCAAACAAAATTTCTTCAATTTTCAAGGCACTCGCAATTCTGAGTATTCTGGCTTATTAAAACATGCAACCTGCTGAGAGAACAATAGGAAAGATATTACATACCCATTCATTATAGGATGGAACAGCCATGTATGTAGTATTATCAAAATATTACATCACAATCATGAGTACTTTCCACAAGTACTACGAAGAGTTATTTCTTAAAATTACACACAAGGTTTTTGTTTTTTTCATTCTATAAATTTTACTAGCATTGCTATATATCAATAAAGCCAGCATTCTCACAAACTTAAGAATTATGATCCTGCAGATCTCCAAGTTTGTCTGCAAATGAAAGAAATGTAACACATATAGGAACTAGAAATGAGTCAAACGACACAAGACTGCCTTAATGCCATGGCTTGTAGGATCAGCTGAGTTGCATGGATTGAGATTGTTAATACCATCCTTTGGACATATGATTATCTTTTGCACCATGGTCTGGAAATCCCTGCATACTTTAATGCCACAATAAAAGAAGTTAGCATAAAAAACACAACAAAAGTCATTTACCAAAACAAAGACATTTAATTTTTTCACGAACTGCTTAAATAACTAAAAAGTAGAGCTTTAATAAGTAAATAACAATTTCCAATCAGAGTTGGTTTCTGGTTAAAAAGTTGAAATTACTTGATTTCGGAAAATACCATATGTATATTACTAATATTGGTGGTAAATTTTCAAAGACATTTATGGGTAAACAGAAAATAAAATAAAAACAGGAGTGGTTTTTTAGCTTTTTTTATTATTTACATAGAGAAAACAATTTTTAAGAAACAAATGCAGTGTATAGAAATATCAAAATTGTTATTTATAATATGTAGAAACACCTGCAGAGAAGTAATACCTGAGTTAAACTCTACATCATCTTGTTTTCATATGATACTACTGTTGATTTCACTACTTAACTGCCATGGGTAATCCCCTAACAGGGTGATATCCCCATCATCATCTATGCTGGTTACATGCCATCCACTGCTTCCATTAATTAAGCTTCCTCCGAAGTCAAACATCCAGTCGAGTTCAGTGATGAGTTCATCATAGCCAGGGAAACGTGTGAGGTCAATTGCTCTTCCAAGAGCACTTCCCTGCTTAAGCACCTGAAATGCCTAAAATTTGTGAATGCCTAAAATTTGTTTCAGCTTCAGCTACATGTTATATACTATTTTTTATCACAAGGGTTCCATTCCTCACCTATCTATTTACCAAGATGCCTTGACAGTCAAGTAAGAAGGATCTAGCATGCCTAAACAGTACCCTTTTCTGTCCAACTGGCCCTTTCCAAGGGATATGGAACCCCTCTCATGTGAGTTTTTCGAAAGGACTAAGTCATGTGAAGAGATAGATAGACACAAAGACCTGGGCTCCACACATATTTGTCCTGTGCATGGTGCCAACGTCTCATTGTCTATCCTCTTTACATGGCTCTATCAAGTGAAAAACTCCCATGAGAGTTATCCAAATACTTTACCAAGCATCCAAAAACAGAAAAGAAAAAAGGACCCTACCAATATTTTAGTTAGAAGCACAGACTACACAATAATGAGAAACATTCTACAAGATTCAATATCAAATCAATCCATGGTTAAATCATAAATGCTTTTTACCTTTGTGCAACTCCTACTATTACCAGGGTGACATTTCTTGCTACCATAACAATTTGATGTCTGAAGAAACATGCATTTGATTAGAAGTAAGACGAACAATTTGATGTCTGGCCAGGAGCAACCTTGATTGCTCTGGTTGCAAATGGTTTTGTATACATTGCATCAATCTCAAAAACAATAAAGGTGTGATTAGCAACAGCAGAGTAGAGCTTGTCACGAAGAGTTGCATTGATGATTCTAGGCAACTAAGTTATACCAATGCAGATGAAAGTATCTGCACACAAATGAAAAGGAAAAAAAATATTAGACTTTATCATAGTTAATCCATGCCCATAATCCATTGAAGTTACCGACACAAGGCAATTTGTCAAATGTTAGCCTTTTTTCTTTAAGTTGTTTTGATTACTGAATGTAGGTCATCCAGGGGAAATTTGTTGAAAGTTGCAAAATTAACTAACTGCCATTTTTGTACTACATATGGCAGGCATTGTCTTGAGTAATAGCACACATTATGATATTGGAATTTCTCATAAGCTGTGCTTGTTCAGGAACCAGAAAGTAAACAAACTCTTGTGATGTTATAGACATCTGAGGAGTAAAATCTGCTGGGGGGAAATGAAATCGCAACAACAGGACTAAGTTCCTAAATACTTTTAGATCCAAAACAAGAAAGTTCATAGCCAGTTTCTGCATGTCTTAAGTCAACTGATCTGAAAATCAAGCAATAACCACTAGGAAATTATCACCATGCAAATATAGATTAATGATGTCCTAATCTAATGTACACACCGCCCCGCAGATTCTCACCACGTCAAATATGCAAAATAAGAAAAGAGAGGAAAAAGGCATAAACATAAAGAAATAAACATAAATCTGACCAGTTATACAAATTCAACATTAGTAAATGTGTAACTAGGAAGCACTTACCCTTACAATAGGCCTTTAGCTATCATTTCACGAAGAAGCTTCTTTGCATCATCATTCTTATTTTTTTCTAAAAGAGCACGAATAATTGTGTCAAAAGTTGCAGCATTGGGGAGGCAGTGATTTTCTTCCATTTTTGACTTCAAGGCCAATGCTTCATCAAACATGTCCTCTTTACAAAGCCCCTTTATCATAACATTACATATGCGGACATCTGGACGATAGCCTTTAGTCAAAAAATCACGAAAAACCTCTTTTGCGGTCTCAATTCTTCCACCTTTGCATAGTCCATTTATAAGTATGGTGTATGTGTACACATCTGGCTGAATTCCTTGGTCTTCAATTTCTGCGAGCAATGTGGTGGCCTTATCAAGCTGCTGATTTTTGCATAAAGCATCCAACAAGGAATTGTAAGTGACTATATTGGCAGGTTGAGCTCTTTCATTCATCTCACCAACAAGCTCCCAAGCATAAGAGATTCTCCCTGATTTGCACAAACCATCAATAAGAGAACTGTAAGTTATAGTATCAGGGATCATATTTGTGCGATGCATTTCTTTAAAGAGATTCATGGCTTCATCAACCATTTTAATCTTACAAAACCCATTAATCATGATATTATAGCTCTGAACATCGTGAGCCACTCCCCTTCGAGCCATATTGTTGAATACACATTTTGCCTTACTCACTTCATTAACTAAGCAATACCCATCCATTAAAGAATTATAAGTAACACCATCAGGTTTCATTCCTTCTTTTATCATTACAGCTAACACATTGGTAGCTTCTTTGACATTTCCTTCCTTACCTAATACATCAACCAATGTATTGAAGGTATAAACACTTGGGTTGATGTTTTTTCGTACCATTTCATTTAACAAATCAGTCGCTTCCTTCAATTCACCCACAATGCACAAACCATATATTAGAGTATTGTAAGTGACAACATTGGGAAAAATTCCCCTAACAACCATTTCAGAATATAAATCGTGCGCCTCATTCACAAGTTTATCTTTACATAGGCTGTGGATGATTGTGCTGTACATTACCACATCAGGCTTAATCCCTTCCCCTTCAATCTTTCTCAGCACCCGAATGGAAGCTCTTGTGTGTCCCATTTTACACAGCCCGTTGATCAAGGTGCCATAACTAACTTCATTTAACCCATATCCATATGCTACCACACGGTCGTGAAATTGAAGAGCTTTCTCAACCCCACCACTAAGACACAAACCTTTCATCAGTGTTGTCAAGGTTATAGTATCAGGCTGATAACCCATTTTGAGAATCTTGCCCAATAAAGAGAAAGCAAAATCCATTTGACCCAGGTGGCAATAACAATTGATCAAGATGTTTAAAGTAACGATGTTTGGCGTAACTCCCCTCAACTCCAGTTGTTTAGAAAGGGTAACAACGATGGGGTAATGCTTTATCTTCACAATGGATCCTAAAATCTTGCCAAATTCAATGATGGGTGGCGTATGATGCCTACAGAGCATATGATTGAATGACTCAACGGCATCATCAACATTGAGATGGTTTGAGGGGAGAGAACGAGATGATAACTTCATCCACGATGCATTGAGAAGGAAAGAAGGAAACTTTGGGATAGAAGGAAGAGCATACCTATTATACATTGAAATGAACAACATTCGTTTGAAGATGTCTCCTTGCCTGTGTTGCAACTTGCGACACTGAGGGTGTAAACATACTTTTTATTATTAGGTGTGCAATTTTGCAATGGGGGTGTGTTTGTTTAAAATTATGGAAAATATTATTATTGGGTATTTTAAAAAATAGGTTTGGTTAGCATTTAAAATTATGGGGAATAACATTTGAATTCTTAGGAATAACCTAAAAGTTTGTTTGGTTGATGAGGTAAATTGTCGCTCGGAATACATGTCATAATTATTAAAATATCCCTGTTGTATGAAATAAATATTTAAATATTAATTTTTAATGTAATTAATAAAAAAATAAATGAAAACATAACACTAAACTTTATTATACTTATACTGTAAAATAAGTAGTTTTTTAATGTTTTTTTGGCACATTTTAATGATTTTTATAGTTAATATATTATAATATATGGTTTGTCCGAGTGGTAACGAGTCCTGACTCCTTAAGCAAATGGTCAAGAGTTCGATCTCAGACTATTGTATATGAAGAAAACTTAATTGAGAGATGTTAGTCCTTTAATGTCGTTCAGTATCTCGTGAGATTAGTCTTCACACTTACGTACGAAATACCGTAAGAAACAATAATGAGAAATGTTTAATTGATAATTTAATTAGAATTCATCTAAAATTCATCAATTCACGCTAATTTTGCTACTAACCCATTTAAAAAAGAGAAATAATTTTTGAAAATCAAAATAGGGACATCATAAGGTGTCCTCTTTGTTTTGGTGATGTATTTTTGAAATGCGTGTATATAAAGAAGATAAAAAGTAAGTAAAAGATAGAAATAAACATATACGATGTCAAAATTTTGATGTTCAAATAACAAAACTCTTTAAAAAATCATCAAGTTCTTTTGGATTCATAAATTGGTTGCTCATAAATAGGATCCATCATTGGTGTAAGAATAAAACTCTTCTAAAATGATTTGTCTATAAAGCGAACAAATAAAGATATTTTTACCCTTGATTTGATAAAGAGAATAGAGATCTCAAACCACTAAATAATCTAAGGATAGATAAACTTTTATTTACCAACTTTAGAAAAGTCTTTTTCCCGGCTTCAAATGAGTCAGAGTTGGTGATTTTTGAGTTACTTTTATCTTTCCTTTTTCAGCAACAACCTGACTTTGTTCTTTCTTCCCTCCCTTGACTTCTTCATTCATCTTAATTCTTTACATTGGAAAGGCGCAAGGATCTTCTCCCAATCTCTTTGCTGACCTTTTTATAGAGTTCTCCTTCTTGGTAAGCTTAAATTCTTTATTTGATGAGTCATTTTCTAAGGAACCTACTTTGGATTCCATAACTACTATCAAGTGGTCTCCATTATGTCACATCATAGTTAAACAACCTATACAAGTTTTGCTGCAATGGTGAAAATTTTAAGGAACCCTTAAGCAACCCAGATTTTTATAATTTTTTATTTGCACCCAATTTTGTTTCAAATAAAAATAAGAATTCATTTATTTTCACTAGTAAGTAAAATATATTAAATATTTTTAAAAAAATTATCATAAAAAGTTAAAAATGATGAGAAATACATAATATTATATAAATATGATGAAAAATGCATAGCGGCAAGAAATACATAACAATGAGAAATACATAACGATGAGAAATACATAACAACAAGAAATATAAAAATTAATTTTCGTTATTCTCATGTCCAAAATGTTCCCAAATATGCTCCACCAAGTCTGCTTGAAGTTGACTATAGTTTTGTTTTTCACGAATATATGCTCTCCTTTGTAGGTATGTTACATGAATGGGATGAGGGCCATTAGATATTTCAATTGTTGAGATGTCATTATCTAGATGATCGTAAACAAAATTACCACCATATGTGTGTCGTTCATCTTCAACAATCATGTTATGCATTATTACGCATGCATACATTATATGCTTCATTGTATTCACATGCCAAGCACACGCCGGACCACGTACAATCGCGAATCGCGATTGGAGCACTCCAAATGCCCGTTCCACATCCTTTCTTGGTGACTCTTGTCGTTGGGCAAATAATTTTCTCTTTTCTCCTTGCGGCGTTGGGATGGTCTTCACAAATGTAGCTCATTCAGGATAAATACCATATGCTAGAT